>WOFM01000090.1:339944-372639 GCA_011428145.1 Ericerus pela | reverse complement strand
CCAGTTCGGATCTCTGTTGGAGTAGTACCCATTAATATTTCTAGGAAAGTTGTTTCTACGAAAGTTTGGGTTAAAATTTCTACCTTTATAATTAGGGTTAAAGTTTTGATTATTCTTCCAATTTCTATTTTGGTTGTTTTGGTTCCAGTTTTGATTCTGGTTCCAATTGCCATTGTTATTATTATTATTATTATTATTATTATTAGTATTATTGTTATTCCTATTTTGATTTTGGTTTTGATTTTGATTTTGATTATAATTATTTTGTTCATTATTATTATTTTTATTTTGGGGATTTTTATTTTTCCTGGATTCCTGAGATTTCGAGATGTTCGCTATCGTAGCAGTCATTTTCTCCATCTCAGCTTTCCAGACTGGATCGGATGATACTAAATTTACATTTTTTTCGGTTTTCTTTTCCATTTTTCCAGCTTTGAATTCCTCAATGGTTTTTTCAAGTTGTTCGATTTTTCTCCGTAGGAGGGGGTCTGAGTGTCCAAATACTTTGTCTTTAAACTCTAAGTATTTAGAGAAGACCTTATTGAGTTCTTCAATTGTTTGTGGTTCTTTTTTTATTAAAAATACTCTTTCTTTTTCGGGAAGGTTAGGCATTATTTTTTCAATTATTTTTTCTTCAGAGATATCTGGTTCAATTTGTTTTAAAACTCATTTTACGAACATGATGTACTCAGGGAAATCAGCTTCACCATTATATTTCCTTTCGTACAGTATTTTGCATAATTGTGGTTTGGTTCTAGTAAAGACTTCCAGGATTTTTTGTTTTGTATTTTGCCTATTGTTACATTCGGGGTTTGCTTGAATTCTGTCTTCAAACATTTATTTTGCGAGGCCAGAAAATGCAATTTTTATTTTTTTGAATTTAATGTTAGCATCCCAATTGAATGATTCCGCTTCATTTTCAAATCCAATTAAGAATGAAACAATATCTTCAGTCGGGGTGTGTCCATATAAGGAAGGTCTGACGTTTACTGCAGCCTTTCCAGTCATTTTATTTTCTAAAGGTATGTCGAAATTTTCTAAGATTCTAGTTTCAAGTTCTGGGCTGAGGAAATCTTCGTCGGATTTTTCTAAACACTCAGTAATATCGGTAAGGTTAATTGTTGACCTAACTCTTGGAAATGGTGTGGGGTTATCCAAATTTTCCAAAAGTGGAGTTGAAGTAGTAGAGGGATTAAAATATTTTCTTATTATTGGATTTTCTAATTCGGGAATTTGTTCACTGGGTTTTCGTGTTGTTTGTAAAATTATTTTTATATTTTCGGGGGTTAATAATTTTTGAATTTCTTTACTAGATTTAATTTTTAATAGGATATCCTCTTGGGTTTTTATACAAGAAAAATATTTTTTATCAACTTCGATATTTAAATTTTGACACACGTTAATTAGTTTAAAATTTTTAGCTTCGATAAGCCAGATTAAGTTTATTTTAGTAGTATTGGGTTTGGATAGGTTTTCCCAAGTTTCATTCATAAAAATAAATTTTTCGCGACTTATAATTATTTAACAAAACTTATATTTAAGGGAGGGATGCGAGTTATAACTAATATTAATTGTTACTTTGTTTTTCCTTTGTTTGAACAGGAGCTTGATTGATATGTTCCCGCCTTTGATGCCAAAACCTTCTTCACCATTGACTGTACATACACCTGTTTTTTCTCAATTTTTTGTATCATAAATATCCTTTTGTTGGTTTTGGAGTTCGGATTTTCTTTTCTCTTCTGATCTTTTTCCACTTGCAAATAGCCTTTACTTCCTTTCCTCAAGAGCATGCCTTACGCGTTTCTCATTGAGTACTTAACTAGAGTTTTCAAGGTCAATGCAAAGTACTTCGGATCAGATGAGTTGAAACAGCAACTTGGATCAGCAACTCCAGAAAATAGGTACTAGAGCGAGAGTTTGATTCGCAATAGCAGACCAGTTGGGCGTCAATAATGTAACAGCCAAAAGAGGTGGTAATGTACCTAGTTAGAACCACTTTCAGTGTTACGTCATACACGAAATATCACGTACTTTAAAAGCAGTAATACTTCTAGAATAAATTCAAGTTTATCATCCACAAACTATAGTGGACCTTAACATATGTTAGAGACTCAATAATATTTTAAAACACACGAGTGAATTTACACATTTAATAAAATAATAATTCGTACATCACAGTACATACACATACGTTAATATTTATACATATACAATCACAACTCAACAAGCAAGACTATCTTTTCACTAGAGACTTCTACAAGAGAGGTTCCAGGTACTTAGAAGTAGCTGTCAAGGAACTGTGTCTTTCTCCACTGAATCGAGGGATTATATACTCATTCAGGGTATGAAAATGTACGTGTCAGATAGGTAAAGTGAGGTAGGGTGTTGTTATTATAGGGTTGTGCTGACTCGTCGAGTACTCGAGGGACAGGTACAATTAGGTCATAAATATACAGGTAGTATATCTATATTCATAAAATTGAATACGGGTAATTTAGTGGTTGTTTATAAAGAGTTATAGGATGATTATTGTTGATAAATATCTACGTTTTTGGTGTTAGAAAATGTGTGGACGAATATGTTCGTCATTTCTAAAAATAGACGAAAATATAAGTTACAGATTATGTACAATTTTTCAAAAAAAAAACTCCAACCTGGCTAAAATCAATTTCAAAAACCTGGAAATAACAACAGTATAACCTGGGTAAAACAACTTCTTGCCACAATATGACGTCACACTCAGTATTTATCACTGCTTCAATGGGAAACATTGTTCAGGGCCAGTCTATCTTGTATATAGTCGAAGGTAAAATCACACAATTTTGATATTTATAGAGACTACTGTGACAAATCAAGAAGATATGGATGTTTTGTGTCAAATTTATACATCTTGGGCAAATTTTTCTTCAAATTGACTTAGGAATAAAATGACAGGTTTGGTATGCCTGAATTTTATAGTTTCCTAATTAAAGTCTTTTCCATTCTCAGAAAATCAATTTAAACTATTTTCTTTTTTTATGGAAAAATACATCAGGTTGTTTTTAGTTTGTGGTATGAGGTGAATTTAACACTCCTTGTGGAGCCTTCACTTCCCAAATAGAAAGTGAAAGTGAAAGTGGAAATGAAATAAAATTAGAAGAGGGAACAAAAGTGGAGGTGGAGTCTGCATGTAGGTATCCTGATACAATTCCCCTTCTATTAAAAGAACTGAAAAGTTTTCTAATTAGAATCAAAAAGTGGAACTGGAATCAAATTTATATTTAATATAGAAACTGAAGTTATAACGATATATTTCTATTCATAATATTCATATTCATATATCGTCACATCAGTCAATTGTCATTTACCCTTACAAATATGTGACGATGAAATGCAATAAACAGAATACAGCCACCACATTGGAATGTTACTGCATTAGCCAATATAGCTCTCTCACTCGCACATTCATGTCCATACTTGTCATTACCTTCTTTTGTCCTCTAAATTCATAGACACATTACAATTAAGAGAGGAGGTATTTATCACCCAAAAATATACCTATATTTTTCTAGAATCTCAAATATTCTAGAAGAACTATCTTGACAAAGTCACATAATTAGTGGGAGGATAATCAATCATCTCATTGGTCAATCATGACATTCATCTCTCACCACAACTTTGTATTCTTACTCTCACAAATTCGTCGCTAATATAATTAGAATAAATGAAATGTAAACTTCATTTCATGAAGAACCTTTGAACGGCCATCTTTTTAATAACCATTGTGGAATACCTTGTCGTGAGAGATATTCACACTAGAAGGTCTTCAACAGTATTTTGCGTGTTCTGCCACTTCATATAGTTAAGTATGGGAGAGCCAAATCCTCGGCAAACACTGGCGATTTTTGAGCCGGTTCTGAGAGTTTATTCATAGGATTTGGTACACGCACACAGACACACATGCATACGTACATGTACGTAATTATGTCATGCGTTACGTCATTTCTTGCCTCTGTTGAGGTGATAAGAAACAACGCAGCGTGTTTGGTACCGGGCCGTGACATCACTGAGATCGTTATCAGGTAATTGATCTCGGCCCGTGCAATGTATCTTACCTGTACGTACGTACAGGTACAAACATACAAACGAACCAGTGTAAATTCATTTAACGTCATAAAGATGATTATTGCCAGCCTTTGGGCAGCGACTGTTGTCAAGGGGTGCAAGCCCCTATTACCTCATACAAGTATTGTCTCCACAGCTACTCCCCCCAGTTTTCGTGCTGCGTAAATAATAAGTCGCATGCCTGGGGGGACTTATCGAGTCTACCGCTGTCTCTGGTCCTTCTCCCATTTGGCCAGAGCTGAGCCCACACACTCGTAAGAATGCTTACAAGCATTGATTCGGGCCTGGTATGTTTCTCGGCTCTGTTGCCCCCTACGTCTGGGCGGTCGATTTTGTGCAAGATGGTAGTAAGGATGGGGATGGTAGGATTTTGAAGGAGCAGACCGGGTTTTCAGTCGTGGTTGTTTAAACATCGGGGAATTGGAAGTCTCCGATGCTTTATAGATTGGACTGAAGGAGGGAGGAGGACATATTTAAGGTACCTCTTCCGCAGGAAGTTTCCTCCTCACCTCCAATTTCTCCAGGGCTGAGGACTCTGGGGGTGGACACTCCACTCTCGGTGTCTTCTCTGGCGATTTAGGTGGTGATGATAAGGGCAGGAAGGGGTGCGGACATCATTTTAACTATGTCTGCAGCTGATGTCATATCCATCAGCAACTCATTCTCTATTTGTTCGATCTCCTTTTCCTGCTCCATCTGTTCCTTAGTCTTTACAGACTGAGGTACGGGTGGAACGAGGAATTGGAATTCTGGAGTCAAGAATGGAGTGTTAATCGGGGACGACATGATACAAGGAAGGAATACAAATTGGAAAAAGAAAGAAATTGGTAGAAAAAGTTTGTGAAAATTTGGCGTGTAAAACAGTCAACAGCAGATAGGTGAATGAAAAACGTTGCGAGAATATTTTTCGTTCGCAGCTTTATTCCAAGTCGTTATCTTATTTCAGACATGTTCGGAGGGGATAGTGCATTAAATATTCTTTAGCTGAAAAGTTTTCCAGTCCAAATCTGTTAAGTACAAGCAGAGTTAAGCGTGTTTGAATTTTCGTACTTTTGAATTTTGTATTTCACAAAGGAATGCACTCTTCATTTGTGACGTCACGATCTATTGACTATTTATTATCGGAATATTTGTCAATAGAAACACGTTGCAATGTTTTCTTCCGTATCGCATGTGGGTTTGTTTATTTGTGTCATGTTTTATTTGCACGCATTATTCTCTGCTTATCTGCGGAATTTCTTTTGTTATAAATATTCCCAGATTCTCGTGCGTATTTTTATGCGGGTTTGTAATTTTTCGCAGCGGATATTAACTTTCGTGAATATTTTTAGTTTCTCCTTGCCAATCTTTCGGATTTTCGAATTGGAATTTGGTTTTTTTGTTTTCTGCTGCCAAGGGGCCTGCCTATTTTTCGTGGACATAAGGGGGCCGACGGATCATAGCGTATTTTGACGATCTCGTCACTAAACTTCACCGATTTCTTGATTTTTGTTTTTTCTTCAGGTGATTTTTGTGGTTTATCACCTTTTTCGACCTGTTTGTCCTTTACTTTTTGTGGTTGCATGGTATTGGACTGTGTGGTCTGTTTTTCTTCTTCTTTTTTCCTGTCTGTCATCTTCCTTGTTGCTCTTTGGAGCATTTTTATGTCGTCATTTATAAGGTACGCAGGTTTCAATCTGTCGATTGAAATCATTTTTTCTTCACCTGCGATTAGTATCACGAAATTCTTGTCATCTCGTGATACAACCTTATAAGGACCGGCGTATGGTTTCTCCAACAAAGATCTTATTTTCTCGTCTCTGACAAACACATGAGAAGTTGTGGCCAAGTGTTTGGAGACATAAATCTTTGGTTGGCCATGACAAGCTGCCTGTTTCAAAAATCTGTTAGCATCAGTCCGTATGTTTTGGACGAGCATTTTGGGGCTGATTTCTTTCGAGTGGGTGAAAAAATCCCCTGGTAGGCTTAACTCTTTGCCGAGTGCTAACTGCGCCGCAGAGTGTCCTGTATCCGTTTGAAGAGCAGATCAAAGGCCCAAGAGGATGGTTGGTAGCATGTTAACCCATCTCTTGGTGTCGTAAGCCATGATAGAGGCCTTCAAAGCTCTGTGCCATCGCTCAACTTTACCATTTGCTTGAGGATGGTAAGCTGTGGTGTGATTGTGTTGTGCACCAAGCTTCTTAGACAGCTCTTGGAAGAGCGAGCTTTCAAATTGACAACCCTTGTCCATGATGATGACTTCAGGTACGCCATAGCGGGCAATCCAGGTGTTGTATAACCTGGCAGCTACCGTGGGAGCTGTCATCTAATAGAGAAGAACTGCCTCGGGCCATCGAGTTGCTCTATCGATCATCGTCAACAAGTATCTGTGTCCTTGAGATGGGGGTAATGGACCCACCAAGTCTATGTGTATCGTTTTAAACCACTCCATTTGTTTAAAAGATTTGAGAGGTGAACGAGAGTGTCTTCCTACTATGGACTCTTGGCAATTCAGGCAACTGCGAGCCCATTTGTTGCAGTTGGACTTCATCTGAGGCCAAACAAATCTTGATGCTACTAATCCAGCAGTGCATTTTGGTCCAGGGTGCGATAGATTGTGCACACTACTGAAAGCCAATTTGCGATACTTTGTCGGCAGGAATGGCCTATTCTTGCCTGTACTAATGTCGCATGTTAGTAGAACATTAGTACCAGGGATTTTCCTTTGTCTCAATTTGAGAGCTGTGTCATCATTCGACAACAGTTCTTGCAATTCTGCATCCCTTAACTGTTCTTTAGCTATTTCAGCGTAAGGTAATTGTGACGGTGCCGAGATGGCTTTGATCCTACTAAGAGCATCAGCTGGAGTGTTGAGTTCTCCACTTATATACTGGATGTCCGTAGTCAACTGTCCTATGTAGTCCAATTGTCGAGCTCTTCTCGGGGAAGCTGGTTCTGTCTTTTGCATGAAGGCATGTGTTAGGGGTTTATGATCTGTATACACAGTGAAACATCTACCCTCTAATTGGTGCCTGAAATGCTTCAACGCAGCAAATATTCCCAGTAACTCCCTGTCATATGTGCTGTTGTTCTTTTTGGTTTTTGATAGCTTTCTGGAGAAGAAAGCGAGCGGTAACTTCTTGTCATTGTCCTTTTGGTACAGTGTTGCACCAATAGCAAAGTCGGATGCGTCAGTTGCGACACATAACAGCAGACTTTTGTCTGGGTGAGCTAGTAGAGTTGCATTTGCCAGTGTTTCCTTAATATTTTCAAAGGCCTTTTCAGCTTCTTCTGTTCAATCGAGTGGAGTCTTATCTTTCTTTTTATTTGTTTTAATCAATGCAAACAGCTTACTTTGTTCAGCTGCAGCGTTTTTAATGCAATGTCTGTAGAAATTCACCATCCCCAAGAAGCGTCTGAGTTCTGCAACGTTTGAGGGTTTCGGGAATTTCAATGTGGGCTCTACCTTGGTCTTCAGAAAGGAAATGCCTTCGGTCGAGACTTGATAGCCGAGAAAGTCAATCTTGGTCTGTTTGTATAAACTTTTTCCAACATTGTTAGTAAGTCCAGCAGCGTGTATACGCTGTACGATGGTTCTTACATTCTTCTCATGCTGTTGCTCACCGCCTTCTGAGCAAATGCATATGTCATACAAATATGCATAAGCAAACGGCAAATCCATAAACAGTCCATTGATGAATCTCTGGAAAGTTTGTGCAGAATTACGGAGTCCAAACAGCATTCGAAGGTATTCGAATAAACCAAAGGGGGTTATGACCTCTGTCTTTGGAATGTCCTGTTTGGCCATTGGAATTTGGTGGAATGCCCAGTTGATGTCGATTTTTGTGAACATCGTTTTACCCTTCATATTCGCGTTGAAATCCATTATGTTTGGGACTGGATAGCGATCAGGAACTGTTTTGGCATTTAAGGCTCTGTAGTCTCCAACAATCACCACTCTCCACTTGATTTTTTGGTCATGTGGATCGATGAGCTTTTCGAGGGGCGATATATGCCTTCCCCTATTATGCAATCATAGTATTCCCGTGCTGCTTTGAGTTTATCAGGCAGTAGCCTGCGGGCTCTAGCATGGCAAGGCGGTCCTTTAGTTTCTATATAATGAACAGTGTCATGCTTATAGGTTGGATGCCTGTGAATCAATGGTTGAGTGACTCCAGGATAGTCTGACAGAATCCGTAGGAATTGTTCGTCGACTTTAGTGCAGCTGGATATGTTGGTGTCCAGTTGGTACGCTAGCGTTTTGCCTTCCACCCATAGACCAGTATTGTTGTCTATGATTTTTCCATTTTTGAGGTCAATGACCAGGCCGTAGTGCACGAGAAAATCTGCGCCCAGGATCGGAGTTGGAACGTCCGCAATTGTGAAGGATTACGTCATGTCTCTTTGCAAACAGATGCTTACTTTGCTGGATTCTATTCCGTAAGCTGGAAGATTTTGACCATTCACAGTTTGGAGGTAGTATTTCGGAGGAAATGCCTTTTGGTTCTTACTTACTGGCAAAATGCTCAAGTCAGCACCTGAGTCTATAAGGTAACTTCTCCTATTTGTCCTGTCCTTGATGAACAGGCGGTGTGAATACTTTTTCGAGGGATCTTCAGCCACATAGACAACTCCTCTTTCTAGTTTGATGGCTTACTGTATGTTTTTCCCCACCATTGGCATCTATTGTTGCACTTGGTGGCCTCTGCGCCAAATCTATTATGGAAGAAGCAGGATTTATCGTCCCAGTTTTGAGACCAGGGTTTGGGGGTCAATGTTCTTCTAGGGTGAGTTGGACTCTGTCCTCTGGTAGAATTACTCTTTCAATCTCTGGACCTGGACTTTCTATCCTTATTTCTATTGTTGCTCCTGCTTTTCGAGCGGTTGTTACTTCTACCATTTTTTGAATTATTGTTGTTACTCTTCTTCTTTATTTCACTAGTCAGCTGAGCTATTTGGGCTCTAAACTGAGCTAGTTCTCCGGTCTCTGTTGATACTGCACTAATCGAGGATGCTGATCTCAAATGTTCCAGTGCACTATCGGCACTTTTTGCTAGAAAGTCTAGGTCCTTGGAGTTGTTAATCACAGTGGTACCTACAGCTGCCAGACACTGTACAACATGTTGGGGCAGTTGCTTACAGAACTGGTTCCCAATGACTGACGGTGATACGATGTTGTCAGCCTTCTGTCGTAATTTGGCCATGAAAATGGAGGGTTTATCATCTCCAATCTTCATTCCACTCATAACATCATCTATTATTTGGTTTTGAGTTTTACCAAACACATTTCAAATTTTCTTGCAAAACCAACTGTATTTATCTGCTTCCACCGGAGGGCATTCCATGATATCCGGAATGCGGCGTATTATTTCCACGGGCATGCCGCTGCAAATGTGTGAATACTTCTGGTCGTTCTGTAGGTTCTCTGTTTTGAAACGACCTTCGAGGAGAGTCAACCAGAGTTCTACCTCATTTGGCAAAAATTCCGGAATCTCAATCCTCCACCTTTGGATCGCAGGGTTCTGCAGAGTCTGCATCTGCAACAGCTGTAGTAGCTGTGCAAGCACTTCGGGGGTCAGCTGTGGCTGACCACTTCCACCTGCTCTAGGCTGGTTTGATGTTGGGTTCTTCGTATTTCTATTTCCGTTAGGCATTGTAATATGCTGTACTTTTTTTTCGGCAAAGGTTCTACTAGACTCCGTTGGTTGTTGGTCTGGGGTCGAAGGGTCGAAGTCTTGGCTCAATAGACAACCACTTCTGAGGGTGCGAGCTGTTGTCTCATTTGGGTTGACTACAGATCCCAAATGCAAGGCTTCTGGTCTCCAGATTCGTTTCTGTTTTTCCGGAGTCTCAAAGACTTCAGTCTCTGGTTGAAGCTGGAGGAGTTGGCGGATGAGGGCAACTTTGTTCCTCCAGGTCTACTTCTCTTGGTTCCTTTCTGGCAAATATATTTGAAAGGGGGGGTTTAATTTCCCACTTTTAAAGTCAGACCTCTGCTTCGACAGCCAAAGGTGTCTAGGTCTGTGAAAAAATTTGTATCACAAGCGAGTAACTCGCCAGAGCACCACGCCTAGTTTTAGAATTAGCGCAACGCGCCTAGACACCCACGACATAACCAAAAAAATTACGTCGGAGTCACCACTGTGGAATACCTTGTTGTGAGGATATTCACACTAAAAAGTCTTCAACAGTATTTTGCGTGTTCTGCCACTTCATACAGTTAAGTATGGGAGAGCCAAATCCTCGGCAAACACTGGCGATTTTTGAGCCAGTTCTGAGTGTTTATATACAGAATTTGGTACACGCACACAGATACACATGCATACGTACATGTACGTAATTATGTCATGCGTTACGTCATTTCTTGCCTCCGTTGAGGTGATAAGAAATGACGCAGCGTGTTTGGTACCAGTCACTGAGATTGTTATCAGGTAATTGATCTTGGCCCGTGCAATGTATCTTACCTGTACGTAAGTACAGGTACGAACATACAAACGCACCAGTGTAAATTCGTTTAACGTCATAAAGACGATTATTGCCAGCCTTTGGGCAGCGACTGTCATTGAGGGGTGCAAGCCCCTATTACCTCATACGAGTATTGTCCCCACAACCATCTCTGGTAACTATTTTAATTACATAGTCTCTGATAAACATTAACTATTAAGAGGCTCAATAGGTGAGTCTGCAACTGTTAGTATAATCTGTACTTTGTTACATTACAATCTGTTACTGAAGTCATTAAATGTTTATTGGAACATAGTCTAATTATCTTAAGTTTATCAATCAATCATAAGCAAAGTTGCCATCACAGAAGTGATTCTGGAAATCTGGAAGTGAAATCATGTGGGTTCCAGTCATGAAAAATATCAATATTTTTTCAAATTTTGTCTCCCCATCAAAAATTATTTAAGGGAGAAACCGAAACAATTCATTATTTGGTTTGAAAATAATTATAGTTGATTCCAAAAGAGAAGATGTAAACAGGCAGTCTCAAATAAATGTTACTAAATTAAATGAAATATTTCTATGCAAAATAAAAATCGTAGACAAACTAAAGTACCTACCTTGTTTCACATCCAATGTGTAAGTGTGCATCCTTACTTTTAACATTGGAAATGTTTAACCTGTGGTACATAGTAAAAAGATGACGTCATATGCAACAAAAAGTGGAAACAAAGTTTGCAAAAAAAAGTAAAAACAACAAAGTTTGGAACAAAAACTAAAAACACAATTTGCAACAAAAAATGATAAAAATGTCGAAAACCCCATAAAAAATTCCAAAGGTATCATATTTGAAATCAAATATGCCAAATCCAAGAGGTTTTTGAAATAGGCTACTAGATAGGTACCTACAAATAGAAAAACTAGGCAATCCATTTTTTGGCCCCCATCACATAGGATAGTTGGCCTAACAAAAAGTGAAAACGAAGTTCACAAAAAAATCGTGATTACGATTTGATTTCAAGTTGGTATAATGTTTATTTAACAAATCATGTAAATTTTTTATTTCCCTACTGTATTTGTATTGAGTGTAATAAATTACATTCTATTTTGGAATAAACTAAGTTAATTGATTTCAATTCTGTTTCCATTTATTTAAGTTTCAGTTTTTCAATACCTAATATTATTTATTTATCGATGCGCACTCCGATAAGAAATGGTTTTAAAAATCAATTAGGAAACTTTATACCACTAAGTAAGCAATGGTGTCATTCGTAAAATTTTATTTTTTTATTAAATAAATTATGATATGAAAAGTCTTAATAATTTCAATATTATAAATTTCCTTCACTTTTAATTGAAGCGCAAACACATGTTTGCTGCCAGTGGGAGAATTTGTCCAAACTAAAAGTAATACCAATTCTACAACAGTACCTTTATAGGAATGCATTAATTCGTCTTTAATATAACTTTACTCAGGCCTCTGCCCTCTAACAGACAAAAATAAACAATACTTAATTCAAAAACAAATTTAATTACTTTTTTCTTGCCTTCAAACACAATCATTCAAAAATAAAACCATATATTTTTAAATATTTTGACTACGTAAGGTAATTAACTTAATCAAAATCATACACATTTCTTTGTGGCGAATCACAAAAATAATTACTATAGGTATAGATTAACAAACGAAAAATGTGTATAGAAGAAAAAAAAAAATCAATCGGTACTTTAACGAATAATAATATTTTATCCTTTAATCAATATAATGGTATATTTATAACATAACAAACCGTTCTTTTTTTTTTTCATTTTTTCCAAAATTCATTTTGCAGTAAATCATTTCCAACAATGGTCGTTTCTCAGCTTTGTACATTATTTACACACGTAAAAATTTTTCAATACAAACAAAGGCACGATGACACTTTTACAAATTTATAATAGTCGAGGCAGAAAAAAAAAAAAAAAAATGCAGTATTCCGCTTATATAATTCGATATCACAACAAAATTTTTTCAATTTTTTTTTTTCAATATTACAAAAAAATACTTAGTTGAAATGTCTGGAAGTACTATAAGATCAACAACTTTCTTGTTAGTTACAAAAAAAAAAAAAAAAAAAAAAGTAAGAAAAATAATCCAGACATTAAAGGTAATCGAGGTTTTAAATGCGCAGGCACGTACAATAACAAAAAAAAAAGAAGAAAAATTACAAAAAAGTTTTACAAATTTCGTTAAAAAAAATTATAGTTGAGAACGAGCTGATATAAAATGTAACTGTATATTGTGTACCTCGATAAATTGGGTTCCACCTTTCGTTTTTTCCTCGTTTCGCAGTCTTATCAAATTTTAGAGGAGAAAAAAAAAACGAAAAATTTCCGTTAATTAATCACATAATCATTATCGACGTAAAAAGTAGAAGGGAAGGATTGCGACAAGAGTCAGATTAATAACGCAGGTACGGAGGAAAAAAAAAAAATAAAAAAAAAAAATAAAAAAAATAAAAAAAAGAAACAAAGAAATAAATCGTTTGCAATAACACGAATTCTTATAGCATGAATTTGAGAACGAAAGAAGCTACCTAAACGAATGGATTCACGCGCCTGACAAAATGCGAAATAAACGTGAGCGAGGTTAATAAATTGCGTTTAAATTATACCAACATTTTGCTGCTCCACCGAATATAGACTACAAAGCAAGAGATGAAGAGAGGCCAGAATATTTGTAATAAGAAATTCATTCAGTAAAGGTAGGTATCCATGTGAGAACAGGTAATAGACCTACCAGGATACAAGAAACGCATTTGTATAAACTGCCTTTTTTTTCTTATACTACTCATTTTATTAGTTATTCACTTAATTGATTTTTTTTATTTTTAATATATATATGTAAAAATTCAAGTTTTCTCACCCCTTGAGGGTAGGCCGAGCCAAAATTTCTGTTTTTCAATACTATTTACAAGTAGTTCCTACGCAGTAATGCGAAATAAGAAGGCAAAATTTAGAAATTTAGTAACCTAGCTGCACCCGGTATATACGAATCCGTAAGACAGTATATTTTTCCTCTTCTTCCCCCCCCCCACCAATAACTGTGTTCGAGTGGCGTTCTTTTCCCCTGGTACCATCGCAGAAACAAATAGGACACAAGTAAGGCAATCTCTGTGTGGTACGTTCGGGTAATGGGAAACTTCGTTTTTTCTAAATAATAAGACAGATTAAGTAGAGTTGTAAGTTAACAAGCGGTGATATATTAGCGAATGTATGAAGAACAGTAGGTACAAGCATAACGTTATATAGCATTGTTACACGTATAAGAAAATATATACGAATCAACTTTCGCGCGCTTGCATTTTAGACAGAAGAGTAGGTACATAAAACAACACGAGAGAAAGCACCGGGAAAATAATTAAGGCGCCATTTTAACGCAAATGAATAACTTTTCGAAAGAAGATTACGGAGCTTTGACAATGGATTTTGAGGTGAAACGTTCAGGTAGGTAACTAACTCAGAAAAAAAAAAAGTTCTTAAAATGTTTGCGTCACGATTCGGTTTATTCAATTGCTACGAACTGCGGTCCAAAATCGTAAAAATTGGCTTACTGCGTAGGTAAGTTATTGAATGAAAGTTTCGCAAAACCTCTTTTCGTTCACGTACAACTTGTTGCAACTCTTTCCCAGCTCCAGCAGAACGAAAATCAAACATTCGAATTTATACCGAACCAGAGCTTCTCCTTGGCGGACATCGAATTTCACCTTTCTAAGAAGCTACTCGAAACGAGGATGATATATTCATAAATAAATTTTAGAATAAAAATTAGTCTAGGGAAACCAAACGAGGTTAGGGGAAAGAAAAAAGGTCACGACTTTAGGTAGGGTTCCAACCGAAAGGTTATCGAAAAAACTGAAGATCTAAAACTGATGCCCAAAGCCACGCTTTCATGGTAGAAGAAAGAAACAATTTTCACATCAATCGAATCTTCAAGTTCGTTCGCATTAATGGCCGACGAAAGCTATCCATCACAGAAGACACACATATACGAGATTCATCTTCGATTCGCCGCATGACAGGGAGGGGGCTTTGCTTCGTTAGATAAGCGATCTGATTTTCTCGCTCGGATACGAATCCTACGGCAAGACTTCCATTATCACAAATCAGGTAACCTTTCGGGTTCAATATAACCCGGCCAGCCTAAGTGCGAAAGACAACAAAATAAAGAAAACCCAAGACGAACGAAAGTAGAAACTTCGAATACAGCTGACAGGGCATGCTTTAACGGCCAGTTACATAAAACTCGGTCGAACCTCAGTTACCGGTTAAACCACAGTTTCCTTTATAAATTTTGGCCTAAACTGTGGTTGTAACTGGTGACTGAGTTTTATGCAACTGACCCCACGAAAGGTTATTTCACCTGAAGTGGATCTCGGAAGTGACGGCCTCCTGACGTGGCACCCAAAGGACAAAATTATTCGAAACGTTACGGTAGTCACTGAGAAACCAGGGGAAAAATCATCTATAAAAATAAAATGAAGAGTAATTGGATTTTTGAAAAAGTTTTACGTTTACTCGTTTTGAAAAATGCATTTTCACAACTTTCACATTTAGACCCTTTCTTTCGCCGTTTCTTCAACTAAACGAGCTTGCGCAATCTAAATTTTGGGCATTTCTAACGCGAATCAAAGGAAACTTTCAAATAAAAAAACAAAATTTAGGTGCAATTAGTAAATCGAAGTCTTGGGGAAACAATTTTTTTGTAACTTCCAAGGTAGGTATCGGAAAGAAAAACATTATGTTAAAATAAGGACCTACACTTTCCGAAAAATTTTGTCAGACTAGTTTCAAGCTGATTGCAGAAAAAAGCTACCCAAAAAAAACGCCAAGGAGTAGGAAAATAATGTAAATAGAAGTGAAAAATGAAAACTTTACATTAGCTTCGACTCAACTTCAAAAAATTTCACTTACAGCGTTCATATCAAAGGGAGTAAAATATTTTCAACAGCAACCATTAATCTGATCGAACTTCAATGAAAAATTAACGTATTTCATAATAAAAGATTTCATTCATAGAAGTTTCGAAAAAACTAACAAACAATCTACTGAAAAAACACGATGAATATGGATTTTTTCAGGGAGAAGAAAGAAATGCCTTCACTCTGTATTCTTCTGACAAAGGGGAAAAGAAAGAAAAAAAGAGAAAAAACCTCGTGATTCGACCATCGACAGCTTCCAAAGCGGCCAAGAAGATGATTATGAGTGACAAAATTTTTGGCCTCGAAGAAGAACATTAACTTAAACATATTAGTTTGACGGAAATTATGTACTATCGTTATTGTGCACAACGAACACAGTAATATTTTCTAACCAAAGATATATATATATATACATATACAAATATATATATATATATATATATAAGAACAACACACTAACACATAACAATTATGGTAGATATATGGGTACGTTAACGAGACGGAGAAGCGTTACTTACATTTATGCACTAACTTAACTTTTTCACTTTCCAGCAACCAATTTTTGAAATTTGAGTATTGCTGCACGCGAATGGAAACATTATTTTAATACCCGGAATACACACGCGTTGAAAGGCAGAATTATTTTTGTTTTACACAAACGGGAGGCTGTACTGAAGGGAGCAGTGGGATGTGTGAGGGCAGCAAGTGTGAGGAAAAATAGTTGACAAAAAACATACTATTAAATACATATGAATGTATTCATAAAATAGGAGAACAAAAAGACAACGTGGAAGGGAGAAAATGAAGGAGAAATAAAAAGGTCACCTCTTATTTTTACGTTTTACAAACAAGAACGTGGTTGTGGTATCGATCATCCTAATACGATTAACACACACGCGAAAATTAAATCATAGGATTGTTGGTACAAGGTGAGTGTAAAGGAAGGAGGATGAGAGAAAAACAAACTTTTTCGACTTAAATAAAGGGGGAAAGAGGGGGGCGAAAAAGAGGAGAAAAAACAAAAAATCACAACAATATCTCGAGACGAAGGAGGAATAATAAAAATAAGACGAACAATGATAAAAGAAACGGGAAAAAAAAAAAATCATAATATTAATAATGATAAAACAGCGATATAGATTAATAATTTTTTTTTCTCAGTCCACTATACTGTAAGGCAGTATATGAATTAAATCGTCGTTCGTCGTCCTACGCGAGACCATTTCATGCCACTCGCGAAATCCGTTATCCAGCGGATCGTCCACCCTACGCTGGCCCTGCGTGACGCAGCCGTTGACGCCGTCCCACTGTTGACTCAAATATCGGTCGACGTCCGCCTCGGTAATCACCGCTGGAGACGACGGTGGCGACGGCACTGGAGTCTCGTCCCACCGTATTTCCGCCGGGTTTATCGGCGGCAACTTAGCCAAAATATCAGCTATCTCACGTTCCACTCGAGCCTCTGGATCCAAATGGTCGAGTGACGCCTTCATATCACTGATTCCAGCGGCACCAGCAGCAGCAGCAGCAGTGACATCACCGCTATTACTATCGTTGCCTCCTCCAGCACCATCCGCGGCTGCCATTGCATGCTGCTGCTGCTGCTGTCGCTGCAAAACGTTATTATTATTATTATTGGAAAGACTAGGCTTGACTGTGGTACCTCCAGAACCAATGTCGGGCGGCGATGACTCCGCCGCTTCTGACGTTGAGGCGCCGGAACCTCCTAACCGGTCCTCGTTGAGCGATTTCAATTCGGCCACCAATTCCTCGGTGGTCTTGACACGACCCGCCTTTGACAGAGCCTGTAACTTCTCGCGTACGATGTCGTCTTCGCTCATCTTCTTCTTGTTCGCTTTTTTTCGGCTACGCTTTTTGGGGGTCGAAGTAGGCGTCATCGAAGGCGGCGGATCTGGTTCTGGTTCGGGCATTGTCGTCGACGCCGTCGCCACCGCATGATGGTGATGATGATGATGATGATGATGGAGGTGGCGGCGGTCGGTGACATCGTCAACTTCTACCAACATCGCTGGTGACTCGAGCAACGCGTCGTCGGTGTCGGTTGCGGTAACGGAGGTGGCGAATTGATGGACATGCGCCAAACGGTCATCACAGTCGCCGTCGTCGACTAAATGGTGGTCGGCACTGGTGCCAGCAAATGCGGCACTTCCGAAGGTCGATGGTGGTGACAACAAACGATCGGTAGTATCACGCTGCTGCACTTGGTGGAGAAGTTGGTGGTGGTGGTGGTGGAGCTGCTCCTGTTGATGGTGTTGGCCAGCGAACATAACACCGTTCATTTTGGCAACTTTGGTAGGTGGATCGCCGCTGCCGCCACCTCCACTAATAGGTGAGGCAGCTCTTTTTCTAAGGCGTTTGTTGGCGACGTGCGTTTTCGGTACTGATTCGACTTTAGGATCGCGTAACGGCGATCGCGACGATACGAGTGACGACGAAGGACTCAATAATTTTGTGGAGCTGGTGTGGTGATGGTGGCCGCTACTACTACCACTAACACCAGCATTACGACTAGCTACAGCCCCAGCTGATGAAGATGTGGAGCTGAAGCACAAAGCTGGCGATATAGACGCTCCCGATGCGACACGATCGACTCGCGACGATAGGCTGCTCAAAGGTGAAATGGCGGCAGTGCCTACACGTGAAATCGTACTGGGGGAGCGTACATTGGTGCCGTTTTGTTGCGGAACTACGGCGGACGACGAAGTGGTGGTGGATGACGTCGACGATGATGAAGCTGGTGTGTTGGTCGAAGGTGGAATCATGTTACGCCATCGACGAACCAGATGCTTGGCCCGCCTCGCCAGCGTCTCATTTTTCGTACGTCGACGACACTCATTGATAACCTTACCCAGACGCGTGCTCTGTAAACGCATGAAAAAATAAAAAAAAATAAAAATACCAACTTGAGTAAAAGAAAATAAGACAAAAGCACGCACCGGCAGTAAACGACAAAGACTAAACTTTTCAATTTGATATAATTAAAATTACTACTCGTTACCAACAAGAAATACGAAAATCGGTTAAAAGGAACTGGAATTACAAGCAAATATTTATCTACTCATAAAGCGTCTGAATATTATAGCGAAAATGCAGCCTCAATGAAAAATATCCTTTTTTTTTTCGTTATGTGCGGTAATTAAACCTTCAGTACACGATATAGTGTTTTCTTGCTGAACAACGAACAATCAACATAAAACCTTAATTTTCCACTTTCTTATTGAGATTTCGTAAATATTTGGCTAAGTAATTGGCTGTGACGAAATAATTACTGGCTAAATTTCGCGTTTACTACATTTCAAAAGCAAAAATATGGGGGACAAATAACTTTTTGACTGAGATTTTTATACTTATCTGGATAAATGCCTCTGGTAAGCACATATTTTGTATTTTTTAGAACATATAAATCCCGAACGATCACGTTATTCCCTTTACTCCTGTATGCTAATTATCTTTCGTTTCCTACGTTAGTATAGACGCATAAATCCTCCAACTAGCAATAACAGTTCAATAAATTCTACCGCGTGCGATATGACAGAGAAAATATGATAAATACGTAAATAAATACATCATGACTAAACCAAACTAAAAAAGATCGATCATACTACATTCACGGAAGTGCTGATAAGAACTCGAAACAAAACAATGGTTTTTTACCCACCGGGTGGTAATGATGGACTTCGAATGGAATGGAGTGATCAGAATCGATACAATTTCAAAAAAATTAACTCATTATCAACCACGGAGATGAGAAATATTACAAAACACAAGATTCAAAGGATAAGTCAACAAGAACCTTCGACAAAACGAAACTAGATTAGACTTAGATAACAATCCTTTTGATTTCGTCACTGTCCAATTTTCGCAGTTATCTTGCAAAAAAAATCTGATTAAAGTAGGGGACACTAAAACAGATACTTATCTAATAATAGAAACGTGAAATTTTCAAAGTTTAATGCACTACTAGGAATACTGCTACGAGACAAGGGACATATGCTTCCAGTAACACACAGCGGACACGGATGAATAGTAAAGAGTCAATGTAAGAGTTTCATTACTAAATTTCATTCAATAAATTATTTAGCCACTTCGGCCCTATAGAAAAATGAAAATTATAATAAATTATGAACTGTTAGAAAGCAATGTCTACAAAGATACGAAGGATTTCAATATTATAATGCATTCTAACAAAAACTGAAGTTTCTTTTGTGAACTCCAAGAAGCAAATTCTCTGTGCGATTTTATTTTTGGTGTTGCAAATCTTTTATATTTTCGAAGGAACAGGATTATTATTTCTCACTTAAATATTTTCTCAAAAAATTATAGTTCGATAATGAAGAAAAAAGCATTTTACACGGTTTTCCGTAATATTTGTTTCTTCTGTTACCGCCATTAACAATTTTTCAGAACAACCAACACGTGAGAACGGGTGTTACCGATTTCAGATCAGCATTTTAAATTTTAGAGCTTACAAAAATGAAAATGGCACTTCTACTTTTTGAATCCAGTTGAATGGACAACTATTAATTTTGACGTTTCATTATTCGACAACCAAATAACACAAAATCCCAGCGGTTTTACAAAAAATAAAAAAGTCAATACTTCATTAAATACCATTATTTTAATCATGTATATATAACTGTAAAAATGAGTAAGTTGGTAATGAACACGCATTTAAAATTATAAACAGTGAGCTTCATCATCATTTTCTGGACATACGACCAGATTTTGTTGTCGCTGGTAAAATGGCTTATCCAAAATTATGCTTTATATGAGTAAAATTCAACTCTCAGCATTCACTAAAACTTGTGATGAAGCAATAAACTTCTATAAGTTAATGAAAACTCCAATTTACAACACTATATTCTTTGATCATACCCAGGTAGATACACAAATCCGTGCTAACAATATTCACCCAAAGCTGTAAAATGAACTCAGTTTCACTCGATTTCACTCGATTCACAGCAACGTATTTATATAGCTTTAAATTTACAGGACAATGAGACTGAAAATATACGAAAACAGACCTACTGCACATGGGCAGTAAACCTTTGTCCATTGTTCCGCTGTTTAGAATGATAACACATTTCATTAACATTTGTGAGATAAGGCAGCTGGGTATCCAGTACTAAATGGTCGAAGACTATACTCCGTCCAATATAAGATGATACCTGAGAAACATTAAAGAAAACGCCGACTAGCCAATATGAATGTTTTAAACTAAAATACCGTTCCTATTCATAAATAACTAGCCGATTAATCCGGCTTTGCCCAGATGAAGGCTGTATTATTTTCTTTTGCATTTTGGGACGTCATACATGTATAAAAAATTTTTACAAATCAAAAAATAACCAGTTTTTATTGGGTGACATTTATTTTATTTTTTTATTATTGACAATTTTAAATTAAATTATAAACATTTCCTAAATCCAAGTAAAAAGTTTCAATACATTTTTATTGTATAGGGTGGACATTTTTATCACTTATTCAAGTGCCCATCTCATCATTTTTGAAGCATCAAATTTTTTGTTACTTTTAATTCCCTTTTAGAACATATTAAAAGTCTCTCCCCCTCTTATTGTTACTTCGGTTGTAATTGTAGAGAACGTGTTCCCTCGGGCGGTTTTCTCATCTATCTACAGAAATAATGGTCCAATTAAAAATATTTTTTATTTAAAATTTGTTTCCTTTAAAATTTTCTACAAAAAACTTTGTAATATTGTTTTGTAGTTTCAATGGCTTCTTTGGTATGGTCCCAAAAAAATGACCGACATTTTGCCATAGAGCATTATACCAAAAAATTTTGTGGCTTCAAATGCTGTGATGCTTTTTAAATGTTAATGCTAGTGGCCAATTGATAAAATAATTATTTGCAATATCCTGAGGTGTATTTCAGGAGATGGTTGGGTATCTTCCCACCACCAGCTCATCTTCCTTTTTCTCTCCAATTTTCATGTTTTATAAAAACAAATTGATTTCACGTTTGTTATTTTTAATGCCATGTATTATTAAATCTAAATTTAAAAAAAATAAAAAAACGAACGTCATGACGAAGTAAACTCATCAACATGTGGAGTCTATTGAAATGACAACTGTGGAAATTGATGAATCACTGGATGATTCTGAAACCTCCTGAAATACACCGCTGGATAATACACATAGTTTTTTTATCACTGTAAAACTCATATTAACATTGAAAAGGGTCAATGCATTTGCATTCAAAATTAATTTTTGTGTTTTAGGTCAGTGGAAAAATATGTCTCACCTTTCGAGGACCACAGCAAGGAAACCAAATTTGATCTGAACTATTTTTTTAATTTGATCAATATTTGCATAGATAAATGAGAAAAACAGCTTGAGGAGGCACATTTTACAAAACTGCGAGTGAGGCAACAGTGAGTCTTTGAGAAACTTTTAGTATGTTTATCAGGACATAAAAATCTATCAATTCATGAAAAAAAAAAAAAAAACCTAGTCCACAAATTAGAAAAAAGTTAAAATGACTGGACTATATGCCAGACTCTTCAGTAGATATTATATTCTACCAAATCTTACCCAAAATAACAAACCGAGAAAATTCAAAAGAATGAACAAAATCGAAGCTATAAAATTATATAGGAAAGTGAGTACCCAATGCTGCTTTAGACCTAGGTACATAAATGAGTCTGAATTATCAAAAAATCTGATGCGTACTGCATACGAAGAATAAAATTAATCAGTTTGACTGAAATAAAGACATAGCCAACTATATCTGTGAAACTGATCACATGATAAAAGTGTTACAGACAAGTGGTTTTTATAAATAAGAAAAGCTAGGCATTTTTCAGTATAAAGTAATATTCAAAGTGTATTTATTGACAACTTGTGTTAAAGCCAGGGATCTTCTTATATTGGACGGAGGACAATTATAAAAATTTTTTCAAAAAGCTTCTCAAATGTATTTCGTAATTTACCAATTAAACTTAATTTTTTAGAGGTTATTAATAAATATCTTCACTGGAAATGGACAATGAAAATATGTTAATCTACGAAACGTCTGAGGGGTATAACGATAGCAAAATATCCTAAAAATATATAATTATTTCTTTCCTTGGGGGCAAGCAATCAGCACAATTACAACAAGCATAGTAGTTTATTCAGATATTAACGAAGAGTCCCATAATTTCTCTGAGAGTAATGATAGTATATTTTCGTCACCACCATGAAAGAACTACAGAAACTTCAAGAACTGTTTGGATTTATATAATGGGTCATTAAATGCATTCAAACATACTTCTGTTCTGAAATACCATCTTCACAATGATGACAAATAAATCAACATGAATGCAGATCTCATACACAGCTATACAAATTACGTTAAAAATGTTGAGAAATGATTCAATACAACAATGATCGAGATTATTGAATGGGACCCATCACACCTTGGAAATATTAAGGCACTTTTATTGAATGCAATCAATAAGGCAGAAACAATACAACAGATAGGTTTTTATTTTTAAAGAAATTCGAAAGAATATACTTGGAGATAGGAGAAACTTGAATAATTATACTAAGTATCAAAAGTTTTGCTTCCTCAAAGCAGATTGTCAATGATATAGAAAAAAACAAGGAATTCAACATTTATGTTCGATTCACTTACAATTTAAAAAATCTAATCAAAATCCAATCGAGAGTAGTAACTAGAAAAGCAGATTCGACAGTCAAAAACTATTAGTCATAACCAAAAAATTCCGTAACAGTATATGAGGATGAGGTGATAAACACCGTAAAATTAAAACCAAAGAACCAACACAGAATATATATGTAGTACCACTTCATTCAAATACTATAAATAAAACAATAAATATTTCCGATCCGCACTAGTGTCTAACTAAAGTCAAAGATTTGACAAATACGAATCAGACATTTTGGCCAGAACATACATCAAGAAATGACACAACAGTCAAGTTTACACGCATAAATTAACGTTCAAGATACGAAATGAAATATTAATAGAGGAGCAATAACTCGATATGTTAATGTATTCAATGTTGAACAAAATTTACGATCAACTCGTTAAGTCAACATCGAACAGCAATTGTTTATCAAAACATAGTCTAATTATATAACAACTATAGGTAAATAAATAACGTAGCATAATATGATGATCATGATGACCATTCATTTCAAATATGTTTGTAAACAGGAATTTACCTCAAGTATTTCGGGGGTAATAGGTGTCTTTTCCAGCACAGCCACGACGTCAAATACAGTTGCCATATCCACAACCTAGAAAAAAGCAAACTTTTAGAATCGAGGAAGAAATAATCATTAGCAGTTATTATTCACACACTATGCTGTTCAATGAATCGAATGATTAGTGAATTAGTGATACCAGTGCGAAATATACAAAACTGGTTCGGATTTCTCTTACAATTGAAATTCCACATTGAAGTTATTAACGTTGCATAGAATATGATCCAATGAGGATGCCAACAATACGAAATTGAGAACACATATTTCGTAATTTAAAATCTATGGATTCAGTTAATTTTACCAGTCCATATAATACGTATGAACATGAAGTATCAAATTAATGAATATATCTCACTACCACAAGTTTAGTAGAAGACAATCTATGTAAATTTTAAAATTAAACACAGAAATATCTCAAGTTAAGTCGTAAAGGACGGTTTAATGCAATTATTGTGTTTTTAGACAATCAATAATTAAGTCAATAATTAGCATAATATAAGGCTCAATGTAGGTCGTTCAAAATTCATTTTTTGTAACACATGTGAGTGAGATATTTATGAGAAATGCACTAGTTTGGTATTCTTGAGACATTAGTCAACTCGAGAATTGGAATGATCTTCGATGGATCATGTTTCGAAGTAATGTTTAGACATTTGTCACACGCAAGTTGCCAACACGACATTGGCAAAGGCAGGGTTGAAGGAATGATTTCTACGAGTATTCAATTTTCGTGTGAAAGAGAAAATTCTAAAAGAAAAGAAAAACAACAGGTGTCATCATAAATTAAAGTTAACTAAAAGATTTACCAACGTTAACGTTATTTTGTAAATTTTAAATGACAAACTCGAGTAGTTCTACGCATGCGTACGAACTGCTATGCGCCTAAAAATACGGACTCGAGAGCAGTACGTCACTCTATCTACGTGCCGTAAGGCCATATTTATTATAAAAAAATATATATATAAATAGTTACAAAAAGTTGACATAAAACCTGGATCTTAAAAAATACGTTACCGCAGGCTGGTAATGGGTAATTTTTCTCAAACACATACTAACAGAATTATCGAAATACACTTTCCAAAAGACCGAACTCGGTATAGAGATAACCTACAAATGCATGTAGAACCGTCGCTTACGAATGATGTTTCACACATTACAAGTTATTTTACAAAATCAACGTCGGATATCAAAATTAATGCTTACATTGTACTCCGAATCCAAAGCATTTAATAATCTATCTTTAATTTCTATATAGGAATGCTGCATGAGGCCGTAATTGGTCTCGATATAAACAGCACCCCACGATACATTAAGCCAACTTACACTTATGGCCGACATCTACTATTGTGGCATTCAAACAACCACTAGCAGCAGTGTAATAACATCGTGAGGAGATATTCGTTAACGAGAATTTCCGAATGTGACGTCAGCTAAGCAGACCGAAGTAATCCTTCGGACATTTTCGGCTGTATCCGTCGCCAATTTACCAGCTGTTTTATAACGCTTTTCTTTTTTCACGACGACAAACGTGAAACTGAAAACTGTGAACTACAATGATAAATTTCCGAAATGAAATAAATTAATAATTTGAAAGAAAATTTTCAATTAATATTATTCGATTTTATTCAGGTTAGTGAATGATAATTTATTATTTTTCAATAGCTTGTATGTAACGTGAATATATTAGTAAAATTTTTGTAATTTTTTATTATTTTTATTTATTTCTAATTTTGAAAATTCAACTAACGACTCTGTAATTTTTCAAGATAACTACGGGATGTCAAATTACGTGCGAAGGTCATTTTATTCTTAAAAAGGTCAACCGTGTGTTTTTTGTCTTATATTTATATTTTGATAATTCGAAAATACAATTAAAAATTGATTTGTCTGTGTACGAGTGGAGCCTGGGCAGTTGCAAAATTGCAAATTTCTAAAGAATTTAAAATGTTTTGTAATTTCTAATGAGATGAAGAGAAAATAAAATGACCTAATTCAGCATTGATCAGTTTACATAGTGCTTTTCACGAGGTTCTCTAATTTTTTTTTAAGAATATCAATCTTTTTCATGATGTGCTACTAGAACATGAAAGTCCTCTACTATAAGTGGTGAAATGAGTAATATTATTGCAGCTGTGGGGGTGAAAGCTGTGAAAAACAAACGCTTGCTTCCTTCAAGGACTGCTCTTGTGATAGTAAGTAGTCTGTTTTCCTTTTGCCCGGAATATAATGCAATATTTTTTTAATATTTCAAAATTCTTGACATCACAACGTTTCTGTTTCGTTTATTTTTAGACGAAATCTGCCGTCAATCAAATCAGAAGAATACTCGATGGGAAACCAGAATACGTAAGTCAATTTTTCAAGTCATTTCGTCTACTGAATGTTTCATGTCTGATGGTTACATTTCATTTCTTGTGTTGTTCAGATAGGATTGAAGATCGGTGTCAAACAACGTGGTTGCAATGGTTTGAGTTACACACTCGATTACGCTAGGGAGAAAGGAAAAATGGATGAAGAAGTGATACAAGATGGTACTAATATATTCATTAAAAATGAAGTCGTACCAAGCGAACGTATACCATCAAAAACATTTTTTGTGGTCCGTTTTTTTTTAAATTAAAGTTTTTTCGGTGTTCAGTGTTCGCCAAAATTCCAGCTGTTCAGAATCGGATCATGAAAAATTCTCTTGCTCGTATTCTTCGTTCGCATGGTATAAATGTACCTCAACTAGAAGTACAAAGAAGGCCCGTTAATGTGGAAAGATAATCACTCCTCTCTGTCTAGATTTCAATATGTACTCGGAAAAATTTATTTTTTGGTGGTAAAAAATTTTATTTAGTTTGTTGCATAAGAAGAGTTTCATCTCTCCCTTTCCACGCTGAAAATTTTCATAGGTACACTCTAATAGACAGAGAACTCTACCAGTAGTGTAGTGTATCATTTGTGAAGAACATTTCAATCTTGAAAAATTGCATGGTCAAGATATTTTAATCTTAACCTGAATTTGTCTTGCAGGTGTACTGATGATGCGAAGTACTTTCTTGTTACTAACAGTTGAGTGTAATCATTTGATGTATCATTAGAATTTTCTTAGTGTCACACGCTCACAGGCTTGTTCCCCCAAGTTTGAGAACCACTGCCTCTACATTTCCGGCCCTTTTAATGTCGGTATGTTTGATTTGTGCCACATTTGATAGGAAAACTTATGCTGCATGACCATTTCCAACCATATTCTGTTAACCCTCGTTCTCCACGTCGATATTAACAATCTCCAGGGGGGCGATTACACTGACGGTTTACATCTTTTTAGCCACTTACGCCGATCACGCCACCTTTTACCTGGCGTAAAGTCGCAAGAGAATCTCACAAAACCGTCCACCAAATTGAAGTTTGCTTTCATCGGCTTAAGTGGCTGAAACGACAGAATCGTCAATGGAATCGCTTCCCTAATACTTAGTAAAATCTAGTTCATTTGTAATAAATAATTCAGCGGTATCAGAAAATTTTTTGAATTTCATTGAAATTTAGCTAGCATTTTGGTATTTATTCGATTGTTAACATTCTGTTTCCATTCCCTGTTTTATATCAATTTTGGGAAATTCTATATTTCAATTGTTTGACAGTACATTTGAGTAAGAAATGCGAAAATACGAGTAATACTTATTTGGAAAATTCACTATATTAATTCATTAAATTTGTTTTTAAGATAAGAGAACTCGTTCTGTTCATAAAATTGAAAAAAAAAATTTCATTGAGAATGTGAATGGCATAAGGAATCGTGGCAGCAATTATTTTTGGTAAATTTAGGCCGCAATTGTTTGTCCTAAGTTTAATTATTTTACGTGCAGTTATTATGCGTCTGAGTCTATGATTTTAGCTTACGGTTTATAGCTCTTGCGAACTTGAAAACACTGATACAGTCCTTTTCTAGTTTTTAATGTTCAATTATTTAATGCAGGTGTATAGAGAATTCGTGATTAAATCGTGATTTTTTCAAATTTTTATTCACTTTTATTGCAGTCACTAACGTGATGAAATGTGACGTAGTTGTACTAACATCAGGGAGTGCTGAAATCAAATTTTGTTGTTTTAAACTTACTACTAGCTCTTTCACAGAAATGACGAGTATTGCCCTCGTATTATATTGAATACTTCGTTGTTTAAGTCTTAATAAAAGGTTGAGAAAATATACTTCCTTAAATTTGATTGATAATTTTGAAATTCTCGTAATGCTCAAACAATTGTTCGAAAAATGCAAACAACTCTCGTCGAGTTCACAGTGGTATTCTTTGAAACCAAACCAAATTCAAAATTTTCACGTTCTTGCTATTTGTTGCATTAATTTAATTAATAAAAAGAGATACAATAATTGTCTAACTGTTTCCGCACAAGTTCCCCTTGATTACTTGGGTGAAAAAATTTTTAATTTTTTTAAAAATCTGAATTTTCTAATTAATATGTCTATAAATAGTCTATTTGAATTTTATTTTTAGGAGTTCGAGTTCTGATTGATGCTAAAGCTCAACTTACTCTATTGGGAACGGAAATGGATTATGTAGAAACTAAATTAGCTTCCGAGTTTGTATTCAACAATCCCAACATCAAAAGTACGTGCGGCTGCGGCGAAAGCTTCTCTGTGTAATACTTTTCCTTCATTGTGATGAAGGTAGACATCGCTGACGTCACCCATGTAAATTTTCAGTGTCCATGTTCAACAAAATTTCTAAATTTGATGGCTTACGATTTGAATAACTTAAACTTTGTTGGGACGACACAGGAAGGTGAAAGATGTATTTTTTCAGTTACCAGTTCTAATTTATTAGATCCTTTGTTAGTTCCTTTCGCTTTGTTTTCGTAATTCATGTGCAACTTTTCAGTAAAGATCATGAAATAAATTTTGTTGATTGTTTGTAGATAATTTTTCTAAATGTTTCGAAGTCTCATTGATGAAATATTTTATTTTTGTACAACGACGTGAAAACATAATTTCAATAATCAGTAAATAAAACATTATTAAATTCAATTTAATTTATAAAATTTTGTCGAATGAAGCTTCTATCATTATTTTGATTTGATTCAATCACTTGAAACCTTTGTCTGGCTGATTCCTGCTCATTTGTATTATAACTTTGAGGTTTGTCTACAAAGAGAAAAAATAATAAGATAGTAATAATAAAAAAACAGAATCTTAAGCACTGTTAATTTCAAATTAAATCAATTTGTATGAACAGACCTAGCTCTGACAAAATTTGATGTCGTTCCAAATATCGCAAGGTAGCTATGGAGATATTGTTACAGTTAACTGACATATCATTCACTGATGATTTTTTCTCGACTAATAATCACAGTAAATTATATAATTAATACGTCAAATGAGCGTCAAAGATATGCAATTAGTAACTTACTTAATTCATTTTCGTCCCTCTGATAATTAGAGATGTACTTCATCGCTAAAGCATTCATGTGTAAACTTAAATCTGGAGATTGTGCCGCATTTATTTTGGGCATCGAAACTCGCTTCGCCTCTTCCCTATCACGTGAAGGTAATCTGGAAGAAAAGCCAAACAAAATTAGTAACTTATTAAATAGAAGCCAAGAAGGAGTAAAAGTATAAGGAACATCAAAATTGCTACTTTATCTCTGCTTTATAAATTTGAAACAGAAACAAAATGGGTTTATTTTCAAATACATTATATTTTGAATATTTTTCTACAGACAAGAAAAATAAAACTTCAAAAATGCATTTACATTTTGGTGTCCGAACACTTTAGTTCACGATAAGGCGTAAGTAGTGAAAAATCTAAATTCTTTAAAAATGGTATTCAAATTTCATCTCCAACTTCATTCTGTAAGAAAAAAAAAAAAATTTGGAGATATTTTTTATCTTATTACGAACTTATTGTACTTCCAGATTCTGGTTAGCTAGTAACATCGATGGAAACACACATGTCGTTTTCAAAAGTGTTAAGTCAGCTTTAAGCTATAAGCCGAGAAATTTAACCCTTTGATTAAGCTAAACCATGAGCTAAGCTAGTGTGCACCAAAATGTGGCTGACTAGAAGTAGCTCGAGGAAGTAGGTAGTTCCTGTGGCACCAAGATTCTAGTTACATTCAGAATTTCATCCTCAGCGGCGTGTTCAAAAACGTTATCAAGGAAGGTAAAAGTTTCACATCATGTGACCTGAAATTTACTCTACTTGGTAAACACAATTTGAACGAGCACGAGGAAATTTCGTTTTAGTACAACGAATTATATGACGTTCCTCAGGGAATTATTTTCGCTGTTTCCAGAGTTAATGAAAAAAATTACTCTCCCGAGTACAAAATTATCTTTCTGAACGCATCGGGTAACACTTTTCCATCCCCAGTAACCTTTCTTAACGCGCCCCAGCCTGAGATAGTCATTTGTTAACTTTCACCTTCTCTTCACTAATTTGGATTCTAGTTTAAAAAAATTTTATTTATTCAGTTTGAAGTTTTGGCTAGAAGTACCTAACAACCCATTAATTATGAAAGTAGTTCAATTACTGAGAGCGTCTGGTGATCACTGCGCTATGCCAATCAGTTCATTAAGTTTCAGCTTGAGGTTTTTGTTTTTCGAATTATTTTTAACTTCATTTGAAATTTAGACGACAAAAAGAATTGGAAAAAAAAATTAATGAATTATTACATAATGTTACCTAAATCTCTCCTGTGAAATTGGCTAATTTTTCGAGATGACAGAATAATTTAAAAAAAAAATTCGTGATATTGGCTGTTTTTAAAGAGATTACAGAAGAATAGGGAAAAAATTAAGCTGTAAGCCGAGAAATTTTACCTCTTTAAGCTAAGGCATAAGCTAAGTCAATCAATCAATCAAATTTTGAGTTTCAAGTTTAAAAAAATTTTTTTCAAGTTTAAAACTTACATCAGTGATTGAGATTAATCAGGTAAATTGAGATGATGAAAATTCATTGAATGACAAAAAAAATTTATTTCTTTGGCTTATTTTTTGAGGTTACGCTTTAAATCTGAATAAAAAAAGAACAACCTCAAGAAAAATATTCCCGAAGAAACACATTCAAAATAATTCTTTCTGCAGAAAATTAATAGAAGAATTAGGTCTTTAATTCACCTCACAGGCCGAAAATGTGTTTCTACTCGTTGAATTTTGCGCGATTGTTGAAGTAGACTGGCGATACTGAATATTTAATTTTTGGAAAAGTACACCAACTTGCTTTGCACAATATTTCACAAACCTGTTCAATTGTGATATTAATTAGAATTAAATTTGCTTCTCTGCCTATTTTCAAAATTTGTTGAAGTTATTTACTTGTCTTCATCGACAATATTCTTCACGTTTAATCCAATTTTTTCCAATTGTTCAATAGTGGCTTTTTTAATACACTGTATCAGATCTGTAGTTTTACTGATATTATTCGACGTATTTTTTTCATGCCTATTTTTTGCTTCAGTCTACAAAACAATACATTAAAATTAAAAATCATGATGAAAATTCAAAATTTTTATAAATACGAGTACTCACAGTTATGTCATCATATATCAACTTCAATAGTTGATTGTCGTTCAAATTTCTAACAATCCTACAAACAGAAGTCATAAAATAATACTAATCCAATAAATTAAGAACTGTGTTTGGAAAAATCGAACACTTACGTTTCTCTTTCGTTTTCTTGATTTCCATTAACATCAACTACTTTGTTTTTATATTCAGCAGTAACAACATCCACATGATTTTCTTGATTTCTGCAAGGATAAATCATTCGACATTACATTGTATTATTAAAGATTCGAAATATTAAAATCAATTTTCAACCTGTTTTTTGTCTTGTTCTCTTGGGGTGATTGATCCTCTTCATAGAACTCGTGATTGTAACTATTCTTATGAGAGGTGCATCGTCTATCGGTTGGCGGTAATGAATGCTTTGGCTGATCTTCACAGACAACTGTGTGACATTTTGGTGATTCGTAAGTGGGTTGTCGATGATCGTTCAGTTGCATTTCATATTTATCAAACTCACTAACTGCAACGTTGCTTAAGAATGGGCTATACTCCGAAACATTACGATTATTATTATTATTATTATTATGGAATCGTTTTGCTGATTCGAATTTCTCAACACAAACCGGTAAATGGGGTTTTACGTTAACAGAATTTTTAGCTGGGGTTTGACTTTCAAAATTCGAATTTATGTGATTACAATAATTGCATCGATTAATTTTACTTTTAGCGACAATTGTATCAACGACTTCCTGCATCGAATTAATTCTAGTCTCGTAGCCACGAGTAATGGCGTTTAATTCTTCTTTCGATACAAAATTTTCGGTTATTTTACTGTACTTATAATTAAGTTTGAGGAATAAATTTTCAAATTTTAAAACAGTCTTCTGTAACTCTTCAGCCGAAATAAAATTCGATTTTTCCTCTTTTGACGCTAAATTACAGCTACCACCGTAATATTCTTTCGCGCAACCAGCACATGAACATTGTTTTCTGCTGCATATTTCACTCTGCAGTGGGTAATCATAGTCGTACGATGTTCGACGCATTTTTCGTACGAAGTCGGAGCATACCGATGAGGAGGGAAGTTTCGAATCATTTCGTAAATCAGATTCTGGTTCATAAGTATTACACTGGCAACTATGAGATTCAACATTACGAAAATATTTACTGCAATCGTGGGGTTTGGAAATTAGGTTAGATGATTTCATCAGCTCTCGATCGTTTGAAAACGATACTTTTCTACAATTGGAATTTACATCAAGTTGATTGTGGAAACCTGACGGTGAAAACGAAGATGTTGAAATAAGTGTTTCTGAAGGTTTCAGTTGATGAGATACAATACCATTCATGTTTGGATCGAACAAATTTTTCCGTGGAGGAGAATTTGAAATATTGAGTGATTTATGAGAATTTGAAACGAAGCCATTTGGAACTGGATACTTTACATGAG
>WOFM01000090.1:248738-337466 GCA_011428145.1 Ericerus pela | reverse complement strand
AGAGAGACATATACATATTTTGATTTTTTGTTTACACTGGTCTAAAGTTACTGCTGATTTTTTCAGTTGGTTATCTGTATAAGGGGTATTGTGAAGTCTTTGTGGAATAAGTAATGATAAATTTTAATTTTTGTTTTAATATTATAATGAAGTTGGATTAGTCGGTGGTTGATGAGAGGACTGAATTAACAAAATATGTTTCTTTCAATAAAATTTTTTTCTATTGTAAATTTGTGCCTCTCATTTAATAATTAGTAGCTGTATTCTTTTTTGTAAATAAAGTGCTGTTCTTGAGCTATTCTCAAGTTCTAGGGTCTCAATAAATTTTGGAAAGTTAGTTTTCAGGTCAGCTGTTCATGTTTTAATTTAGAGTGCGCTCGAGCAACAAGCATTCTAAAAACAATATCCACAATTAGAACAATAAACGTAACTTTTGTGATAAGAATACAATCACATCATAATTACAAGAAAACTTTTCCTCAGAACTTGCACACTGAATCAGGTCCAAAAGGTCCGAACTATTTCGAAACTAACTTATTTTTTGAGGTCTGCCCTTATAAAAAGATCAGCTTCTTTCGAGAAATAGGTTCGCCTTTTTCCAAAAAGAATAGCATCTAATCAATAAGTTAGGTTAAAAACAAGTTTTAAAAAAATACGCTTTTATAATTTGAAGAAGAAAATAACGGCGAAAGAGACAATAAAATTTCTCACTTTTTTTTCTGATACAGAAACAAACAAAAATTGAAAAAATAAACTGATAAAAACGGATATGTGTGTATGTGTGCGTGTGTCGCAACACGTGAAAGCAGCGCTGACGTTGGTCATCTGGTGTACTTCAACAAATTGAGTAGAATAAAATCAAATAAAAAATACGAATATTTCCGCCCTTCTTTCAAAATGGAATATAGCTATAAAAGTCCGTTCCAAGGAAGAAGGTAATTTTTTTCAGGTGCAAATAAGTCGCCTCTAATAAATTTTACTGAAGTTAATTATTACTGAGAAAAATTGAAATTGTATGAACAGGTATACTTTATTTTGCATCCAGTGCGTATCCCAACTTTTTTCTCTCCCCTCATCACCCACGGTGCTCGCAATTTCGCAAATATAGTATATTGCAGCCTATATATAGAAAATTACTTTCTTATGTGGAACAAACTATAGTTGCACTTAAGATAAATAAGTGTATATACTTTGTATATAGATGGGAAACTTGTCACTTTTTTACATTACCTGTTTTATCAGCTCTAATCACATATTAGTAATCACACCAATCCCAAGAACGTTTTCAGCGCTAGTGTCACATATAATAACTTAAAAAATTTCTTGTCTTAGCTCAGGTTGAAACACATGTCTCAATTTCTCATCCAATCACATTACCACTAAGTAGGAGACTATAAAATACAGGCATACCAAACCAGCCATTTTGTTCCTAAGTCAATTTAAAGAAAATTAGTCTAAGGTGGGTAAATTTGGCACAAAACATCCATATCTTCATCAGTGATCTCCGTAGTCTCCATAAATATTACAACTGTGTGATTTTACAGCGATTTATTGTAGAAATATTGATAAAAAAGGCAACCGGATATTCCAATTTCCTTCCAATAAAGAATGACAAATTTTCATCTGAAAATACATTAAAAACTAAAATTTTTTTTTTGTAAAACTGGTAATTATTTACTTAACTAACCCTTTTTCAATCAAAAATTATACTCTTGAAACAAGGGCACCCATAGACCATAAAAACAGAAAAGGAACAAAATGGCGGGTTTGGTATGCCCGTTGTCTTACATTAGGCCATCGCACTGATAAGTGAATGGAAAATTTATAGAGGTATATATATTATGCCATCATAAATTATTTTAATCTGTTCAAAATATTTTTGATGATATACAATATTAAACAATGCGTTTCGACTGATGTTACAACTAAAAATAGGAAACAGAAAAAAGCCAAGTGAATAACCCATGAGCAGCACTTATGGGGAAATAGGCCAAAAAAAAAATGACATTACCCATCTTACAGTTGTTGCCGCATATTTCTGGCTACAACCTTCTGTTTTATGCAAAATTCATATATTTTCATTTTTCTTCATACATCAGCGCATGCTAGTGAATAAATTTTATTCAAGTACCCATAAATTGGTCTGTTGATGTTACATATGGCAAATAGTGCAGCACTTGAAACTTTTATTTTAACCAGCTGTTTAACTTAAAACAATACTATGGAACTAGAACTTTACAGTTTCTCCAATCACCCAAATAAAAGATAAAATTGACAAAAACTGTTTTTTCTCAATAAAGGTCAATTATCCTAATTCCTGACCCAACTGAGTGCGTAGATTATGAGAGGTTTTTTTCCGAAGATATAAGCCCATTGCCATCACGAGCGTGCTTTTTTTTATTAAAACAATCCGTTCAATTGTTCTATTTGAAATATACAAGTCTTTAGTTTTTCCGCTTCCCAGAACTAAAAACGCACCAAAACTTTTTTTAATGCATCGCCTTTCCACCATATCGAATAAGAATGTTCTTTTTAAATTGAACTTCCAGACGTTTTTTTTTCTCTTAAAAAAAATAAAATAAAATAAACAGACTAGTCACCAGAAGTTTTCTTCCTTTAAAAAAAAATAAATATTGTTAAACATATGTATTTATTTCTTAATAAATGATCAAAATGATAAAAATGTTTTATACTTCGGTCATTTAACCATGGTACGTTATATTAAAAGAAAAAAAAAAGTTAATTGCAAGGGAAAAAAACATCCGATACATACAAAGAACATACTTGAAAAAGAAAAAAAAAAGCTTAAAACTACAATTAAACGTTACTTCGTTCACCTAATAAAATTTTTTAGATTTTGTTTTTTTTTTTGTTTTCTTTTTTAAATAATTTTCAAAAGCTTAAAAGTACAAAAATTATCAGCTAAAATAAAATTTGAATGAATCACTAAAAAGATTCTTACACACGTCGCTATGATCGATTGTGAGCTGCAAAAGTAAGAGTAGTATCGACATTAAATTATTAAAATTTTGTATATAAAAAAAGAGAGGAAATAATATTGAAACAGCACATAACATTCGTTCTCAGTATGTACAACGTATTCAAGAGAGATGACTAAAGTACAAGATTACTTAGTCTTAAGCAGACTTCAAAAATTTACAAGAAAAAAGTGACTTTTTAAATTACATAATATGTAGGTATTAAATAAATATTTTTCATTCATCTGCTGCTGCGGAGAATATAAATTCCGTTGCAAGAGTTTGGTAAATCGTCACTTTGTTTTAGTTTTTTTCTTTCTTTCATAAAGTAGTAATATTCTATTTTCATTTTCAAAGCGTAGGTAACTGTGAAATGATTCCAATCGGATTCTAATAAATAAAACTGATATTTTACAAAAACAATTGCATAATTAATTATCCTTCGATGTCGTTCACACCGTCTTCATCTTAATATGTACAGTAAAGTGTACCTGTTAAATAAGCAAATAAGAACGTTACTCGAGAGACCATTGCGTGGTGTTATCGTACCGCGTGGAAAACGGTAAAATGAACTGCTTGGTCAGTGATGAAGGAGATCATCGAGATTGGCGAAAGCGCATGATCCGAGACCAGAATGCGACATCAGCGAGATTAATTCGGTTGTATGAGCTACGGCTATTTCCAGTGGCGGCCGTCTGGCTAAATTACTTGATTCTGAAAATAATTCGAAAACAAAAAGAACAAATTAATGCGTTTTCATCATCATCTTCTCCTTCTTCCAATATATGAGGACAAGTTGGCATTCTTTGTCACTAATGTTCTCCCAATGTACTGAAATAAATGTTTCGAAATTCGTACGACATATGAAGAATATCCTACAGGTGGTTTATGGACCACAAAAAGGAAAATCTGTTCAGCCAAACTGCTGAAATTAAGGTTTAGAGTTGTCTTACATAATTGTCTATGTATGAATGCATGGGTGAAAGTAATCTTAACATTAGCGTCTGTGTGTGAGTGCTATTGAAAATTACTTATCAAATGAATAACCCAATAAGAGGCAAAGCTATACATCCGCCGACTGATGACTTTGCTTATGTTAATGTCAGCAGATTCATTCCACTTTTTTTTTTTCCTATTGAAAGGAATAAGATAAAAAAAGGTCTAACGCAGCATCCGTAAGAAAAAGTAGATTTAAAAAAAAATGTAAAATAAGATAGTCACTAAAAAGTTATTAATGGATCGTAATAAACATTTGTTCCTATTGGTCCAAAATTAGGCATTTCATAGGCTAAATAAAAATGAAAATAGCGTTATGCAACTAATCCGCTCCAAAATTTACAGCGAGTTATAATATTTGTTACAAATTTAGTAGCTTTTATTCGAAAATTGATAATCTTATAGCCAAAACAAAAAATGAAAATAGCTATACAGGAAGTCCTGTATAACCAATTTGTACCAAAATTTATAACAAGTTATAATATATCATAATAAATATCTTTTTTAAATTTCTAGTTATATTGGTTGAAAACTAAAAATTTTACAGCCAAAAAAAAAAAAATTGTCATACTGTTAGATTTGGAAATTAAAAAATTATAAAGGGAAATCTGAAAATTTTCAGTTAGGAATTTTTGAATTTCTCCCCCTAAAAAACAAAAAATGCCTTTGGCACATCACTGTTATCTATTAAAATCTTCATTGAATAATAAAAGTGATCCATGGCCTTCAAATTCTGAAATCATTAGATGGAATGTTTCAGTATATGCCCAATTAAGTCATGTAAAGAAAATTATTAAATACATGTGGTTCATTTAACCTCTGCCTAAAGTCTCTTTTCAAGCTTATTTCCACATTTTAAAAGCAATAAATATAATTAAAAATATAATTAATTCATAAAAATTATCGCGTATTGACAATAAAGTACAAATACATCCACAAATATATTTATAAGGGCATATCTTTCGAAGAAATAATACGGCTAAATAACTAAAATCTTCTTGAATTAAAATAATGCTTTCTTACTCAATTAATAAAACTTGGAATATGTCAGATATTTGGTGATATTTTGTGGTATTATTGTCTAGCCCATCTGTTGGATGGGTACTTCAACTTGTTGAAGAATATAACAGACTCGGAGGCGAAGCCGGAAGGAGCGGTATGAGAAGGCTGAATCCCTTTCCCAAGGATAATTAAAAATATTTGGCCTACCATTAAAGAAAAAAAAAATTATTTTCATTTGAGAAAAAAATGACAACCTTGAACCCTCTTAAGCAGTTTAGTCCCAGTTTTGCCTATGAAAATGGTGAGATTACAAAAATATAACGTTAAAAGATGTATGCAGCAGGCAATGCTCGATTTTGTTTCATTGAATTTCTCCAGTTGATTAAGTTTGTTTTCGAAAAGAAAAAGGAGCCCAACAAGACATAAGAATAAAAGGGAAAATGGAGTTGAATACAATTTTACTCCAAAAGATCTCATAAAAATGAGAATATTTTCAAGCTGGAGATAAATGTAATTAAAATTTATTCTCGAACTGATCATTTGTCCTCCGTAATTTTTAAACCAAAATATAGAAATTAATTCCTACAGCTAGGCGTGATCTACGTAATGAGTGATTTGATCAGTTCAAATTTTTATTATCTCGATCTGTAGATCAAGAAAATCAAATCACACCAAATCTTTGTTTTTCCACTTTTTTTTTATTTTTGAAATAATTTGCGATGTTTTCGGTGAAATATCCAATTTGTATGCGAAACCTTCAATAGAAGTCTAAAAATTGAGGTTTACTCAAGTGTGTTGAATACTGTGATTCTTGTGAAATTCTTTGCCAAGATTTCTTTCCTTATTTGATTCCTTATTTGATCGAAAAACAATATTATTAAAACAATTAAGAGTCTAAGCTGAAAATACGCTGTATATCATGTAACTAAAATCTTATTTCTCTCAAAAGCTATTCATAAAAATAATTGTCAAATTATTGTAATATTATTATTCACACAATCATTGAGAGGCCAAAATTATCAAATAATCTAATCTTTGATTTAAAATCTCGATCATGATCTATGATAAAATCTAAATCATTTCAATTGTGATTTTGCCCATCTCAATAGCTAAATTCAGGCGACATTTCCTAGCTTCTGCTTCCTTCCCATTCCATCCACAACGAAAAAATTCTGCTACATTGAGCCCATCTCATTTGATTAAGTTATTGCCAGCCAGTTTTGAAAAACTCACACTTTCATTTTAATAAGAATGAATACATCAACGGATAGCTTGACACTTGCAAATGAAAAGAATAATTTTCAAACGAATTTCATGAAATTAATCCAGAATCTCTTCTTGGAGGACAACTTTTTATACTTCATTCGTCAATTTGTTTTTATAATTATTAACTTCCTTCAACGCTAACTCATTCCAACGATTGAAAATAATAATGTTTCTAGACCGATTGAAAGACCCTGGAGCCAGCCAATTTCAGACGAAGATGAACCAATAGCAGACTGGAGTTGAGAATTGCTAACTTCGGTGATACCACAATCTTGTTATTCATCATTCATTTATCTGTTTATTTTTAGTGAACGTTTACCTAAAATGGCAGAATTAAGTGTAGCGCAAACGGACTCTCTTTGTACAGGATCAAGTTGCCAACCCACAGGACTACTCCAAGGATTTGAGTAAGCTAGTAAACTAAAAGCGTCCTACACATAAACACATAAAATTCTGGCATTAATCATTTATCGACACAAACATGAAACAAGATTTAAGGTGAATAATTAAAAGCAATCAAATGAAAATAAAATATACGAGAAGCACCTACCTGTAACATTTTCTTATTAGTTTCATTTTTACCCATCTCGTTCCTCAGCTGAACACTTAATAAAAATAATTCACGGCCAAATTCCAGCATTCGTTCGACGGCTGGCTTACTACCACCGCACAACCGTTTCTTATCGGAGGAGGTAGAATTTATTGAATTGTTGTTACTAGCTGGAGGATCGATATCTAATAACATGTAAAACAAAACATAATAGGTATACAATAATAAAGAATACGATGCGACCAAGATCCGATAACTTCCTCCATAAGCAGTCGATAATAAAAAAAGAAAAATAATACTTTAAAAATTTATCTAGCGTAAGTTTTGTCAGTTTGGGGAATGGAACTTGGGACCTACATATTCATCAGCTAAAAGCAGTGAACTTAATCGCAGGCCATCTCACCGCTAACTATAACTGGCAAATGTATTTTGTATAGAGCAAGGTATGGCAGTTCGTGTAAAAGGCGCTGTGAAGAAATGAACAAAAAAACAGTTAGGTAAAAACTCCAATACTACCCCAATAAAGAAGTAAAGAAAATGATTATCGACCATTCAGAATTAACTTTGGTTAACCAAAATCTATTTAATAATAACCTCTTTTTGGTGCATGATTTGATAAAAACAATTAAGTATATGTTGTATAACATGAGAGGACAAAAAATAATACGTTAAAAATGAATTTTTTTAAATATGCTTTTATATAAGTATAAAAACGTAGGAGATGAAACCTTGCGAACTTTATTGCATTCACGCAGAAACAGTAATCTAACCCACAATTGCGATCCTAGCGCTTTAGTAATGCTCTAGCGGCAAATTCGGTAACTATTCACGGGTCTATCCACAATCCATATACAAACCAAAATTAAAGTCTAAATACTGTTCCCAAACGGAGTTGAATAAAAGCAAATAAAAAGAAAAAAAATGAAAAATTAAGGGGCCCAAAAATTAGGGAAAGGCCGAATAGGTGAAAATCTGACGAGAAAAAAATTGAGGGAAGCAACAATTTTTCGTAACATATGTCACAAAATTTCTTAGACACCTCATAACTTCTGACGTCTGCACACGCTGGTAGATAACCTCCTTCTTTTTTTGAAGTCGGTTAAAAATGCGAAATATGTGCTCATGAGATTTTTATCTAGATAAAATATGAAAAACATTTACCAAAAAACATACCGTATTCCGAAATAGTACATTAAAGAATTGAAAATTTGTTTAGGATCATGGGAAAACAAATAATTTTTTCCCACTGTTGATTTACTTCAGACTTTTTTTCCTACTTCTTTTTGTATTCATCAACTCGTGTATTTTCTCACCAAATTATCTAATACAAGCGAAATTTATCAAGTGATCGATTCGTATTAGAATATTTAGAAAATGACTCGTCAAAATGTTCCCAAAATTTCAACAGCAAAGATCGAAAATAAGACTCTTTCTTTAATGTTAAATCAGACAAACAAAAACCGGCCACCAAATCGTGCATTTAAGATTTAACAACCTCGCATAACCTCAGAAGAGTAAATCATTTTCATTGAACTTGAAGCAACCATGAGTTACAACAATGTTCGGACACTGTATTGAAAAAATAGTAAATACGATGCGACTCAGATTCCCTTGAATCGATTTTCTTATTTCTTTTTAGTAATGACTAATGACCAGTCTTGTCATGTATAATATACATTTCAGAAGCATAAAATTAAAAATACTTGCTGATAATATACGTTCGTATCGAGACAGGAAATTTCGAACTGCCACTAATAAATTTTTTTTTGTATTGCTTCTCTCGTAAGTCAGTGAACCAGTACACTCCAGCACAGTATCGGTAGAGAGATCTTTTGAACAATGTGAAGAGGCCTTTGGTCAAGGCATGCCACTTTGTGTGTTGGCAACAGTAGGGTGTTTTGCACGTGGTGGGGCTTCACTCCAACCATTCTGCTCTTTTCCCCATCGTCGCCACCGAAGTGATATATCATGGACCGGCCCCCCTCATTAGCCCAAAAGATTCTACCAACTACATAACAACTATACCGGTAATATATTCACGTAGTATCATCAAAAACTCAAAAAAAAAACCACCTAACCCAACCTCTAATTACAAGAAAAAAGCACAATTTAAAAAAAAAAATCTGAAACAAACTTGCCCATGCCAAGATTCGATCCCACATCTCGAGCATGGATAGCCACTATTATATCACTAAACCATTATGATTGATGCCAAATGGCGTTTAAAACAAAAATACAATCGCCTACCAAACAAAAAATACCTATAACAAAGGAAGTGGCAGCATGAAATTTCCTGTTCCAAGACGCAATTGATAATATAGGTTTCAAGTTTTCACAAATTCATCGTTACTTAACAGTTTTACATACAACAATATTCTACACTAAAGAATTGAAGGAGCCAAAACTGAGAATAAGTACAATCACCTTACAATGAAAGAATTTCATAAAACGTCTAGTAATATCGATTCATCACAGAAAAACTGAAAAAGATGGTATTGGGAAGTTTCTTCACTGTATCGAGAATAAACTTCCGTAACGTTTACGGAGTTTTTGCAAAAATATCCATCACTTCATCAAAAATTTGTTAAAAGCGATAAGTTCGCATATTTATGCGACATTAGTTTTTTTTTTTATTAAATTAAAATATTTTCAAGTAAAATTAATATTTTTTCACATCAACAAATAAAGTTATGTATCATATAAAAATGTTAATCATTACAAAAAAAAAAAAAAAATCAGCAGGAACAGCTCTGTTAGAAAAAGGTTTTCAAAAATTATACAATTAGTTATACTAAAAAGTTAAAACCTAATAGATCATAACTGATGATTGTATTGAATTTTGTAACTGTTGACCTAAAATTACACAGATTAAATCATTACGTGTTTCAAAATCGAAACAAAAATAAATTTTTGGAAGTAATTTCCAGCCGATCCACGCCAGAATTGGTAACATTTTACAATAAATTATAACAGCCCTTTTCTTAGAGAAAGCCACCTACACATATAGGTCTACAATAATACGCTACACCATGGGCGGCTCATTTTTCTCATAATGAACGAAACAAATTAAATGAAATAGTTATCCTCCGTAGGAACGAACACATAAAAATGTATCACTGTAACGAAATCCGAAACTCATGTACATTATGTAGATGCTGATGAAGGAAAACGGGCAGATGACAGATAGCTCACTCGGTCACTCGCATATTCGAGCATCGAATTACGTCTAGGAAGCGAATTGAACCTACCCATGTCTTCGACATGATCATCGTGAACGGAACCGTTTTGATAACCGTTCGCGGTGCCGTTGGTGGCACTCTTGGTAATAATAGGAGACGATTGCGAATTCGAATTCATTTTGTCTTCTATAACGGGAGCCGTCGGCTGACTAATCATTTCGACGTCATTTTCGCAGACGCCATTTTTTACAGATTCAACGCCGTTGGCTCCATTCAGCAGCGTATTCGTGGCGTTCATCTCCTCGACGAGATCATTTTGATGATTATTTCTGAAACAGCGACAACAGGAACGTAAATATGATCGAAGATATTGATGACGACATAATACGAAGAACGCCTGATTGCAAATTTTATTGCACGAGGAAAGTGTAAAGGTAAGTTATCATCGTAATGCATTCTCGAAGGCGCGGAGTTCGGTAAAATTTGAACAGACCATCAAAACAGCATTTGAAATCCAACAATTCAGTTCATCGGTACAACGTAGGCTTCGAACACAATTGTTCTTTCGACATTTTCTTTGGGTTGACGGTTTTGAAACTCGAAGAATGGAAAAAACCTCAGTTATGCAGATGAGATTAGATCAAGATTTAATTGTTTGAATAGGGTGGAAAATTGGAGATACGAGTGATTTTAATTGATGTGTTCACCGGCTTCAGCGACTGAGTAGGAATAACGACCGCTCAATTCCACGAAAAAAATGTAAATATGTCTGAAAGATAATTCTGAAAACTGCATTCTTTAGCTTCAGAGTTCCTAAAGTTCAAATTCGCCAAAAGAAATATAAAAAACTGCAATACGAACGAAAATAAAACTAAACCCATCCCACAATTTGAGCTTACAGAAATTTATCAAAGAAGAAAGGGTAGTTATACTGTTCTAATATTGTTCAATTTTGGTGGTTTTCAAAGGAAGTGTCGTTAATGATGAATAAATTGTCTAAGGTGAGGTGAAATTTCGATAACTCATTTATTTAAATACATAGTTAACCACTCTCTGCAAGGCCAGATTTAAAGATCCGGATGAAAAAAGTACATCAGTTTGTGAAGTCAAGAATAATATTTTGAATGGTGAGAAGCGAAAAAGAGTGATAACTGATAAAATATGAGTAAGGTGAACACATGTGATAAGTTAGGCAGGATCTGAGAAGAACCATTCTTCCAACAGACACTCCTCATAATGGACTGCCAGAACTGATAGCGAACATACCCGAACATTGATTGTAATATTGGTTGTATCAATCAGTAGATATTACATTAAAATTGAATGGGAAAAAAATTGTCATGGATAATGACGTAATAATGAATAAATTTCATTTTCACACATGAAAAACAAAATATAGAACTGGCTGAAAACAAATAACAAACCTGACGATTGTAATAGGGTTTTATTAATAGTTTTGTTAACACTTCGTGCAAAAACCCAAAAAAATTATTTCATATCCGATAAAAAAATTTTACCACTTTAATCCCCATTATCCCCTTTAACAAGACATTACCAAATTTCAACAGTTTTTTCGAAACAAATTATTTTGTGTCCACTAATTCTATAGACATATGAAAAATCTTTTAGTATTTAGCGGTTTGTTCAACAATTTTTGGGCTCTTATAATATAATACGCGTGATATTTTTCATGAAGAAAAACAACGCTAGAATACAATTTTTCAAATGTCAACCAGTTTTTCTGAATGTAAAAATTAAGTAGAATTCATTACATTACAAGGGCTGAGATAAAAGTCAGTTCACCGATTGGTACTCGAAAAGGAAAAAAATCGCAAGTTGAATTTATTCATGTTTATCGTATTCATAAGTAAACAATAGAAGCTGACGAGTTATATCTCAAAAAATATATTCAAAGTAATTCTTTTTCTTCTTTTTTCTTTTGTCAGTTGTCCATCGGTAAACTGATTTTTGATCAATTCAGTAGAATAAAAATGGTAAGCAAATAAATCATTTTGGGAAGTCTTCAAATGTTTTAATAAAATACGTTTTTTCGGACCAAACTTCTTCGTCGAAAATATTTAGTATTTTTAAATTTATTCACCAGAATAGCGATTGAAATGTGAAATATACCGAAGCATTAAACTGATTTTCAATTTATTACCGAAAAAATAACTCATTTATATATAAAAATTTGTTTTTTCAAGTATCTGCAACATAGAATGGTATTAGCTCGTAAATTTAACCGGACTCTGAAGATTTAACTAAAAAATTTAAGAATAAGGAATGACTAGCTTTTCAAAATATTAAAGACTTAGAATAAGGAATAAATGAAGAGCGCTGACCGGATAACTGGAGAAAATTACGACACTTTATTTTGCATATCCAATACATGAGGATAATTAGAGAATTGATTGCACATTACACATAATGACGAGTTTATTTGCTTTTTACAGTTCTTTAGACGTTATCTACTGCATTAAAAAAAATAATAATTTAGGGTTATATCGTGGTTTTCAAGAGAATATTGTACTTTTGAAGACAAAAAATTACACATTATTATAATTCTCTGAAATTTTGAACGCTAAATATATCAACGCAAAAAATGCAATGCCACCATCAACAAGGCAGAATTTAGAGGATGAAGACAAATTGAAAGCTAGAACTGACATGCAGCACATTCAAATATATTCATGATATTTTCTGACACTGGATCATACAGCCATTTTCGAATTTTGGGAGATGATTTTCACCGAAGCACGAAGATAAAATTTCAAGTGTTCAATTACGAGAGCTGCGTACATTCCAGACAAAGGTCAACTACCCATCAATCTTATCGCCAAAAACCGAGTCGATTACACACTCCTCTTTTGGAAAACAGAACTAACAGCATACAAGTAACGTCGAACGGATCAACTATACGAAACTTAAATCTACAGCACATATTTTAAATTAAACTCACCTGCTACTATTAATATTGTTATTGTTTAGTGACTTAGTTGATTGAATAACAGAGGTCGGTTGAGGTGATATTGAATGTCGAGGAGGGGTAGTTGCTGGCGACGAGAATACATTTTGCTGACTACGTTGACACTTTGGTGGACACACTTCGGTGTCGGTACCGTTAACCATCTCCACGAATTGTCTACATTTCAACATAAATAACAGGTTTCTATTGTGTTGTAATAAACCAGGGTATATTTTTGATGTGGTTTCTATTGCTTCGCCCATTTTACCATTGAGTACTAATTTTAATATTTCTGAAAAAAAAAAATAAACAGAAAAATTAAAAAATAATATTATGCGAACGTTTCAGAATACTAACGGGCTCAGAGATTGGGGAAAAAATATTCATGACAGCTTTATGGAGAGGTTCACAATAGCAACTACTTTTTTTTTTTCTTTGAAAAATACAGTGGACATACTCAATATCTATTTCTATAGCAAATCTTACAAAATTACCCCAATAGTGTCGGAAAAAATTGTAATTTCAAATCATTAATTTTTTTCGAGAAGAAGAAATCTTAGTCGTTGGATTAACTAAGACCAAACGCAGTTAAGTGCATATTCTTAACAAATACGTTAATTACAAAAATCAACAAAGAATCTAGATTAAGAAGCTCTCAAAAAAAAAATTAAGAATGATTAAAAAACGTATCAATTTAATGGAAATGTACAGAAGTACTCGAAAAAAGCAATAATGCAACAACGCAGTTTTCAATTAGCGAAATTAGATGAAGGACTGATTTAGAAAACTTAATTAAAAAAATTTTTGATAAATGTTGACACAGAAAAAATTTTTAACTCATATCACATTCGATCGGGGTCGAAAAAAAAATTCTGTTCTCCACCGAAGCGCAGATATATTAATTTAATTTTGAAAATGACAAATTAGGATAGAATAATGAGAAATTATCTAACTCACAAAGAAATAATAGAAAAATTGTTCGTTCGAAAAATTTGGAAAATAGGTAACACTTTCCAGGAACAGTGAAGGAAAAATTGTGTTATCCTATTAAAAAAATAAATATTTCAAAAATTTCTCAAGGAACAATATAGTTCGGAAAATAAGGAAACTTCTACTAACGACGCTGGTTACTTGCAAAATTGAAAATTGAAGAAGTAATACGGTGCTAAACCCGAATGGATGTAAGGATGTAGGGTGTTAAAGATTCAATCACTTCAATGCCCCATGAATTTCCGAAAAGCAAGAAAATTACTCAATTTAAACACATGCTTAATACAGAATCGTCATTAGTTTGGGACTGACAGAAATCAAACATTCATGTCATTCAGTGGAAGCGAAGAGTTCGAAAATAAATCAAATAAGCAATTTTGAAATCAAATTCAGTTTGTAAATAATAAAAAATAAAAAAGTTCATGTTAAAAATGAATTTTTAAAATATACGATTTTATAATTAAAAAATGATCGAACCTCACATACACCACTCACTATACAATAAAAGAATTATGAACAAAAATTATAAACCAAACTGGGATTCGAACCCTCCTCTCCAAACTACTAGACTAGCATTCTGCCAATGTGTTGTGGAAACAAATAACAGTTAATAAATGAACACCCTACACAACGACATGTTTATTAATTTATTACGCAGCGCTACTCGATTGCAACGCTAAAAACCTTGCAGATGTTTGAAACCGAACTACCATGTAGTGCTTTGACTATACATGGTCTTTGATGAGAGGTCTGCCAGACTTGAAATTTGGATATAACCAGGTACCGCTAAGAAAAAATTCATCTTACAAGTTTCGCTAAATTTATAAATTGGAAGATAGGCTGCCTGTCATGCATGCATGTATGGAAAGTTGACTAATCATAGATTTAGTGTTTCGTCATAATAATGCCTAATTGTATCTTGTACCAAAGTCTTCAGTACCACCTATTAAATTTTTCTCTCAAATATTTCAAATATTGAATTCCAAATTTTCAAACTTGCAAACTCGATAACTCCGTCAGTTTCAAAAATAAGGCATAAGCTAAGATAAACTTTCTTCTTAATCGAGTCAGAATATACTCGGATCCGAAGTTACAAAACTCTACCTTCCAACTTTTTTTTAAATTTATTCATTACTACTATATTACAAATTTTTAAATATACAAAATCTCATAACTCAGTCAGTTTTAAAAATAGAGGAAGTTATAAGAGAAATTTTTTCTTAGTGGTACTTTGTCATATCCAAATATCAAGTCAGTCTGGCAGACTTCTCACCAACGACCTTGTATAGTACTGGACCAATAAAGAATGATTTCTGGTTAGACATGCCGGCGTTAAAGAGGCAACCACAGTGTACCTTTTGACGAACCTTACTTTGTGTTTATGTGCACTATCTTTGTGAATTTAAGGGATATCTTTATCAGGTGTATTCTAAATTGGTGAACTCAAGCAAAATGCGAAAATACACAGAAGGTACTCTAGGACTGCCCACTTTTTCGCCGATATGTCTTGACAATAATAAATGCATTGGTCTTAGGGAGCTTTATGGGTCCAGTACTATATAGTCAAAGATGTAGTGAGTTAAATAAAACCTATAAAAATATCGTATTTTGTAGAACGTATCAAATGTCAGGTACGGAATGCAAAAATGAGCATTCAATAGGAAAGAAAATACTATTCCTCTACCAATCCTCCGCAGGTTCAAACTGTCCAAAAAATAACAATTGTTGTCCCAGCCAGTACAAATTATTCATGCGCCATAAGCTGCACAAGAAATAAAATACAGTAGAAGAATAAGATATAAATAAGACATACTTTGTCTATTTTTGATTGATGTGATTTCTTCGTCAAAGGCTTGACCAGTACCGCGAGCAAATGCTTCGGCCGTGGAGCAATAACCGTGGTGAACAAGGTAGGTAGAAACCATTCTATAAGAAGAGAAACAAAGAAAAAAAAATGAGTATAATAAACAAACATTTTTAGTCGAAGTCCCGGCTGTGTACACCTAACTAAACGAACAATGTCACGGGCATTTACGCTGATATTGAATAATTGCCAGCAGATAATATAGGAATGAAATTTCACGATGACAATGAAAATGAAAGGAGACACAGTAAGAAAAAAAGAACGAAACTTTTGGTTTAGAAGTTCAACTATTATAACACCGTACGATTCCAAATAAAATGGATCTTCAGGGCATGCGGATATCTAGCAGTTTAGGATAAATTTCTCATTAAGAAATAGCACCGAGTAAGACAAACGAAACATTCACTCGAATTTAGTGCATGAAATCGAGATTTTTGCGGTGACAAAATTTCACGGCGGAAATAATTTAAACACATAATTTTTTAATAAATTTAGAAGAAAACTTTTTCCAAAGACTTAATCAAAACTGACACTTAAAATACTGAGTAATATCTCACGACTGATTCACAACAATAAATGTATTATTCTCTATAATCAACATCACATATACAAAGTATAACTAAAAATGATAAACAATCCTCGCAATAAAGTAAAAGCCAAAATGACCATTCTTCAATAAAAAACACCGTTTTATTTTCAAAACCAAAAATGGACAGTAGAGAAGCGCCTTTATTTTCGGAGAAATATCAATATATTATTAACTTGTCATCCCAGGAAAATTTTAATTAATTTTTTAACACACATCAAATTCATTAAAATTCAATAATAATATTAGAAAAATTCTTATTTTCCGGAAATAAAAAAGCCTCAAAGATTCCCAATATAGATGACCAAAATTTAATCTAGAAAATCCGTATAAATCGTGGTGGAATAATTTGAGTTTCAAATTAATTTCAAGTTTCATAAAAAACAAAATTCATTCATAAATTTGCACAGAAATAATAAATTATATTTTGAAATAATGAACTTAACGATAAAGTCACAAGATTAAATAGGATTGTTTATGAATATTTTTAATGAGACGACGTCAATTAGCTTAATATTTCAACAGCCACAAAGAAGGAGATCTTCGACAATTTAAACATGGACTGCTAACGGCGATAAATACTAACGGACAGCAGAGCCAATGAGAAATTTCTACAGTTGTAAAATAAAATAATTTAAATGAGCATCAAACCAAATTTTTAAAAATTTCAACATTTTCATAAATTTATCATTACATACGGATATTGCGCAATACTTCAATTAAAACTAATAAACATCACACGTTACCTGCAAAACTATCACACATACACGCACTGTAGATAGTGAAGAATTAATAGAAGATATTCTCATTTGACAACGAAGCAAGAAGATGTTCAGATTGGTTCATTGAAAAAAATAACGCCAAAGGACTTAAAAAAACCATACAAATTTATGCAACTTGAACCAAAGGCTGCCCATCCAAAGACTATCGAAGCAATTACTTCTTTTCAAGTGGGAGTAATTAAAATGACATTCGCAGCAGATAATTTTCTTTTCTGTCAATCAAGGTAGTACAGGCAACTGTGATACCCGAGCACAAGAAGTAAAAAAATGGTACGTTAGCGCAAATGTATTGAGAGAGATTATCGCCGCGTAGAAGTGTTGACATAATATGAGCATCATTATAAATAGAGATACAACCCAATTTTTTAAGACAAAATTCAACGAAAATTATTACCATAAAATTCAACGAATATTACTAAGACAAAATTCAAAAAAATTATTTAAACAAAATTCAAGGCGCATGCGCCAACTACAAATGTTTTGTTGTTCCCATTCTAATAAAAACTTGATCAGTGTTTCCAGGCGGGGCTTTATGGCTTATATTATATAATACTAGTTGTCAACCCTATCTTCGCCAGGTTATGAAAAAATGATGGAAATCATAATTGGAAAAATCGAGAGTCTACGCTTATCAGCACATTGGCACCAGTCATTAAAATTTCCAGGAAATCCTTATCAGTAAAAAATGTATTTGTTTAGAAAAAAGAAAAAAAACAATTTTTGATGGTCACCCATTCAACTGACAGCAGCAAAAATGCTGCTTCAAAAAGTGTTTTTGGCCAATATCTACTGCCCCTTTCATGTTTTCAGAATTTTGAAAAAAACGTGTCTAGATGTGATACTGATGTACCTTCATGCCAATTTTCAGCCTTCTAGCTCAATGAAAAGTACAAAAAATAAATGCGGATGGAAATCCGGACATTTTTGAATTTTACATAGTAGATTATAATACACAGTTATAAATAAGGGATAAGAGATCTATACCTCTTTTATCTGAGTGTATCTCATAAAATGACGTTTTCAAAGAGAAATATGCGGTGCTAACTGTAGCCAAAACATACAAAGAAAAATACCAGAAAAATTTAATTTAGCTGAAAACTCTGTTCTCTGGCGTTCTTCTGCCCAAGAAATTTAGCAAAACAAAAATTGGAATAAAATGAAGGAAAGTCAAACTTAGATAAATGGAAAAACTCTAATACTAAGACTAATTGTAAGCTAAATCTAAGCATTTTTGCACCAAAAAATCTCCATTAATGCCAAACTTCTTTAACTGAGACTAATTTTTCTTATAATCACAATAATTGAAACAACCGCCTTTAAAACATATGTAATTGGTATTCGTACATCATAGTTAAAAAATTGTCAGTCAGTGGAAATCTAAATATAATTAGTAAAATTTATAAGCTTGAAAAAAATCTGAGATATAAAGAATAATACCATAAATCAGACTAAAACTATAAGATTTTTTTCAGCATTGAAAATGCTTCTTGAGTCAATTTATGAAAAAGTGTCCACCAACTAACTTTTACCAATGTTTTATGCATGAAGAGTAAGAGAAAATATGGTAAAAAAAAAAATGGGAGGAGAAAATGGTAATGAAAAATAAAGTGGAGGTGGTAACATTGTTTCGTTGTTTATGGAGAGAATATAAAAATGAAATAAAAAAAAAAAATGAACAGCACTTGATTTTTATTATTTATTTATTCATTTTCAACACTTGCCTCTCCTCATTCTTACAAGTGTGAAACTTGTAAATTTTTAAATGAGAAAGCTTATCTTTATTTTTTTCACTGACTTTTTAGTTTTTCTCTCATATAATTTTCATAACTTGATCTGAACTGTTTTATGTTTTGTACATAACGTTCATTAGCAAATAAATAGTTCTTAAAAAAGGAACCATACCTGATGTAAGCATATTTTTACTAAGGATTTAGGCACCTCCTCAAATGAAACAAGTTTGAACCTGCTTGAGAAAAAAACCTCTCTTCGCCAGATGTTGAGTTTGTTTTTATTCTGAAAACTTGATACCTCAGGCAGAGAAACATGGAAGATGAGAGTTTGCACTGAAAAGGGAGTTTCCAATGGACCTTATTTCACAACTGTTCTAATCGGTATGTCTGTCTAGTTCGCTTTCCTACCTGAGAAAGCGCCAAATATTTTAGGTAGAAAATTAAAATTTCAATGTATATATTTTGACATACAACAAGCTGATCTCTTAATACAAATTTATGACTCATATGATTTTGTAAATTTGACATCAACAAATTAAAATAAAATTAAAATAAATTTTAGATTTTTCAATTACGAATAAACTGAAGCCCATGCCATCCCTTACCCTAGTAAATTACAAAATGTTATTGAAGTCTTCACAATTTTGGATTGTAAAATTCCCATCCACACAAAACTTTTTCGGCTATGATTGATTTATTAAGGTTGATATGAAGATATAAATTATTTAAAGTTAAGTAAAGTGAAATTAACCAGTATCATTGAATACGAATTTCAAAATTTAGAAATTAACTTTTCAAAATGTTGTTTGTTAATTTTTTTATTTTGTCAATTATGCTCAATTCGATTGTGAAATTTGACCCCAAGAATTAGCATTTCCACTTAGGCTACTAATAATTTTTTCAGGACGGATTACAATGACTCGATTCAATTTTGTACAGTCGAAGGGGTCGGGTTCACTGTTTTCAATGACTTTGAATTTTGATTTCGTTGCACGTAAAATACATGACTACGTATTTATGGCCCAACTCGCATATCATGACGTTTGGTCATTATTATAGTCGATATTTTTCAGTCGTGTCAGGCTGCAAAAGGTAAACTGTTATAAGGATAGATCTATTTACGAAGACAAATTAACGACGCGTTTTCGTTTCGTAAAAAATATTCGCTAACTGCAGAGGTGAAAAACTTAATAATTGGCCTTATTTGACGTTAATTCCGGTAATCGCCTTAGAAAGGTCTCCAACCCTTCTACGCAATGCACACAGCGACACACAAAAACAAATACCATGCAATTTGAACTTACTTTTGGAGTACAGTTTGCCATTGCCCGTAGCTCTCTGGTATCTGGTACTTGAAAATGGTGTTTTTAACTCGCGCTCTCAATTCTTTCATCATATCTTCAATATCGAACACAAATGGTGACTGACCGAAATTTGCATCAACTACTTCCCCGGGTGTTTGTAGACCGACAGTAGGATATAAGTTTGGCTGAAAAAAAAAAGAAAAAACTGATTCAATATAAAAAGCAACAACAGGTTGCACCATACGCATGAAGATTTCAGTACACTGAAAATGGTTATGTATTTGCAGGTGTTTTGTGTGAGCATAACTTGTACCATTGTAGCACGTCAGTAATAATGATGAGAAATGAGACATGCCTTTCCTCTATCTTATCCTTGCCCATATTGTAATTAAAGTTGCGATTTAAGACAGAACTAGATGGCGCTACAAACGTATTGTGAATGGGCGATCATGGAGATGAAAGCGCGATAGCCTATTAGTTAAAAAGGTGATAACAGGTATCATAATTTGATTTGGTTTTAAATAACTAAATACTGAAGATAATTTGATTTTTTTTTTCTCGAAAATTTAAAGACAAATAACGTCTACATAAATCTGGAAAAAAAATTATTTTCGTCACTGTACTGTTAATACCTTAATTTCACCTTTGAATTTGCATTGAATCAAACGCATTCTTACACATGATCACCCATTCGCTAGATGTCAGCCATTTTGATCTTAAATCCCAAAATCTTCCTCTATATTTTCCTTTTATTTTTCATAAATAAAATTAAAATATTATATTATTACTCATATTTAATTCAACGCATTTGATTATAATCACTTATCATCGATTATAATGAACATGGTACATGTCATTAGGGATGGAAGAATGGTATTGTAAAATTCGAAGTTAAGTCCTCAGAAAATACACCTGATGATGTATCACAAAATAAATATGAAAAGTCAAAACTTGATCCTTCTGAAGCCTTTGGGCTTTGGTGTCAAGGAACTGGTCAAATAATAAATGAACATCAAATTTCAAATCTTGCACCAAAAAATATGCCTCATGATAAATAAAATATGAGGAGTCAAAAATTTCGTTCTTTTACAATTCCATTTTCATTTTCTTTCTCAAAGATTTTTCTCAATTTAAGCCATTTTTTTTTTACCCAGCAACATTTATTCAATTAAATTCGATTACGGTTCGCATGTATTTGCATGCGCACATCGTCGATGTCATTAATGTTACAGCGTTTAAAACTGTTTTAAAAGGTACCACCATACCATGAAATTAGATATTTTCAATGTCAAAAATACTGTTCCCAAAAGATATGTTGAATTTTTTTGCATTTTTGGTTTCTCATAAAAATGTTTCTTCAAAGAGATTTCTCATGGTTAAGTTACTGAACAATCATAAATCATAATTTTTTTTCTTTTCTCATCCAGAGAAGCATAATGTATATTTTGCGCAAATTATAGTTGTAAAAACAAAGCTATCCGCGAAGTTATAAATTTTATTTCAGTTTTTGAAGACAATATTCAGTCAAACTGAAACTCGTCATGCACATCAGCTAAGCTACATTTTAAAATATAGCTTAGCAGCACAATATACGCAGCAGATTACAGTCAGAAATTGGAAAATTAAAATTTGTTTTCCAATTCGGTTTGTTTTTGTTTATGTTTCTACTTTAGTTTCTGTTCCTAAAATTTTTTTTTTCTGTTTCTGTTAGTTTTTGATTCGAAAAATTTTTATTGCTTTTTCTGTAAGTTTTGGTTTCCATTTCTGTTTTTCATAGAGTAGTCAACTGCTAACTGGGTAAGTTCCACATAAAACAAGAGAAAAAGTTAACAGACTGCTTGTAATAATTTGTGAATTTTACAAAATAGACTACCAAAAAATGCATTTAAACTAAAAATTAAAATTTTTTTCAAGTGGAAACAAAAAAACTTGTTTCAATTACTATTTCGTTTTGGTTTTTTAAAATTTCGTTTCTGTTTCTGTTTTATTTTGATTTTTTTAAATTCTGTTTCCATTTTTGTTGGTTTTTAGTTTTCGTTAAAAAACTATTTCTGATCCATTTCTAGGTTTTTTATTTTGCTTTCCAACCTTGTGTTATTTTCTTAAATAAAAAAAAACAAACATTCAATGAAGCTGAGCTACGTTTTTTATTTGTCTCAACTTCACAAAGTTTAGCGACGTCACTAGATGTGAAAACATAGCGTATTGTATTGCTGCAATGTGTGAATCACAATTGCTGAACGACATTTCAAATGCAGCTTCGCTGAGGTGCGTGATAAAGCGAACTATTTTTCTCAACAATTTCTAGGCTTGGTCACAAAAGTCATTTTTATCGTACAACAATATGTTTCTTCTCAACTCAAAAATTACAAATAAATATAATATGAGTCGTACAACAATCAGGTTTCCATTTTAAAACAAGGTAGATTTTTCTCAAATTCAAAACCAGACTAGTTTTCTGGTGTTTCTAGAATTTCAATTCAAAAACTTAATTTTACGAGTAATAATAATAGTAATATATCGCGGAGAAAAACAAATTTCCAACACCATCTCTTAAAAACTGCAAAATACTAGAATAAATTTGCAACAAAATGATGCTCTGGAATTTTAGTTAAGTAATTAAAACACCAAAAGTACAGACACAGCTTGTCTCAAGAACACATCAAAAATTGCAGAAACTGGAAGAATGTGTAAATCTGTATAGGCACCGCATTTGACAAAAAAAATTAAGATAACTTTCATCTTCCATAATTTTTAATATTTCCATGGCTAAATTTGTTTGTCCAATCACATCAACTGATGTATCGTAGACAATCTTATGTTTAAAGTCAAGTTATTTTGTTCAATTTCATCAGGAAAAAGGAGAATCGAGAGGAAGATGTTTTAAAATGAACAAATTTACCTACCGAAAGTTAAATTTATGAGAAAATTTCAAATTAATATCAGCCCACGCCAAGTCATTCAAGGATTCCTGGATTAGGGTAATTGTTCCACAAAACATTGAATTACTATTTCCAAGAACTAGCGAAGAATTTGATAAAACAAGTTAGGAGTTAAATTAAGTATCATAGACCATAGATCACACCTTTCTATTGATCAACAATAAAGAGATGGCCAAACAGATCAGTTTGTTACAACTTCAGTGTTTGCTTTCAATCCTTTCTTCTTAAGTAGTTTTCAATCATTAATTATTTTTTTGTTTATTCTGTCAGCTCTATATTTAAAACTTTTTGGTATTTAGTTATTTTGGTTGGCTTGTTTTCTTGTTTCCCACTGCATGTGAAAAATATTATAATATGATTTCTTCACTAGATTTCAATCAATTTATTATGACTCTATCTCCCATCCCTCAACCATAATATTGATTCATAATTAATTTTATGGACTACAAGTGTAAATTAGTTATTATTTTCAAGATTGACCAATAAATGACGACATTTCAGACTTGAAGTCTTCAAATAACACTGATGACTGTAACAAGTCAGCTAACGACAAGAAAAGGAAAAACCCTCAATCTCTCTAAAAACTGATTGATATGAATAAGGATTTATATCACCATTAAAAACTGATTTTAAGTGATATGGATAAAAATTTATCAATGATCCTTAGATCAAATTTGCCATTTAGGGAATCTAGAAACATCTCATCTTTCACTCAATGATACTTCAGCCATAATTCACGTTAAAAAGCTAAAATTGGTAAGAGAAAATTTACTGGAATCTACTTTCCATACAATTTTTCAACCATCTTTATCATTTTGAAAATGAGTGAATAAAACAACATAATTTAATGAACATTTTAATAAATATTTTCAGGTATACAAATAAATTCTTCATGAGTAGAACCACAGGGGCACTCAAGTGTTTTTTTTTAGGAGATTTTGGAGTTGGACCCCAAACCCATGCTGCATACAGCCTTAATGACATAACTGTTTGCAGCTATAAATATGTACATACATGCAGTTATTCCATCTGCAGGCTGGTAGTTGTATCTAGCTACCAGTTTTATCATCGAAAATGCTTCTTGAATTAAGTCGTGAAAAAGTATCTGCCACCCAATTTTTACCAATGTTTTATGCGTGAATTGTATGAGAAGAGGTAGACAACAACGTAAAATAAGTGAAAGGAGAAAATGGTAATGAAAAATAAAGTGGAGGTGGTAATTTTTTTTCATTGTTTACAGAAGAAATTTGAAAACAAAAGAAAATGAAAAATGAACAACTTAATTTTTTTAAATTTTTATTCATTTTCAATGCCCTCCTCTTGTTCTTATAAAATGTGAAACCTGTGATTTTTTTTCTTTCAGAACCTTTTTTTCTTTTTTTACAAATCAGATTGCTCGCCGCATAAAGATCCTTTGGGGGCCACAGGTTGCCCAGGCCTGCTCTATATGATATTTAATCACAAATATTCAAGAATCAAAACAAAACTGGGAGACCCAAACTTTCGTTTTTTTGATTTATACATAACCACATATCCCAGTTCCAAGTTCAATCATAGGGCAGAAGCCGAATATATTCTTCCATTTAATAGTGCACTAGAAGTAAATTAAAAACTGGATTCTGACAGGATAAACATAATATGGGTATATTCTTTGAATGAAAATATGGGTTCATTTAGGTCAGCGTACTGGTACTGCACTTTATTAAATTCAACTGAAAGTAGCACTTAAACCAAGAAAGAGAAAAGGAAAGTTAAAAATTTGGTCGTAGGTACAATCATCTAAATTACCTTGCCAATCGCAGGACATTATAAAGGAGACACAATTCTCCTCAAACAAAACGTTTAAAATGGAAATTCTACGTTCATTATGAAATGGGAACGCATTCAGAAAGATCTATAATACCTCGTAATTCTTTTCACCGTTTCGTACAATCATTCACTTGCGCTCTCAATTTTATGTATATTTCGTAAATTTGACCCAATTTCAGTGTCAAATCAAATGCACGTTTGTTGGATACAGAAAACAACAGACGCTACAGCAAGGGCAACACTGGACCAACGAGAATTACACCAGAAAAAAATACATTTCAATAGAAGAACAAAATTTCAATAGCTAGTTATCTAGTGAAAACCATCGGAAACACTAGCAACAATGAATTCTGACAATTTCGATAATATTTATAGATTTTTACTTTTGATTGAAGTTGTCTGCAAGTGGGCTTGGTACTCTAAAACCACATTTGAAATATTAAAAAACTTATGATAAGTAAGATTAAATTTTAGAAAAACGTATCTTATACCAAAATTTTTTAAACTGGATTGGATGAATACCTCTTAAAATAGAGGAGAGGCATACCATGAGAATGGCACTAAAAAAACACAAGAAAATCGTCAGAGTTGTTCAACATTTTTTCAATTATTTGTCAACATTTACAACGAAATCCACACTGATGCACTTTCCATTCATAGTTTTAAGAAGAAAAAAAGTAAAAATTGTGAACCACAATTTTCAATTATAAACCTACCGAATACATTAAAAAATACGGTAGAGAAAGCTCATGTAAAAAATTTAAATTTTCAGTCAATTAACAACTCTTGGCGCAGCTGAAAATGCTAATGAAGTTAAACTGAAGGCCATTTCATAATTTAAAAAAAAATGGAACTCCATACAATGTAAACATTATATTACAACGTAAAGAAGACTTGGTACATTAAATACCATAAAAACAAATAAAAAAATTATAATAGAAGAAAGAAAATTTTTCTATTTTCTGCAGCAAATATCGAGTAATTTTCCAAGGTACTTCAAATAGATACATGTGACAGAAAACTAGCAAGTTAGACTAAGTGATAATCGCAATTTTTCATAAGATTAATTCGCTAAAGTAATGAAAAAAATATTCTGTACGTACAACGCCAGATTTAGTGTTCCTTCATTTCCCACAGGCAATTAAACAACAAGACTTAGTGGAAGTTATAAAATTGAAAAATATTTAGTGAATGAAACATTTCAAGATTTAAAATTCATTATAAAACAAAAAATCAAATTATTCACTGTTTAAAACTAAAAATACTTACAGGTAGATCTGTGAAGGCTATACCCAAATGGTGACCGTTTTTTGTATAAAAAGCTGTATTATCGATAAGATTCACACCGCAACCGATTACGTCGCCAGTCGTAAACGTTGGTCCGTACGGTTGACCCGTACCCGAAGAGCAAAAGGAGTGACCGTCATCGCCATGGTAGCCATATGAATGTTTATCCCAACCTGAAAACATCCACCACACAGCTGACTGTAAAATTCTGTAACGCAGCCTGTCGACTGCTTCCTCAACACTAAATTACTCTCAGTCAAAATTAAAAAGCTTTTTCCCCCAAGATAATCTCGGAAGGTGGTGCAAAAATAATTGGTTTCTCTTTAAAAAAGTAAATAAATAAATAAAGTCTGCTTTTTATGGTAGAACAACCGAATAAGGTCATTTTAATAAAGAATGTAATAGAACATCAACGAATTGACAAAAGTAAAAGCGGCCAAGTATACAGATGATTATTCTCCCCCCGAACAAAACAACAAAGAGCAAAATACAAATACGCGTGTAACAAAAGATTCACTATTGTCGAAACAGAAGTCCTCAGTTCAATAAACCAATTCATAAAAAAATGAGTTTTTGTGCAGCTTTTGATGTTGGGAGTTAACTACTCCGTAAGTTGAGAAGATTCAAAAGTTTATATAAAATGAAAGAAACTTTTTACGGTTTCCAGACAAAATCTGACCGATTTTACGACTTACTTTCTATTTTTACAATAATTAAGACAATTTCCATGAATACCCGATGACTTACCTAAAAAATATGGTTCTTCATTATCCTACAAGCCTCTTAATGAATATTAGAAATTGAAACTTTCAAAGTATGCTCACACGTCTCAGATTTAATACTTGCAGACATTCTTTAAGCTTACAACCAACGTTAGGCAAGAGTTCATGGTTATGTTTGTCCGAATAGCCATGTAATAACTGAAAAATCTAAATTTTTACTTAAGTCTTTTATTCGCAATTCAAGAGACACCAGTTTACTAAGAAAGTTCACCCTTTTCGAAGGAACACTTCGCATACAAAATTAAACCATCATGAATAATCCCTGAAATTAAATAAAAGCAACACTAAATACTAAATACCTAAACAGAAAAATGAATAAATTAAAAGGCAAATCATGTCAACAACGCATCAAAAATCTACAGACATTCTTACAAATATGAATGCAGACTTCCACGACTAAGTCTAAATAATTATTGATTTATTGTTTATTAGACAGAGGGAAAAGAACTGCTCACAAGCTGCACTGTGTAATATCAGATTTCAATAAAAATTTTGTTTTGATTAAAACAGATTGAATTGCCATTCCGAAGCACTATGGCTTGGAAAAGTTTACACAAAACAGTGAAAAGGTATGTTTTTTTTTAAACTGGAATTTCCAATTTCACGCCTATTTCAAATTATAATGCACTTATATTTGATCAATTCAACATCACATTGAAAAATTAATTACACCATTTCACTTGACAGATTATTCATAAATGCCTCACTGGTTAGTAACTTTCGAACTTCAGAAACTATATTTTCAACATCGATACTATGGTCTATGAATCAAGAAATGCAGCGCGGATGATGAAGTAACACATAATTTCAGGCACGGGAATAAAGCACACATTTAGCCACGAAATTAACTAATCATCCCACTGCATACGAAGAAAATAGCTTTTCAATGTCAAAACTACACGTCTCGAGGTCAAAATTAAATTTACCAGGTAATCGATTCATATTGACTCCTTGAGCTGAAAGACCAATACCCATATAGCCATCACGACCTTTACTGATAATTTTTACTTCGAAGTAGTACAGACCGCAGGATGGTGGAATCGGATGCGTGGCTCTAACACTAGCAGCATCTTTATGAGTTTTACCATGACCTGTAAAACAGAAAGAAAAAGAAAAAAACGTGTTAAAATAATACATTTCATTAGTGCCAATCGAAAAAAGAGGAAAAAGTTAGAAAAAGGTTGAAAAAATGGATTAACGTGGAGGAAAAAAATAAAATGTTCACTTTGATGTGAAAGAAATTAAGGTCAAGGTAACGTCAAAGGTGGAATTTTTTGTCCACCACATCAGATACCCGAGAAGATAATTTTTATCTGAATTTTAACTGTGAGGGCCCTACAATTCGCATCGCAATAGAAAATACATAAAATGAAGAAGGAAGAAATGAATACATGATTAAGCCTGCGAGGGTTGTTACTACGAAGGGCAGGAAATACTAAGTTTCGTTGATATAAAATACATCTACTCAAGAGGATGGGTGGCCTATGTGACAGAGTCCAACGAAATGGTATAGAGAAAAGAATAAAACCAAATTAGACCAGAAATAACAATTTTTCTCATTCGTTTTAACCTAACTGTGTAGCCACAATTTTTAATTTTCACAGAACCTTAGCGACTTATCGATCAGCTGCGTATTCAGTGATACCATATGTGCTTATCAGATTATATGCTAAGAACCTTAAATTTTTCAAAATTTTCATGTTTGATGGACTTTACAAAAATTATATGACGACGTTCATTTTTCAACTATTTCAAGACAAATAATAAAAAACTAAGCTAATATTTCGACTCAGCGAAATTCGAAAAAAATTTCTAATCCGTAAGGGTGTTTCTTTTTTCAACTTTATGAAAAACAAATACAGGAAAAAATAATGTAACAACATTGTGAAGCCCACATAGTGAAGTTTAACAGGTTTCTCGGAAGATTAATATTCCCTTTTGACAAAATATTCACCTTCAAAAAAACAACGATGTGGGTTTCTTAAAGTTAACTACCACATCATGCAAAATTCCTTTGCTCTCATTTAATATAATTTTGAAAGTAAATTTTAGTAAAAATGAATCTATATAATAAAATTTAATCCCAAATTTTGTACACTTATCCACATTTTTTGCAACATTCGCAACATTTAATTTTGAAAAAAATTGCTCTTCTCTCACTTCACAAAATTTTGTTAAATCGAAACAAACTGTAGAATTTCAGAAATAAATTTGTTAGGTACATCCGTATATCCTTCAGTATTATCTTATAGATCTCAAGAATTAAGATCCCAATCCCAATATTTAATTCATTACTTCGTAAGTCATAAATCATAATAATCATATGCAGCTGAGGCTTAGAAAAATTCACTAATGAAACCTTTCTTATCTGTTACTTTTAGAGTTAATCACAATTTTTCATCACTTGTTGTCATCACTTACTGCTGATGGATAGATTGAAATGCTCATATATCCGTTCAACAAGTTTTTTTAAACTTGAGACCTTTCAAGATCATTTTTTCATACCCAAAAACATAGAATTTGTGATTTTCAGCAACATTGTCAGTCTAGTTCCTCAGAACGCATTTACATACATACCTACATACACACATACAATTATTGCTCGTATTACAGTATAGGATATGTAAGTATATATGTACATACATACAAAGGGCTTTCTGCGTAATATTTCGATCGAACATGGAATGTAACACGTATGGATATATGATTTTGCTCGGCTAGTATTTGTAACTGGAGCGAGTGGAGAGGGGGCATAGCCGCCTCTTCCCACGCTAGGGTTAAAATAATATGCACTCTAAACGGATTAACCCTCAGGAAAAAGTAAAAACATCCCAAGTGAAGATGTGGAGCTGTTTCTTATGCACAAAAAACCAATTTAAAAATAGAAAATTTTCTAAAAACCAAATGGAAATTGAACTAAATTGTAAATCACAAAATTATTAAATATTTTCAAAATTTTACATTTTCCTATTAGAGCTGCTTAAAAATCTCTTAATAGTTATCAAGATAATACATAAGGAAACCTGCTGAAATTTTCCACCTCAGAATTATTTAAACACAAAAATTTATTGCCATAAAGAAGAGGAAAATAGTTTTTTTTCCTGTTTTCAAAATCAAAACTGTAACTACCTTGATGATTTTTTTCATGATGTAAAATCAAAAACATTCAAAGATGAAAAAATTGTAGGTGAAAAAAACTCTAATAAGACAAAGAGTCTTAATTAAATTTTTTAAAACTCTAACAAGAATTCATTCAAGTTGAAAAATAGGAATTTAATCAAATATTCTAGGATCCCCTCATTAGCTTCCTGTTCATGAATTTTTCTAATTACACTTCAGAATAATTTTGTTTTCACATAAATATTCTGATAGAAATATTTTTGGGACCAATTCTGGCCACTATTTGTAAAAACATCATAAACTGGTGTTTAGTGGTGATAAGATTTCAAGTGAAGAGGGAGAGAACCAACCACAATTGATATTTTTGGAATTAGAAAATTTCATACTAAAAATGTGTTTTTCTCACGAATACAGAAGCGAAGTTTTTCTTGAAAACCAATTCAATGGTAAAGTGTAACATATTTCTCTCATTTAGATAAAAGGTTAAGAGGAAATCATAAATTATTGAAATCTTCTATCCACATCATATTTCCAATTTACGCTCATCATCCTAGTGAAAAATTCACTTCTTTTATCTGTTAATAAAAATTTTGATATTGATGAAGAAACTTAGACATCCTACAGCAATAAGTCATATTAAAATTCCTATTAATGTTATCAACATTTTTGTTATATTCTTCAATTCTCACTTTTTTTGAAGGTCTATTAACAATATCACTTCATTATTTCTGAAATTACTCCATGTGTCCAGTAACATATACATAAATAAATACATACATACAGATAAATATGCTTTAAACTCGAATCAATTCTTATTAGAGTTTTTATTTAAATTTCATGTTTGTCATATTACGAGTTTTTTATGTTTATAATTTTTTCATCTTCGAATGTTTTTATTTTATATCATAAGAAAAATCATAATAGAATCCACAGATTTGATTTTGAAAACAAATAAAAAAATCTATTTTCCTCTATTTCATAAAAATAAATTTTTGTATTTAAATAATTCTGAGTAAGAAAATTTCAATAGGTTCCTTGCGTATTATCAGGTAAATTTCAAGAAATTTTTCAACGGCTGTAATCAGAAAGGGCAAAAATTTGGAAAATATTTGTAAATATTATATTTACAGTTTGATTCAATTTCCTATTTGATTTTTTAAGAATTTTTTACTCTTAAACTGGTTTTGTATGAGTAGCAAGTAATTCCACATCTTCACATAAGAAGTTTTTTCTGTCTCCTGTGGAACGTATGAGAGGCGATAGAAGCCTTACGTAGGTGAAATGTGTCCAAATTTTATGAAGGAACAGACATGTATCATTTCATAGAATTTACATAATCTCTTCATTTCGAGGAGAATAAGGAACACAGAATTTATTGAAAGATTAAAAACTGATACAGGAGGGGTTTTTGGAAAACAACTGACACAATTTTCTCGCGTGGAAAATACCCAGCTCACGCCATTTTCTTACAATATTTCGTTTCTCCACAATCATTTCCAATTATCAGTGATTATTTACAGTGCACAATCACGCAGCCGCCTCAAAATCAACAAATTGTGTTAAATTTTAATCGACATAATATGGAAAAATGAAAGCATAAAATAAGTTAATAAAATTACGGTGCACAACTCAATAATAATTCGGTTCCAATAGCAACTACTAGGCACCTGCATTATACAGCTTTGTTTTATTTTCCAAAAAAAAAACATGGCACAGGAATGACACCGAGGGAAGCTATTCCGCTACATTTGAGTCGTTTCAACTTGCAAAAATGGAATACCACCCATTTATGTTGATACCGTGTGGCGAATAAAATAAACCTATGATTATCAACCAAGTCTTTAGAGCATAGAGAACTACCAAAATCAATAAATTCGATTAGAATATAAAATTTTCTTTTTCATTTGATCTGAAAGATCTGAACAAATGATAAGGAATCCCATTTAATGATTTCATCCTATTAAAATGATTAAGTTGATAGCTTTCAAAGATTCTGAAAAGATAATATGCTATAAAAAAATTTCCATAATATTGATAACGCAAAACAAAAAAACATTTTTTTCAACAAAATATAAAAAAATTATCAGAACTATATCAATTTTCATCAACTATCTGTAAAGGCTGAGTTTAAAACGAGTAGGTAGAGAAGCGGTAGAGTCGTAGAGAAGCTTAACTTTCCTTCATTGCAATGAATCCAGCGCGAATTAAAAAGTTTGCCAATACAATTTTTTACTCCCACCACTATAATCAAATTATCTGAAAAAAGTCGGTGAAAAGCGACTGTAGAAAAAGTCTATATTTATGTTTTGGACGATAATGCAATTCGAAAATTTGCGTTGATTTATAATCCGAACATTTAGAAAACACAGCGACATCAGATATACCAACGTAAAGAGTATCCTTACCATATTTTATCTCATTGTAAAATAAATATAAAATAAATTTAATTTATCAGCAGACTTTAAACCACAATATTTACACAATGATATCGAATCAAATTTTCAAGAATAAGCACATGCAGTTAGGTTACAATTTTTTCATAATGTTGTTTTCAAAATTACCAACACACCAAGCCACTTTGGGCACAACCCTGTTGTTGAGAGGACGAGCTTTTAACCTCTTACAAGCAGACCAATCCTCACAATGAGGAAAAAATGAATTTTTAAAATTAACTACAAAACATATCAACCATACGAGAATGTAATTATTTGATTTGAGGATACATCATATCAACATTTTGACATTATATTAAAAAAAAAATTTGATATGAAGGGGCTGTTTTTGATACAAATAAATAACTACTCTTCGAAAGTAAGTGAAGCTCAATGAATGAATGCAATTCTCATATCCTTCACTTTTCAACATAATTATGTCGCTGATTAAAATCAGTTTACCAACATAGAAGGATAGACAAAAAATAAACATAACCTAAACTAAGTAACAATTCTATCTGAAAGAATCAATAATTACTAGAAAAGTTGAAGTCTAATTTTATGAAGACGCAAATGATATCCAGAAATTACCCGGCCGCAATTCAATGAACCTTTAGCAAATTAATGTATATGACTTCCACTTCCAACATACAGTATACTTCGACAGAATCTTCATTTCTGAAAATCAATAGAGTGAACTGGTATTTGCTATCGACTTTCATCCTCAAAAAAAATAAATAAATTCAATTTTAATAATAAAAAAAACTCTAGCGCAGCAAGCATCGCTAGAAAAAGTAGGTTCTCCAGAGAAAGAATTATGAATTTTGATGATCACATTCATTGTCTGTAAGTTTATATGCGTTACTGGTATGTTAAGATTGTATGAAATGTGTTAGCTGCTGACAAAATAATATACAATGTGAAATATAAAAGCATTTTTTCTTGAAAAGATGAAAAATAAATTAAAATGATAAAGTATGGAACATAATCATATAATTTAAAATAAAACCAATGAAATATAATATAGTTATGAAATAAAAAAGAAGAAAACATGAGCACGTGGTTAATTTTTGTAAAAAAAAAAAAGTTCATGCAAATTAGAAAAAAGAGGGGAAAAAAGCTTTATCGGAAGCACCGTTCGGTCTATCCACACCAAAACTGATAGCTTGCTACAATAAATTTTAATAAATATTTATTTCAAATTTCGTACATATAGTTCCAAAATTCCGCATTTTATGACCAATATAAAAATAGAAACAGCGGTACTCGGAGAACCCCCCCGGCCAATCCACGCCAAAATTGGAAGCGTACTACAACAAATTAAAATACTTACTTCAAATTTAGTGACTATTGGTGTAAAATTGAGAAATTTATAGCCAAAAAAAAAACAAAAATGGCGATACCGGAAGAACTGTCAGGCCAATCCCAATCAAAATCAATAGGTCTGGTCCTTGGCTTAGCATAAATGTTCGTAGCAAATTTCGTGATTATCTGATAAACATTGCGACACACATATGTATCTATATATATACATACATACGTACGTACGTACATACACATATTTTATGTATATATACCCACTCCCAACCCTGGAGGCTAATACCGTACCAAGCATAATAAGTAGATTTTCTAAAGAACCTACTTAAAAACAGACTAAAAGTAAAATACATAATATATACATGGTCTAATAATTACAAGGTAGGAAACGAGGAAAAAATGGTCCCTCAAAAACTGGTTTCCACCAGTACGAATAAAATACTACGATGTTGGTCGATAATTACAGTCGTTTACCAACAGAGAAACAAAATAACGCCTTTCTACAAACTATGTGTACGCGATTTTCGTACTCTTCTCTCCACCACTCGATCTTCTCTTATGGTGATCACAAAACTAGGATAGGAATTTTTTGCTACGAATGGACTTCAACGATATTGACTAGGTTATGGACATGAAATGTCGGTCACTTGTGAAATACAAATAGACCACAGAAACAAGCGTAATAAAACAATTTTATTTTCCAGCAGACTCAATCGAGTGAAAAACATAAAAAAAGTACAAATTAATCGCTCTAAGCAACTACATTTGAATCATTTTAATAATTTGAGAACTTATTTTCAGACGAAAATATGTTTTTATGGTCTATATCAAAGGTTTTCTTCTGAACATGTTTGATAACACCAAAATGTACGAAGTACCTCGCAATACGTATTATATTATTAGAATTGTTGATTATTTTAATTCGTTTTGCTGTAATGAACACCACGTGTAGCATTGTCGAATAAATTAACCTCAAGATTTCTTCTTCAGGTTCAAGGCCGTACGTTAAAAACTTAATAAAATGTCAACTCTAGAATAAAATAATGAGAATTGTACAGGACTTATGTATAAAAATAAATAATTAAAAAAAAAAGGAACTATCAAAAGCTGGCTAAGAAAAAATTTGAAAAATACTATTATTATTATTTTGTTTTTTTACTTTTTGAAAATATTCTAATTATGTTTTCAGATACACTATGGCCTATACTGCTCCGGTGTTCGAGGGAGGGTTACTTGAGTAAGATTTTCGATTTGTAGGCTAAATATTGACTGCCGCTGGTCTCAAACCAAAAACCTTTCGAATGCAAAGCTAAGCACCCACCTCTTATAGGTGCTATGGGTTGGGTAATGCAAGCAATGGAGAAAATTTTTGAAGATTTATTTAAACAATCCAAAACCGGCAAATTTTCTATGAATTTGCGTTTTTTCGTTTTTTCATTTTCGAGTAGGTAATGATAAATAAAAAACTTTATGGAATAAATTGAAGAAAATTGTCTCTTCTTTCCAGCAGTTCTAACCCCAGCTGTTTAACTTAAACAGCAGCTGAGGAATTACTGATTGAAAAAGAAGAGATTCCTAAATTCCAAAAAAAGGCTAATTTTCCATTTGTTTGCGTTTTTTTTCATTTGTTTATTTTCATGCAGCTAAAGATGATTAAAAAACTATACGGAAAATAAATTCTTGCAAATTTTCTTCTTTCTAGCAATGCCAACGGGAACCTTAGATCTCTAGCTTGAATATCGGCTGAGTAATCATCGAGTGAAAAAGGAGAAGTTTCTGGATTCCAAAAACCAGCCAATTTTCCATTAATTTGCGTTTTTTTGGTTTGTTTATTTTCAAACAGCTAGAGATAATAAAAAATTACATGGAAATTTTCCAAATTTTATCCTCTTTCAAACAACATTAACTCCAGGTCTCTAGTTTAAAAAGAGGCTCGGGAATCATTGAGTGAAATAAAAGAGATTTATTTTAAAATTGAAATGTTGTGTTCAATTGAAGTGGCAACTTGACAATCCGCTTTTCACAAATCCAGGAACTGCAGAAATTTCATAATGTTGGATAATATGTAGCGCCCATGCGCAGCAAAGAAAGCAATTTAATAATGTAATCAAGTCTCCACTGCCCATGCGCTGAATTTTACTTCTTTACACTGAGTTATAATCTCCTAGTTCACGTACACATAATACACACGAAAGCATCTGTTTTTTGTAGGTGTAGCAAGAAATCATTATTGCCCTTTAAGAAAGAGCCTAAAAATGTACATACGAAATCAAGAAATTAATTTTTAAATTAATTTTCAAGTCATATTAGTGTTCTGAAACTGTCGACAGACCCAGTCATTTACATTCCTAGGCCAGCTCACAAGCTCAAAGGGTTTATATCTTGAAACCACGCACAATTCTTATTCGATATGTGTTACCTTGATAATTTCAATTTCGTCGAGAATACGTAGGTTATTATTTATTTTACTACAATCGCAAACGAATAATACAGGTAGTTTTAAGAAATACTTATCACGTTTCCTACTTCATCGTTGCCATCTTTCAAGGCAGATGCACAAACATTTGGACAAAAACAAAATTAACAACAGACTGGCAATGCACCTTACCTTGGTTACATTTCTACAACGATATTTTCGATGGAGTATATTCGACAATTATTTGCTCCCAATAAAGCAGGCCTACACAAAACTTTAAATCAAAATAGTTGTCATCTGCTGAGATACACTGTCCTATGAGAGATCAGAACTTTGGTGCTAAACGAAATAATGCAGGCTCAATGTAGAAATCTAGGCCGATAAAGACTTCTAAAAATGTAAGAGACAGATAACTGAATTCGAATAGAAAAGAAAAACAGAAAAATTCCTCAACTCAAGACGAGATTGTTGCTCACGTATTGTTGGACTTCGATCACACCGGAAAATATAATAACTTCATTTTTTTTGCAAACCGAATAGCTGAAACAAGACACATGCGTCAATGTGAATACAATAGATGAAAATTCGAAACAAAGAAAACGAACGAAACTTTTATACAGGATGGGCAAACGTTGGAGGGATAAAAGCTTGATCATTCAGCTGTATGTCATAAGAATAAAAATGAAAATTTCTCCAACATTTTATAGAATGACGATATTTAACGGTACAATGTGGAAGCTACACGAAACCTTAAAAAACAACAAATTATATCCCTTCAATATTGATGCGATAAAACCAATTTATCTAAACGGATAAAATTCGAACAAGAAACTTTGACTATAATATACAACCAATGGTTATTTATAATCGAAGTTATATATAGTTAAAAATGAAAAAATATGTTGATCGGAAAAATTAGAACTAAAGATTTCAATTTAATACCATACATATGTATTTTGAATTAATTTAATATCAATTTTAGAAAATTAAAACAATCATGAGTCGTTGAATAAGCTTTTCAAGGAAGAATTGTACTCGAACATGTTTTAAATTAAAACTGAATTTCGTCAAAAATGTAAAGTTTTGGTTTTGAATTTTGTCTATTAAAACGTTTAGTAGAAGTGTCTTCGATATTAAAGCCGGTTCGAAATACTATAATACATTAAAACCACAAATTATATACGAGTCTGAAATTAAGTTTGAGGGAGATGAACAATCTCCCTCCATTGCGCTAAGAGTTCGAGTAAGAAAAGTATGTTAGTGTTTACGTAGCCTAAGAGATAAATGTTATGTGTGTGGCCTAACCTGAATATGTTAGTGAGTGTATACTAATGTAGAGGCGCTAAGTGTTACAAGCAAGTGGAATGAGGGTGTAGAACAACAAAATGCATAAATTGAAGAGCAGAATTGATTCGAAAGAACAGCTTCTCTCGATGTCATCCGAGTGTTGTTATATTTAGCAAATAGAACATAGCTCATGCTATCATGTTCATATGATATCTAGCAACACTACTGTGCTAGTAATACTGTGATGAGAGTTGCTATTTGCACCGTGTTTCTATCCGACAATTGCAAAATGAATCATCTGAATGGGAGGTTTTGATTATCATTCTTATCATTTTTTTATCTCAATTCTCTTCTTTACTTCTAGATAGGGACTTTCATCCATTTTCACAAACGTCAGTTTCACCTACCTTTACTTAAACCTCACTTTAAAACGACTCACTATACAATTTTGTAATGAAGAATGTGATAACATTGTATTTATATGTGACAAATCTCATAAGGGAATATAGCATAACCACATTCTTGAATATAAAATTGTACAAAAAGTAATTTGAAAGTGAGGTGTAAGTAAAGAGAGGTTAAAGTGACCTTTCTAAATATGGGTGTATGAGTGTGCAATTTTTCTATATGGGCCTAGTAGTTCTTTGAATTCGCTTCCTCTTTTCAGGGTTTTTGCACACGTGATAAAACCCTATTAAAATTACATTATAACCCGATTAAAATTACTATTATTTTCCTTTTCGTCCTCGTTCTTCTTCGGTCAGTTCTATATTTTGTTTTTCATCAGTAAAGCTAGTTATATGTATTGATCCATTAGTTCAACTAATTGATAAATCAATCAATCAAATATCATTCAGGCTTGAACAAGAATTACAAAATTTTTATAAAAGATTAAATTTTTCATGTCATTATCAGTACGCATCAGTTTCTTTAATTAATTAATTCATCAAATTTCGTATTTTAATTTCCTGGATAAATTGTTACTTTTCCAATGATTAAATTTAGCAACTGACTATTAAGAAATCAATTACTTGAAATAATCGATTAATCGAAAACGATTTGATTAATCGCGCATCAATATATGAAGCAAAAACCCTATTGCAACATCGTTTATCTTTATCGATATTACTTGTTTTTTAAATAGTTGTTTCATTACTATTGATTCCCAGTAAATACCCAGTGTTTGAAAGTGTAACGAAATTTCAGGTCAATAACATTGGTGAATTTGATGGTGGAACAACTCACGATTTATAATCCTCTATTAGATTCACTACCAAGTTTGCACATCTCTGATGGATTAAATTTTAAATTTGGCTGATTCATCGTCAGAAACTATAAATTTGTTGGTTCAAAATTCAATTTCAATTTCAATACAAACTATTGATACTCAAGACAAAAAAATTATTCAGTAAACTGAGTAAATAAATATGTACCATAATTTGTATATCAACAAAATACAAATTTTCGACCTCACACATCGTCAGCAACTCGTCACAACTTTTATTTAGACGATGTACGTGATTCGATTTATTCGATTTATTGTACTAACCCGTTCACAAGGATCGAGACGCGATGTAAACAGCAAGTCCCTATAGAGATAGTACCATAATAGTGTACATGAGGCTTAACGACAAACAACCCTTCAATGATAGAATAGAGAAATAAGTTCAGGAAGCTCTTCTTCAATATTACAATTATGAAAGGTGCATGAAACCATTACAACCCCATTAGTTTATAATGGTACTAATTTCATCGTACATTGAATTCGATTGCATTTACTTATCTGAATTATACATGGTAAAAACCAAACCGGAACTGTTTTCAATTAAACTTTATCATGAGCAGCGATGAATCTCAAGCTTGGCCAGAGGAACAATATTTACAAAATTTTGCCAGAAAGTTTCTTTCAAACATAAAAACACAATGCAAAGGGAAAAATAAAAAATTTTAAGAAAAGTGAATTAGGTATGAGGCGTGACAAAATTTTCACCTTCTGGTAAATTCTGGATTAATCTAGGAAAAAAAACATAGATAATGCATATAGTATTTAAATGGTGATTTTTGACACCAAAATACTGCTTTACACCTACCGGGCTAGCTAATGAAAAATCCGAAAAAGGATATAGTCAGGATTCCTTCTAGTGGGGAGAGGGGGCAAGAAAGTTTTATGACATTTTTCTTCGTCACTTTTGAAAATTTAGCGTCTATGGAACTCGCTGTCGCATATTAATTACTAAAACTTTGAATAAATTTTCAAAGTGACAAACAAAAAAAAAAAATGTCAGGGCCAATTGTCCCCTTTACCACGCCACTGAATTAGAAAAACTAAAAGAGACAAAAAAATATTTTTACCATTTGTGATAAAAATCGAACTTGTAACGTAACAGAATGAAGAGCATTCGAAACATCTAAAGCTGCTGAAACTTTCTGAGAGAACCTACGGTCATAATACTTCATAAATTTTCACATCAAAGTAATAAGACGAAAGTAGAAAGTTATCCAATTTATCTTGACTCTAAATGAAATATTCCACAGAAAAAAATAAAACTTCTTCGGCATTGAAATTCATTTCAAATTGACGATAGAATTTCAATTTTCGGCTTGTCCAAAAATAAACAACTAATGCATAGAAAACACGAAGTACAATACGTGAATATAAAAATTAGCCAAAAAAGTAAATCGAATAAAAGAACCGCAGTATCAATCGGTTGCAGCATTAATGCAATACGAAACTGCGCCGAAAAATAAGTCTGACAAAACCGGATGTTTTGTAAAATTTTGAGGAAAAAGATAATCATAAATATTTCTTTTATTCAATAAAAATTGGACAAAAGTACAACGAATTTCTTTAAAGACGAAATGAAGATGACGCTACAATAGCATTAAAAAAAGTGAAAAACATCTGCTTTGATTACCCGTAAGGTACGCAAAGCCTACAAAAAATTTCCATCTGTATAAACGTATAAAAAAAATTCAATACTTTACAACTCTAACTTAGAAAGAATAAATTATAAAAAAGGAAACGAACTCGAACTTGAATTCGTATCTAAAATATGTATCCACATACCTAATATTACACGACTGAGAATATTAATAGATCAAATGATTCTTAGTCTTTCTTTATCATAGTTTTTCGTATACAGACGTGAAAATGACGCAAAATAATAAAAAAAGTTGTCAAGCTAAATATGCAACTCGTATAATACCAATTACGCAAATGATAGAATCATAGATCTGACAATCCCGTCAAGAATGAAAAACGGGGATGGGTATTCTAAAATAAGGAGCAAAAAACAGCATAAATGCAACCAAGTTTCAAGGAAGGCATGAAAAATTTATAATTTTTTTTTTTGAGAAAATTAATTACAAAAATACGACCAAAAATACATGCATACAGGTTGTTTCGACACAGATAAATTAGTCAGTAAACGCTTTTGGTACATAAACAAAGACGACACTGAAACTAATTTCTTAATTAATAAAAAAAAAAGTAATCAAGATAAAGTACATTCAGAGGACCCTTGGAATGCAATACATTTCCGGCATAATAACGTAGCTGAAGCAAAAAAAAGAAAAAAAAAGTCAAAACAATTTTTGGCAAGGTAACAAACTACCATAATTATTATTACGTCAAATTTTCTTCACAAAAGAACCTCAACTCCTCTAACACGAAAACTATCATTTCACTTTATCTAGACAATCTTCCACAGTTGAATGGTTACCTCCTGGCTGCTCCAATAGTATTTATGGATAAAGGATACTACGAGAAGATAATAAAAATGATAAAACTTTAAATTCTGTTTTACCTCAACAGAACCACGGGCAGTTTATAAGTTTCTAAAGTAAGAATTAATGAAGGAAAAGATGAAATTCTTTTAATCACGAAATTATAGAATCACTACAGTCACAAAACTAATTAATTAGTAATATTTAATTATTTTAATCATGTTTCTCGTAAAATTTTTTTTTTAAAGTTTGACTAGATATACATTAGTACTTCAGTATCTAAAATAAGGCAAAAAGACTAAACCAAACTTTATACATGAATATTTCACAAACTTACGCTACTGGTAAACCTTGATACCAAAAATATTTTTTACGACGATGAAAAATCATAAACCATAATGTAGAAGAGAAAAAATTGCGTAAATTCAAATTTTGAGTCAATCGCTACATCAACTAAAAACTAAAGTGTTTATCACACAGTTGACTGCATCACAACTATGTTTGAAAAATAACTTTTCATAATATGTATTAAAACTGACTTCAATTAGGAATCAAATTTACAATCAAGAAAAATATTTACAAACGTTCTAACTGCACAATTCGAAAGAATGACAAATTATTGGCTAATAAACGCAGATATTTCGATGCAACATATGATAACTATGGCAATGGGTGATCGAGACAAACGAGTGTGGTTACATACTCATCGATCACCTAGCACGGCAGTGGACTTATAATTCGCAAACCACCTTTTCACACTCACAGCGTTACACTTCGTCTGTATTGTCAATTTAACTGCTGAACTCGGCTCACACACAAATGTCAATAACAAGGATACGCATCACCTTCTGCTATTGTGGTGATGAGCTGCATTGTATACATTCATACCCACAATAACAATATTCACAGAATGACAAATTAAGAAAAGGCAGATTTTGATCTGAACAATTAGAATTCCAAACATTTACTGCTTGATAGACTTTGTTCACTGATATAGGGCTGTGAACACTCATTACTATCCATCGGTCATTCTTCGTCTCATAATGCTGATAATTTTACAATATTATTCAAGACGAAAGAAACTTATCTGAATCATATTACAAAATGAACGAAACTATATTCTAGGGCAAGAAGTTGAAATTACTACATAAAATGCTAAAAATCCAAAATAAATTTGTGATATTTTTTCCAAAATATTTTGTATTAATGCCCCAAATAAAGCATATCTGGAAGACATTTCTGATCTATATATTTATAATCTATAATCTGTAAACCATAATTCATAATTCTATAATTATAATTACTATCTGACTATCCTGGAGTCACTAAACCATCAATTTGCAGGCATTTTACCTATAAGCATGACACTCATCATTATATAGAAATAAAAGGAATGCTTTGCCATTCTAGAGCCCAGAGATTACTTCCAGATAAGTTCAAAGTGACAAGGGAGTATTATGACTGAATAATTAAAAAAAGGTATTTGTCAACCTTCGAAAAGTTTGTGGAGTTCCTGTATGCACATGACCAAAAAAGTAAGAGAATGGTGAATTGTTGATGACTACAGAGCCTTAAATTCCAAAACACAGTTACTGTCTACTACCCAGTCTTGAACATAATGGACTTTAATGCAAATATGAAGGGTAAAACAATGTTCTAAAAAACTGACATCAACTGGGCATTCAACCAAATTCCTACATCTGAACAGAACATTCCAGAGACTGCATTTATAATACAATTTGGACTATATGCCTTTTGGGCTTGTAATTCAGCACAAACCTTCCAGAGATTCATCAATGGATTGTTTAGAGATCTGCTATTTGCATACACATACTTGGATGATATTTGCATATGCTCAAAAGGCAGTGAGCAACAGAACAAGAAGCATTATCCTGTATACTGTATACATGCTGCCAGCCTTACCATCAATGTAGGTAAAAGCTTATATGCACACACTGAAATTGACTTTCTCAGCTACCAAGTCTTAATGGAAGGCATATCCTCCTTGAAGACCAAAATTGAGCTAATTCTGAATTTCCCAAAACCCTGAAATGTTACTGAATTCCGGAGTTTTTAGGGGATGGTGAATTTTTACCAATACTGCATGAAAAATGCTGCAGCTCAACAAAGTAAGCTGTTCACATTAATAAAAACCATCAAAAAGTGAGATAAAACTTCTCTCAATTTAAATGAATAAACTGAAAAAGCCTATGACAAAATCAAAGAATCGCTGCGAATGCAGCCCTCTTAGCACATCCAGACAAAAGCCTGCTGTTATGCGTCGCAACTGATGCTTCTGACTTTGCAATTGGTGCAACTTTCTGCCAAATGGAAAATGACCAAAAAGTACCGCTAGCTTTCTTCTCCAAGAAGCTCTCAAAAAACAAAAAAAATTACAGTACTTTTGATAGAGAATTACTGTCAATCTTCAAGGCATTGAACCACTTCAGGAATCAAGTAGATGGTAGATGTTTTACTGTGTATACAGATCATAAACCATTAATACATGCCTTGATGCAAAAAGCAGAATCATCATCTCCAAGAAGAGTACGACAATTAGATTACATTGGTCAACTGACTGCTGACATTCAGTATATAAGTGAAGAACTTAAAACACTCCAGATGATGCTCTCAGGCAGATCGAAGCTATCTAAGCCCCTGCTCAATTACCTTATTCTAAAATAGCTAACAATCGGATTAAGGATGCAAGATTGCAAGAGTTTTTAAAGAATAATGATACTTCTTTCAAACTGAGACAGCAAAAAATTCTTGATACAGACATTTTACTCACATGTGACGTCAGTAGAGGCAAGAATAGGCCATTCCTGCTGAAAAAATATTGTAAAATGGCATTTAATAGTGTGCATAACATATCACACTCCAAACCAAAATATATTGCTAATTTAGTATCATTAAGATTTATTTGGACTCAACTGAAATCTGATGGCAATAAATGGGCTCATAGTTGCCTGAACTGCCAAGAGTCTTAAATGTGATCGGTGAATGAAATAAATAACAATAAGAGGTAGGCAGGAATAAACAAATCCATGTACTTCTGTGATCAAAACATTGCAACATGTTTCTGCAGTTAAACAAACACAACATACAATGAATGTCCAAAATGAAATGACATCACACACCTGAATACTCATTGTTACGAGATTGTATTTTTCAAAATCCTAACTTCATTTTTATACAACTTTGCTGAAAATAAGCAGAATTTAACTGGAAGAATTTCATTTGTTCTAGAATTTTGATGCTCATTCCCTCCACAAATTGAAAATGATCAGATAAGATGACATATTGACACTGCGATCAACAGAAAAATCTCGTAACAAAATCATTCACTTTCTTATTGTCACCTGGACTAAAACTAGAATTTTTCTCCATTTTTTGGCGCATTTTTCCTTTCATTTTCTTAAAATTGATTATTTTGATCTGCTTTGTGCAGTTTAAGTACATGTGATATTCATTTTCTACTTAAATTTTTGCAATGTCTACAAACCCATCAAGATTATCCGCAAGTCTTGACCTACAACTGGCTTTAACTTTAAAACGTAATGTTGAATGCATCGATGATATGTGATCCCAAAGTCTTTTAGAACATCAAAAAGAGCAAGCCAAAACTGAGAAAGAATTGCTGATGGATACAAACATGACACCTGTGGAAAATCTTAGCTCTGTTTGATAGGACCATACCAACTTACACCAACCTACACTGGGAGGGTGATTCCACAAATTTAGGAATGTTGTATGACTTTATGCCAAGTTTTAGTTGAGTATTTGTGGAATATCCCTACCAGTGTAGGTTGGTGTAAGTTGGTGTAATTGTATCAAACAGAGCTATTATTTCAAAAATGACTTCCAAACTTCCGTCACTTATCACTCCTCCCAAAATGAGAGAGAATAGGAAACCAAATTTGGAGACTCCAAATTTGGCAATCCCTAAGAAAACAATTTGGGACAGGGCAAGATTCTTGCTTGCTGATGAGGATCCCACTTTTGTTGTACCTCTTCCTCATTCAACTACCACTATCCACCCACATCAATATATGGTTACTGAAAACTCAAATTTGGCATTATTGACTGCACAAGGCATGTAAATCTTCACCCCTCCCATGCACAATCCAAACCCCAATACCAGACATAAACGGACTCAATTCAGACAACCTAGGGTTAGGGCACATTGCAGTTATGAAAATTACTTAAACTGACAGGTTTACCACATTCAATTATATAAATACAGAGTACTAGTAAAATGGGAGCTGGACCAAAAACAGTGGTAAACTCGAGACAAATCCCTAGGCATGCAATTAATAGTTTTTATGATGCAAAAACTGGGGGGAAGTAGCTGTGGGTATTAGACAACTCATAAGAGTTTATAGGCTTAGCCTCCCAACAACTATCATCACCATAAGATGACTAATTTTGTGCACAGCATGTTAAACACATGGTATCTTTGTTTGTACATACTTGCAAACTAATACAAGTATGATGCAACATCCAGACAGTGACAAATGGATAGTTCACATCTCAAATGATGTCACAATCTGGCTTATTATTGCACGTGCCATATTTTCCCCATAGCCATGGCAACGAATAAATACGTCGCAATTAGTCATCACGCACACATTATATTCCTTACATATGTTTCTATGTGTGGGTGTAAGAGAGACACTGTGTAAGCTCACAAAATTGGCTACAAAATTGCCAGGGTTTGCGATGTCTTTGCTCCCACATACATTGTGTATGATTTATGGTGCACACACGAAACTACAGAAAACCTTCTATAGTCCTACCATGACTTAAGGTATTCCACAATGAAAAAGTGGTTAGTTTTTATAAAAAAAAGAGTTCATGCAAATTAGAAAAAAAAAAAAAAAGCTTTACCAGAAGTTTTGTCCGGTCAATCAGCAACTAAATTGTTAGCATGCCACAATAAATTGTAATGAATATTAGAGAATATTAAAAAATTCCTCATTATATGATCAATATAAAAACAAAAGTAGCGTAATGGAAATACCATCCGGCCGATCCACGCCAAAATTGGTAGCGCACTATAATGAATTGAAATAAATACTTATTTCAAATTTCGTGTTTATTGGTGGAAAATTGAGAATTTTATAGCCAAAGTAAAAACAAAAATAACGATACCAGAAGCACCGACAAATATTCTTACTAAATTTTGTGATTATCGGACAAAAATTGCAACCTGTACATTGGGAACAAGAAATTGACTTTAAGTAATTGGTGCCAAAATTTTCCGAGGTCATGAAATGAAAAACGTACAAACCCCCCAATCCTGGGGGCTAATACCTCACCAAGCGTAATAAGTAGAGTTTCTAAATAAAACCTATTTAAAAAGAAAAACAAACGTGCGTTCTAATATGATTATCGAATTAAATCGCACCTCACATTCACACTTCTCCAACCTCTTCTATTCGAATTTGTCTATAGAAATCGGTACCAAGACAAGAGCAGAAACCGAAGTATCCAGTTCGAGTTTTACAATCAGTGCTGGAGCGTGACTACGACTCAAGCACAGTTACCTGGTCGTCAGGATGAATACGATAAAAAACAGTAAACACGAACGAACGAACACTTCAATAATTTAATTTAATCCCAAAAGCAAATGACCGGTTTCTCAAAGGGTCGTTTGTTGTTTCAACTCCAGCATACAAACATGGAGCGAATCGTTGAACCGACGTAAAAATATAATTTTTACTCCCTCCCCCTTCATCACCAAATACGAAATGAAAAACATTGTAGTTATAACGCTAGACCACTAGCAATTTTTTCCATAACGTCTACAAATTTTCGCTACTCGAAACTACTCGGAACTTCAATTACATTTTTTCGGTCAGCCCACACTTTCAAGTAATACATTGGAGGTTGCTCATCAGAAAGAACAAAAAAAACTAGTACGGCAAATCTATATCAATTAGTTTTTCGTTTCTAAAAAGTACACCGTTGAAGGAACTCAAAAACGTAGTTTTCTTTCAATCAATTACGTTTTTCAATTAATTACCAAATCCAATCACTAATTTTCAAACACGTTTCACACTAGTGAGCCCACCCATTAATTTCTCATTTAAATAATAATTTTAGAAAAAACTTCGAAGATAACGTTGTTTGTTTTGTACATTTGGGAGAAAATAGCAAATTGTCCTGGAGTCTAGCAGTCGCACAACAAGGAGAGAATTTGAGAAAGTAGTGTTTCAACGGTACTCTGGCGATTGAAATACTACCTATGCTTAGCGACAGATTTCTTGAAACGGATCAGTTTACACCTCAACCAGCAACAAAAGGAAGGAAAAGTATAGCCTCTTCAGTACACGGCCCATGAATCAATGAATAATAAAAAACCGTTTTAAACGCGAAGTTATACACCCATATTGTAATATGCATTGACAAATTAACACAACAAAAAAAAAAACATATTCGGTACGCAGCAGTAAATTGAATGAGAAGTCTAAATTAAACAAGCTATGAACAGATTAGCGAGCATTCTAAAGTCGCACAGTCGACTAATATAGAATTGGAAATTTTCCGCAAGACGACGCTAATACCTAAATAAAAAAGAAAATACGCACAATGAGGGAAGAAGAGAAATACAACCAGCCACTGGCACGAGGGAATCTAAATTTCATCACTGCGAATTGATAAAAATGTCTATCTTCGCAGAAACTTACCAATACTGTCATTAAATCTGAAACAGGAGTGATTCGATCTAAGAGACGAAGAAAAAATAGTAATTCGCAACGTTTGCAGCAAAAATACTTCATCATAACGTCAAACAATTTCAGTGAATGAAATTTAAGCACTCATTAAAAAAAGGACGAGATGAATGGGCATGAAAATACGAAATGAATTGTAAACTTAAAAGATCTAATATTCTGATTAAACTCGAATTTGTTTTCGGTTACTTAAGTACATTACCTTGAGAACGCGCCAGGAAAACCGAGAAGAGATGAAAAAAACTGACTTGTATGAGTCATAAGAGAATTAAAACAAAAATTGTTTAAACATTAAAATCATCTCTATAAGAAGAAATGAAGCAGAAAATTGAAGGTTTCAAAGTGCCTTCATTTTTTTAACGACCAATTTCGAAAAAATTCTGTGTATTTTGGGGTGTTTTACAAAAAAAATTAGAACTCTGATTCAACTGAGCCTTGATCTACGGTTCAAAATCAATAAAAAAAATCTGATGATAAACCAGCAAATGAAAAACTTGAACCAGCAGTTAACGCGGTAAATGTAAACTGTGGTTCGTGATGACTGAACTTGGTTCAATGGATTGTAAAACTACCCTTTACCACTGAACCTAATTTAAACTCGGAACTAGGTTTCAACTACTATTGTAAAACTATCCCTTATATTATAACCACATAACACGCTGTTGAGGTCAAATTAACCTCAGTCTCATTCTGCCTCAGAAGTGAGAAAAAAATTGTAGAAGTGTGGAAAAACCTGATATCACAAAAAAAATGAAAAAATTCAACTAATATTGTAATCACGATTTGACCTGTGCCATTGTAAAGAGAATAAAAAATTGAACCGATCAACCTTCACCATTTGGGATGCATAAGTTTTTAGAGCAAGAAATGCTCCCTTTTCAGAGTCCTTTGTTGTGAGCATAATCTTTCCAATAAAATCATCTGACCTGTAATGCATTGTGAAAAACGAGGCTGAAAAACTAACAAATTGATTAATAACTCTCTATCCATGCAGCGGTAGTGGGAAACAAAAATGACTCGAACTAGATACTCCACAAATTGACAAAGGCTGGGTTTAGAGTCTAACTCATGATGAACAATACATTCACCAAAAAATAGAGGTAAATATTTCATCTTTGCCCCCATTTATTGCATTTGTCAACACATGCTATTTTCTTCAGATTAGTTTGACACTGGTAGATTGCAAGGCATCAGACTGACATAGTCTGTCTGCCCTACCATCATTTAGACTTTCACTGCTTAGAAAGCGAAAAAATAAGCTCAACTTGAACAGAAAAAATTAGCACCCCTCATCAAGTAAAATAAGTGTCAGAAAAGATTAACTCTGAACCTCAATTCCAGCTAAATGTATTGTTCATCATGATTCTGATTCCTAACTCAGCCTTCATTGGATTATGGAGCTCAATCTGGTTGTAGTAATTTTTGTTAATCTCAATCACCTTAGCAAACATACACAGATAAAAATAGCATTCATCAAACAGTATAATAAATGAAGGGAAAAACGAAAATGTAAAGGAATTGTTATTACAATTCTGACTTAAAACCAAGCCATCATTAACTTTTGGAGTGTAATACAGTTCCCGTCAATTTAGTCAGATGTGACTTTCTTAGCAGGAAAATAAGAGTAAACATCGAATGAAAATAAAATCAGAAATAAATCTTTCAACATCTTTCTTCATTTCTTCATAATAAGATGAGTTAAATAGCCCTAAAATATTTATTTGTGCTTCCCTTATGAATCATACGGGTCAATTTTTAAAATTGCGTATTAAACAAAACTGATTAGGTGAAGAGGTCACATTAGATTGGTGCAAATAACACGGATGTCTGCTTGTAAGTGTGTGTGTGTGTGCGCGTGTGTGTGTGTGTGTGTGTGTGGGTGTGTGTGTGTGTGTATGTGTGTGTGTGACAAACAGAATTTGAAACTGGACAGTGCACCGTGCAGTTTTTTTATGCAATCTCAACTTTTTCGTATCCAATATTTTTTTACACCCGAGAGGAAGCGGACTAGAGAGCAAGAATGTTTACACATTAAAAAATTGTGGCAACGACGTCATGTCTGTTTCTCGAAGGGCAGAATTAAAAATTTTAAATGAGAACATAACTCACCTGATCATAACGTGTAATAAGTAACATTTACACCAAGTTATGACGCATGCGACATCTCGAAAATATCAAAATTACATAATAATAAACGAAACTTTTGAAAAATTCCTCATTGAAATTGACTGTCCGTGATTTTAGATTATAAGTATTGTAAAAATTCTCTCGTAGCCTAGAATCTTAGGCTACGTGTATTTTTCTGTCTGTTTTTTCCCTGAAGTTATACAAATTATTATTCTCTCTTTCAAATACATCTCCGCGGACTGGTTCCTTTATTCTTCTCATGCATTTCATGTTCATTCATTTCACCTTTTTTGTCATATTTTTTCCTGTCACTCATCTCTCTGTACTTTTTTCATCCTTCTTATCTTTCACTAGTTCATTACTCTTTCATTTCATTGTTTTTTCACTCTCTTCACCCCTCGAAGAAATTGCCGCAGCTCCGTCCATAGTACATTGTTACGTATATTCTGACTCCCCTCTTCCCGTCTTCTGTGGTTGCTGCTTCTGTTGCTGCCGCGGAATCTGAAATTTAACCAATAACAAATTTTCTTATACTCCCACATTAGTTTTTTCCCTCTCTTTTTCCACGGACTATCTGCTCTAAATTAATTTTATAAAATATTTTTTATACACTTCCGTTTTTCCGTTTTTCTGCTTCGGACATGTGAATTTGTACCTCTCATTTATTTTTTTTCATACACTGCTATTTCTTATGCAGTTGTATTATTATGTTATATTATACACGTCTGTCTTAAACAGACCTTTATATGTGCTGTTAAAATGTATACTGATTTTTATTTTTTCATTATATATTCCAATTTATTGACGATGTGTTGATTTGTTTAATTTGGCAATGGGGTAGTTCTGGGTATGTATGGTCCGCGGTTTTTGATTTAATATGCATGTAGATTGAAACTTTCGCGGACTTTGAAATAGCTGAAACATAGGGAAATTAAAATTTATTCCGTACATGGTCGAAATTCGGGTCCACGGACACCTGGCAGGCTATTCTGGGTTGGGTGGTGGTAATTCTGTGGCCACCATCCAGTGTAGGAAGTCCTGGATATGTGTCAATGGTAGTATGAAGATATTGGTTGGCTCTGCGGGTAGTGGTGGCCGTTTGTGACCCCCCTCGCATACCTCAGTTAAATACGTACTTGCAGCAAACGTACTTGCAGCAAACGTAAGTCCAGTACAATAACATTCAACTTTTTTTTTGCCTACGCGTTCAACAAGACAAACTGAGCCATGAGATACCTACTCGCTTTAACAAAGTTACTAACCTAAGAAATCCAATCTGACAAAAAGACAACAGAATTAAATAAACAACTGATGGAAATTCTTATCGCTACGAGAAGATAACAACACTCAACAATAAAACTAATACAAATATTTGATCAAAAATTAATTTCAATCGAAATGAAGTCGGACGAATTTTATAGGGAACATCTGGGGCAAAATTTGAGAAAATATGGAAGAAAATATGATGCGCAAATACAATTAAAAACCATACTGCAAGCAAGTGAAAAATTTGAAAAACGTATCTAAGCAGAATATTCCAATACAAGAAATTCTCAATATTTCAATCAATATTACATGATAACGAGACGGCGAATTTGTGTCGACTTGAGGAAATACAAATCACAATTATAAACAACAAAGAAAGACCGACGTAGACAGATCAAGACAGATTTAAAAGGGGAAAAAACTAGGAAACGTCAGGGGTGCATTGAACTTCAGTCACCGATTTAGTATTTCTAATCGAAAAACTCTTTGGCTTTTCCTTTACTCGCGTTTTTCTTGTTATACTTTATTTTGTTTCTTTTCTTTCACGTTCGAAGCTCCTTAAAAATGAGTGAAAAATATATGACTTTGCTCAAAGGTACTACTAGAAATACAGTAATAAAATTTCATTTCTCCCGTTGTACGATGTTACTTTTCGAAAGATTTTGGTGGACAGAATGGCAATCTACAAAAAAAAAGAAAAATATCTACTTTTTTTTAAAGAAAAGTAATATCCAACATATCTATTAACAATTGTTTTGAAGAAGGGAAGGGGAACATAAAATTTCCTGCGCAGCTATCTAACACGCATACACAGTTTACTGAAGACATAAATTGTAAATAAACATAAGCAGCTGCAATCTTATCAATTTAGTACCGGTTTTTCCATCCTCATTGACGAGCTCAGTTAGTTTAACTGGCAGAATGTGCTTAGAGTTAAATAGGATTTAGGCACTAGCTGATTGATAAATCTCTTAGATGACTATTCGAAAACTGGCTCTAAAAAATAAAAATCTGAAACAAATAAATTCTGATTGAAAAGAAAAAACATCAAATACATTGACTAGATACGTCTATTGTGCTTTTAGGACACCAACTACAGCCAAAAAATTTTCAGGAGATGGAAGTTTTAAATCATGAATATGAAAGGAACTTATAAATTTATAGAACAGAGGGAACAAGATTCTACAAATGAAATCCATCAAGTTACAAAAATTCAAAAATTTTATCAAACAGACGAACCAATAATAGTAAAGTAATTGATAATTATGATCAATCGAGTCATTATCCAGTTTTCTTGCAAACAGGGTTATTAAAATTGACCTCATGAAAAGGTTAGGGGTGGGGATGATGAAAATTATCCGTTTCATGAGAAAAGAAAACAATTAGTATCATTTTTTCATTTTGATGGAATGTTTTTTAATATATATATGTATGTATGTATATATTTATATATGTAAATATGTAAATATGTATATACGTATGTACATATTTATATATGTAAATATGTATATACGTATGTACGTACGTATGTACGTATGTATCGCCCGAAATTTTATGACCAAGGTTCTGAGAAAACTACCGGGTGGATAGGGCTGAGTTCTCATATTGGAGCAGGTCTGAAATAAGTTTTTTCCCAATCGGTTAATTAGTTTCCGAGAAAACTGCAAAACAAAAGATTCTTCGAAAAGTCGTTTTTCCGGGATTCTGAGAAAAAAAAAAAACGGATCGGGTTGAAATTTTTATGCAAGATAGCTATTGTATGGGATCAAGTCTGAAAGAAGTTTGGTGATCATCGCTTTAGTAGTTCTCGAAAAAACTGGAAACAAAAAATCTCTGGAAAAGAAGTTTTTATCGATAAAACATCGATAGATCGATATTTTTGTTAAAGATATGGTTAATTAGCAATAGTTTTTCGTAATTTCTTAACCTGAAACTAGCAATGAAATATAGATATATCGATAACTGTCGATGCTGCACTAGATTTATTTTTTATACTAAGGTTGGCCCCGCTATTACGCCCACCGAATAGTTTTTAATGAAATTTTTCGACGACAAAACTTATTTCATTCTAATTATGTTTCATCGATAAATTATAATAAGGATCAAGTTCAACGTTAATTTAAGTATTTCTCTCGAAAAATCAGGCATTCTGCCTCGATCAGTATATATTCGCAAAAGTTCTCTTTCAATCAGATTCACACGTAAAATAACAGCTCTAAAGAGAAAGAGTAAAAGAAAATAGTAAACTGTTCCATAAAAAACATGAGGAAAAAAAAATCTAACATAATTTTATACAACACGATTGCGGTTTGTATTCTCCGGCTCATTTAATAGGCCATACTACCGCATAATCAGAGGAAAAAAATAATCAAAAAATAACAGATCGAGTTTTAGATATCACTGTCAATTCTTCTCACGATGAATACAAAAGAGCACACGCCCAGAACATTTAACCAACATAGGAACTACTCTACAGCAATTTTCACTCAAAACACACAGTAACACAATGATTGTCTATGATTGTCCGTTAAAGTCAAGTCAAACTAAGTACGAGTAATAACTCGTTGAAGAACGATAACATATTTTGCACGCAAAATAAGAACAACAACAAGATAAAACAACTACCTTCACCATGATTGATTTAGACACGAAAGCACACAAGAATATTTGTATCGATCATTTTAAAAGTATTGAAGAAATACAAGAAAGAGAAAAAAAAATCTAGCGCAGCAAGCCTCGCTAAAAAAGTACGTTTTCGAGAAAAAGAATTGAACTTTGATGGTCACATTAATTGTCTGTAAGTTTACATGCGTTAATGGTATACTATGATTATACGAAATCTGTCAGCTGCTGACAAAATATTAAGCAATATGAAATTTAAAAGCATTGTTTTTTTAAATGAAAAATTAATTAAGACGATAAAGTAAGTAAATAATCAAACAATTTCAAATAAAACAAAGGAAATATAATAGTTAGGGAAAAAAAAAAACATTAACATACGTTAATTTTTGTAAAAATAAAAATTCATGCAAATTAGGAGAAAAAGCTTTACCGGAACTACCGTCCGGTCGATCCATACCAAAACTGGTAGCATGCTACAATAAATTATAAGCTAGAATTTGTTTCAAATTTCGTACATATGGTTCTAAAATTCCGCATTTTATAACCAATATAAAAACAAAGTTGGTGGTACTGGAAGTATCGTCTGGTCAATCCGGTCAATCCGCACCAAAATCAACAAGTCTCGTCCTTAGCTTAGAACAAATGTTCGTACCAAATTTCGTGATTATCGGACAAAAATTGTGACCCGTACCATGGGAATAAGAAATTAACTTATATCTATCTATCTATATAAATTTGACTTATTGGAACAAAAATTTTCCTGTGGTCATGAAATGAAAAACGTACCCACCCCAACCCTGAAGGCTAATACCACACCAGCGTAACAAGTAGATTTTCTAAAGAGAACCTACTTAAAAATAATAAAATATTTGGTCAATTTATAAATAAATACGAACTATGCCAAAGCCATAAACAACCGGAGCGAAAAGTTTTTCCTTGACACCGCCACCTTTTTCCTACTTGGTATCGAAAATACTTCACAAAAATAAAGCAAAATCATTTCGCCTCAGTAGTTTGACAGTGATGATGATGATGATAGTAATAGTAGTAGTAGTAGTAATAATAATAACAATAATAATAATAATAATAATAATAATAATAATAATAATAATAATAATAATAATAATATTAATAATAATAAGAATAATAATAATAATAATAATAATAATAATAATAATAATAATAATAATAATAAATAATAAATAATAACAAAAAATAATAATAATAAATAATGGATAGTAAATAATAAATAATAATTATAATCACAATAATAAAACAACAAAGAGTTTTCAACAGCAAAAACGATGAAAGCACACGTATACATGAACGAAGAGTGAACCTGTGAGAAAATACAGCGAGAAAATGGTTCACTCGTTTTTGGAAGTTGATATTTTTCACGATGAGAATTGGGAAATCTTTATTGCAAGCAAAGACTCGTCCCAACAATATTTTCTCGGTACTTCTTACAACACTCAAAAACAGAAAAGAAAAATTTTTGAAAAACTTACAATATCTGTCAGTATACCGACATCGTTTTTGCAACACACACTTCAAAGCTCATAATTTGCAATCAATTTTCAGACATACCATTTCGTACTGCAACAAAAAAAAATAAAAATAATAAAAGCGTTTGGTAACAGCAAAGAAAAATACACACACAAAAAAAGAAAGATATAGCAAAAGAACAATAACTGACTGATGACACGACACTAAGCTAAACGCAATAAAGGCAAAAAATTTTTAAAAGTTATCAACAAAACACATGGAAGAGATAATTTCTACAAATGTAACAACAATCTATAAAATTAAGATAAAAAAGCGAAATAGCATGCAATCAACTAGAGAATGTCCTACAGTTAACCGCAAAAGAGGATAACACCAGTTAAATAAATAGAAATTTTTCAATAAATGTAATTAAGGGTCATACATTTGAAAGTTTCAAGACCAATATTAACGGATCCTGAGTATATACTTTTACTGACAATACCATCGAAAATACTTTAAAACTGATCAAAGACTGAAAAACTATTCCGAGAGTAATTTTAACGGTAATAGAAAAGTTTATTTATGGACTAAAAATGCTAGAATGACAGCATTTCATTCATCCAAGTGACTATACCGAGAGTTCGGTAAGGGGTTGATGATAGTTGAGATTTCGATAGAATTTCAGACGCACGTATGAATTCAACTAGACGAGATAAACAAAATGAGTCCTAAAAAAATCGGCTATTCTCAAAATTTGAGGAACGCCATGGGTACATAGTTCATTAAATACAGAATTACTACACGTACTTTTATAAAAATAAAGCTCTATATACATACAGCCCATTAAATTAGAAAAATAAATAATTTTGGCAAGAGCGCTTTTTTGATCACCTCACTGAGTTACACACTTACAACTATACAGCTGTCAGAACATTTTTATGATGCGCATTTTGCCTACCCTTATCCCTTAAAATTACAAGATACGGAACGCGATAAAACTACCTACATACTTCTAGTAAACATTATATAGAAATTTCACGTATCTTCAATCTCTCACCACGCACCCCGTACAAAAAAAAAAAAAAAACTAAAACGTTTCATAGTAGTGCAGCTAGCAAATGCATTTATTCAGAATTACCAAATTCCTACCTATTTTGTGAAAACACCATACGTTTATTTGAAAATTTCTGTTTATTTAGGCAAGCGTCATCTTCAATTCAAATGTAAACTAGTACAATATACTAAAAAGGTATGTAATTAACAATATTATATCATTTTGTCGATTTGTTGAGGCTTACACAATGGAAATAAATTTTCGGCCAACTACGCAACAATTAAGAAATGAGCGCCAACGACAACACCAAAACAAGAGAGACTTTCGCAATAAATCATATTCAACTCCTTCAAAACAATACACAACTAACATTCTCTGAAACTAAAAAATGATGAAAATTTACAGTCTCAACTGTTCAAAACCCAGCGTGAGGGTTAATCCTCATACGATGATTAGTCGTTAGAATTATATTTCTCCAAATTATTTGGCTAGAAATGAAGCAAATAGGAAAAAATTCTTGCCAAAGTATAGATGAAAGTGATTTTTGAACGAGTACATTCAAGACGTAACACACAACCATAGTTTTATAGTAATACGTGCAGGAAAAATAACGAAAAACGTAATAATTTTCTTTTAATGGATTTGGCAAGGAAATATTTTCGGATAAATACTCGACAAGACTCATTTTTAAACTCATTTCTCCAACAAGAAAGACGAAAAATTTTTCTCTCATTTCACTAGAGAAAAAAAAAATTCTCGTTTCACATGCCTGTTGGTAATCATTTTTATTTAAAAAAATCAATGCGAAAAAACGGCAACTTTTTTTTAATCCTCTTTCTCCAACAAATGTTTTAAAATGCATATACCTATAATTTTTCTAAAAACTCTGAAAAATGAGCGTCAACAAGTATCTTATAAAAATTAAAAGCAGTACTCGATCAAAGCAATTACAATTGACGACACAGATCAGCGCGGAGGATAAAAATGGATGTCATCGAAAATTTTTTCATACTGCATAGGTCATACATTAAAGGAGAAAAGTTTTTTCTTTCCTGTATTTTTTTTTAGATTTTTCACTTTTTTATTTATGCATTTTCATTGGTTTCATTTTTTTGAAAGTTTAAATTTGAAATATTTTACGGATGAATATTCATGAACTAAAAGCGACAAATTAACTTGAATACACATATTTCACATTTCCTGCGAATACATTAGGAGCAGGATATGAACGTCACTTTAAAAGTATTCCTTTTTGCATTAATGGGCGAAAAGTGGAGAGGGACCAATATTCCGTAATGAAAAGCTCACTACCCCACACTGTTCTAAATTAGAAAAGACGAAATACCAAACAACGGACGAAGAACTGAACAATATAAGCATGACGTTACATTGAACTCGTAAGATTTCAAGGCCCATTTACACGAATGGCTTTGGAGCACAAGTTCGACTTCAGGAATCTGGCAAAATGCCACAATTTCTTCCGACTAACTTCATACCAACACCACAATCACATCACCAAACAAAATATAAGAAAATCTGGCTCACAAATGTTGCTAAAATTTAGCAAATCCAAATTAAAACGTAAAGATTTTGATGCACAGCAGTGCGACGGCTATGGAAATATGGCGCGAAACTTCAGTTACGTGGTTGTTGAATATACGACCAATAAATTACTAAAATTGGACCAAAAACCGTCATGTTCATTTGAATTTACATGAACACTCACTATTTGCTGATCAACCTCATAATTGTTCCATTTTAAGCAGATGATATTAATCAAAAGACAAAGACGAATGAGGGAATGACGATGATACGTACGCACAGTTCGTCATGAGCACGAATTTGACGGCACGCGCCGACTTGCCTTACAGGATTTTCACCCTCGAAAACAAACAATTCGGAAGGTGAACTGATTCGAAATTCGACGATCAACAAACACAAATAAAACGCATTTCAAAAATATAACGCAGAAATGAATTGAATCGTAACAAATTGAGCTCGGATAAAGTTGGCAGAAAGCTGTTCTATCATCATTAATGAACGTTGGACGAAATATAAAAATCATACTCACAAAAACTGACCATTCACGAAGTTAATACAGTATGGATTATACAATATTATATCCTTAAGGAAACAATTACAATAATTTCTTCGAAACGTAAAAGCTAGACTTCACTGGTCGGTTTTGCAAAGATATCAAAAGAAAACTTCGCAGCACAAATTATCATCTTCGTGGTTCAGTTCGAAAAAAATTTCATTTTCAAAGAACAATTTGGTCAATAGCTTCGTTTAGATAAGCTCAAAAAATACTGCGCATTAATTCATTGTAGGTCCTCGGTAAATTCTGTTGAAAAGGAGTTTTCAGTTCAACCTTAACGTTTCAGTTTATTACGAATTTTTCAAAACAACAAAAACTCAAAATTTTATGTGTCCAAAAAGAACGAATAAAATAACTGTTTGATACGAAGGGCATATGATACGAAATTTCAAATACGATTATATTTTTGAAAAAGAATTTTTTATAAGAGACTATTCACCGATTCGAAACAGAAAGTTTAAAAGTTTTTTCGAGTTCGCTGACAAATAGTTTTGAACTTTTATAAATGAAACAATCTGTAATCAGAAAGTTCAAACTTACATATTTTTACCATATCAAACGCATTTCCGACATTCATTTCATTCTTCCTTCAATTAATTCACTCGAAAAATTCAGCGGGAATTTCGACACCAAACAAAAATGAAGAAGTTTAAAATTCGCGACTTGATTCGCAATTTCCCACTCAGTCCAAACATAACTTTACCAACACCAAAAACCAGAAGCTACATATATATCCACTTTTTACATCAGTCGTTAAACGAATTACAAAGCGTGCAGTTGCCTGAAAAGCAAAGTTAAAACGTGGATGCTCATCAAACATTATGACCCAAAATGGCGACTAGATTTTGTTGAAGTCTTCGTAGTACTCACACACTTTACGTACATTCATGTTAAGAATCGAAAAACCATTAAATTTCCGACCACTTTTCACCGCCAACTATAAATTAACCCACATATGGCAGTGAAAATGGCCTCAGTATAACCAATACCTAGTTCTTGGAAAAGTCAATGATTTTTTTTCATTATAAAAAATTTCATACACAAGTAAGGGGGTTTAATTATGGAGAAAATTATTTCATTTAAGTAATATTTCCTCTTATCAGGGCAGCGCAATAACCGTACTTTGACAGCCAGATAAACTAAAAATGCAAAATTTAAACGCGGAGCAATGAATAGACCTATACACGTCGAGAATCATTAAAACCAGAAATATCTTGAAAAACTTTGTTTCTTCATCGACAATTACTACAACTAAATGAGACTGTTAAAAAAGGAAGGACAAAAAGATCCGTCAGTCAATTTAAAGACGGGTTGAAAGATGAAGAAAACTCTTTATTAATGCAACTGAATGCACAAGAGTGAAGTTCCAGAAAGAATGATACTGGTGAAAAAAAAGAACGAATTTTTCGGAGTGAAACTAAGAAATTGAACCGATATAGTTCACTCAATAAAACGTCAACTCGAATGACAACAGAATAGTTTATAGAGACGAGCTACAAACGAATATGGTTAAAGCCAACTTAGCAAACCGCAAAATACGAGCCAGTGATTTCCATAAAAACAAAAACACAATTAATTTATAACAAGTTTTCACGAATTAGCGACGCAGCCTTCATGAATCGAAAAAGCTTAACAGGCGGTATTAGATTTAATTAGAAATAATACACACTTTGTGAACAGAGACTAAATATTTTAGTACATTTCAACAATTCTGATGTTCGAACGGACTTCAAATTTCGATTAGTTTCACTTAGAATCGAATACACGTCTTTATACTGCACTAAGCCCACCAAACGATTCATAAAGGTACATGATTATGGTAAAATATCAACATACTTGAACGGTTTATTCAAACTACAAAAATCTTCATTTATTGAACTTGATTTATCGAGAATCATTTCATAAACGATTAAACTAAACTTTCTGGTTAAATCTAGTTAAAATGGTGAATTCTCCGAAGAGATCTCACTCCTCTCTCAATGGATTACTTTAAGCCATATAGAGGTACATTTTTAGGAACCTGAGCAATACAGTGGCCGTTAGAAGGAATAGATGACAAATGCTTCACCTGTAATTCATCAATCAAGTTTAGCTATTTGCTGAAATGAATTTCATTCTATTATGCTATTTCTGAAGCTGGCCATATATGAAATTTAGGAAACCTAAACAAGAAGACAAAGGCTAGTTTAAAATTATCAATTTTCCAAGTTACACTGCACGAACAAATGTCCCATATCTCGTTTCATCACTAGAAACATAGTATATATACCCACGTATAACCAGATAATTTTTGTAACTCAGAAAATAGTAACCCTCCTTTTTGGAAAATTTCTGAGGGCTGAGCCCCCAGCACACTAGTTTTGTTTATGTCTCAGTACAGCTAAAAGCACGCGAATGCGAATTAATAATATTAATCGATTTAAAAATATTACAAATGAAATAAACCAATAATCGGAAGAAACTTTAGGGAGAAACGAAAATTAAAATTTAAAGGAAGACTGAACGTCATTTTTCGGATTTCCTCAACGAGGATTCAGTTTTGAAATATAAAACTAGAGAAAAAAAATTAGTAATGAAATTTATTATAAGATTATTCTACTCATTTAAAATCGTAATGTTTTATGTTTTCTTAGGGGCCGCGGAAAGTAGATTAAAATTTAAAACCCTTTTTTGGATACAACTCTGTCACCGGGCTTATGAATAGTCAACTCATCGCTAAATCAGAGGGACAATTTTTCATTCGCTGAGTCAAAGCGAAGAATTCATCATTTTCAATTTATACGTAAATCTAATAAAATATCAAGTTAAAGAAATATTTCAATTTTTCTCCCCAACAGGGACAAAAAATAACGAAAAGGAACCAGGAAAACAAATGTACAGGACAAAAAAACAAGGAGTAACATGCAGCAAGGATCAAAATAGAAAGAATTTATACTTCGATATACAAACTAAACGTATGCGTACATGCTGAAGTACACATTAAAGCAGTTTTTGTACGGAGAAGGAAGCAAACACAAACTTTTGTACCAAAATTCATTTATATGGTTAGCACCTATACGACATTATAGATGTTTTTTTTTGTTTTTGCTTTTTCTAAGAAAAAATACGAGAAATCGAATTACAAGAGAGCGTTTTAATGCTCTAAGTAAGCTACCTTATGAAGGCAATAAATTTTATTCAAAAATAATATTTTGTTTTTCTTAAAACTTTCGCAACAATCTTATATCTACCCAGTTGTTAGTAAAAGATTACAATAGAATTTTCCACGAGCTGAATGATAACGTATGGCTGCATTCCATAGATGGAAAATAATGAAGGCGCACGCTCTGAGAAAATATTTAACTGAAGACGAGAAGGCTGAAAAATTCGAAACAATAGTTAATTTACTATAAAACTGAAATTGTGCAGAACGACCACAGTCAAACTTGCAACATTTTTCACAGAAACAATAGAAACATTTTCATAAAAATTTAGGCACAGTGCGAATGATCCGACAATCGCATACGTTTACGTTCGATTAACACAACTGAACTAATTTTCGCTGCACCAAGGTGAGACTCTCCAAATTTATTTCGCCACGAAAAGTAATTTTCCAAACATCAACAGACCAACAACATCTATCGAAACTGAACTAGAAATCATTGTAGCAATATTCCAAACAAGACAAACTCGTCATCGACGATTCTTCGGATTACTTTCAACTCATGATGAGTAACCAGTATGAATTTCATTTGAATTAGGGCATTTACGTGATTAAAACAGAGCAACAAATGAAAAATATTACACAGTCAATTTATAGATAATAATACATATGTATGCTTTACACAATATACACGTTTTCCTCTCCAAATCTTAATCGCCGACGAGCACTTATCACATGCAACAATGTACATCGAATTTGCAAATAGATATTTGTAATTTCATTCGATGAACAAACGAAACGTATTTTATGTTTTGAATAAACGATTAGAAAATAATTACGCGTACATTATAACGACTTCTAACTCCATTAGTCTGACAAAATATAAAATAGTCCAGAGTAAATAAATAGTTTTTCAAAGAAAATTTTGCGAAAGTTTTAGAAATCGAAATGTTTTGTAGATAATTTTTGCGGTAACACGTCCCCATCCCCTCAATTTTTTACTGGAACTTCAAAGAAAAATTAATATATTTATGTGCTTAACAGCCTTTCTACTTAAAAAAAAAAAAATCATTAAACGTATTGTTGACAGGCAGTACCTAAAGTGTATATTATGCCCAAACAGTTTGCCCGATTGGCATAAGATTTCACGTTTAGTAAAAAATAAAGTTTTTTTGCAAACGTAGCGGAAATCCCTTAAAAGGACACACTGAGTGGTACCTGTAGGCAAAATAAGTGTTGTCCCATTTCAAGGATGCTAAGTATTCAGGAGTCGAAAAAAAAATTGAAGCAGTAATTTTTAAACGCAAATTTGATCACACATCATCGAAAAGGTCGAACAGTCCAATAATTATGATAGAACAAAAAAAGGTTACTAAAAGTTCTCTATGATAGATGTTAATATATACTTATTGATTCAGTTTATTCTGGTGCATTTTTCTGATGGTACTGGTCTAATTTAATAACACAAAAAAACATGAAAGACAGGCAGAATAGTGACAGAGAATAAAAATTATCTCAATTGAACTCAATCAGGGTTATTATCTCTTAAATCAGAGATTTTAACAGCAATTTTTCCATATTTATCGACTAACATGTCCCAATAAACCAATGTGCTGTATGTAATAAGCTGTTTCTCATAAGCGGTGTGACTACCTTCAGTTTTATGACAGAATGCAAAAATGATACTCTATTATCAACAGTGACATAAGAATTACTTATCTAAATAAAGTTATGTCTATACATGTTCATGTATATATATAAATTATAATAGGAAAAATATGAGAATGACTCAAGTATTGTTCTCGCATTAGACCATAGTGTGTTTGTTTTGGGATTTTCCTGATTTTTCCAAAATAAGAGGTTGTCCTCTAATCCGGTGTCCCTAATAAGCAGTTTCCTCTGTACTTCTATTCCAGTAAATTTTTTGAAAGAAATATTTATCAACTAAATCGAAAAATAATTTCTCGAAGTACAATTTGATTCATTTTTTTTTTTTAGGATGAACAGTATCACTGACAGCGCACATTAAGTGAGCCCAATTTTTCAAACGGATGAAAATGTAAGAATTTTTTGTAACTGCACATACCAATACTCGGCATCTTGTACTGATTAATGACCACTGTAACAGAATGGAGTATATGTATTTGGTTTGTTGTATCACCAACCAAATCTGTCACCTCTCCAACACACCACCACAGACAAACAAAATGAGACAAAGGTTGAAGTGAAACTTCTATTAATTTTTATTCATAGAATCAATTGGAGTTGAATAGGCTAAGCTCTCTCAATCACGGTGATGCGTTTCATGACCATTTTTTAGTTTACCATCATACGCAAGGAAGTTTCACTTCAAAAAAATATCCACAAACACCTCTGCAGTGCAAATAGTGTCAACACAATAAATAATTATTGATATTTTAATTATGTGTAATTTGTCACTGGGTATGTTTTTGAGGAGCTGAGTTCGAATTTAACATTAATTTTTTTATTTCATTCATTCCTTGACCCCATTGGGCTTCAAAAGGGGCCAAATTTTTGACTTTTCTCATTTTATTGCGAGATACATCGCAAAGTATGTATTTAAGACACTGGGTTCGAATTTGTCATTCATTGTTTCATTTGACCCATTCCTCAATCCCCATGGGTCTACAAAATGGGGACAAATTTTGACTTCTCATATTATATTGTGTGTTACAAAATATGGTACGTTTTTTCAAGTATAGAGTTTGAATTTGACTTTAATTTTTTCATTTGATCCATTCTTTGACTCATAGGGGCTTTTAAAAGAGGACAAAATTCGAACTTTTCATATTTTAATGTGTCATACACCAGAAAGTATGTCCTCTGAAGTCCTGAGTTTGAATTTGACATTCATTTTTTCATTTGACTGATTGTCGAATTCCAAAAGACTTCAAAATGGGACAAATTTTGAATTTTCTTATTTAATTGTGTAATACTAGCTTTGGTGGTGAGGTCTACACTCCCTCTCCTCCAACTCCACTTACAAATCTTAGATCACTAAAATCATATACATTTGCATGTACATTCAATGTCCGATAGGTGGAAAAATACTATGCAGAAAGCCCTTTATGTGTGTAGGTATATATATATATATATATACACATATACACCTATATATAATAATACGCAGAGCGCCCAGTTTTGTTTAGTATTTTCTCTCCCGTTATATCGTAATTAATTCGTTTTAGATAAAATCTGATGGTGGAAATAAATTTGTCGTTAAGAAATAGGGAGGTTGGGTTGTCGCTAAAAATTTTTTTTTGACATCATTAGTTTTTGGAATAAATGACAAATTAAGAAACGGCTAATTTCTCATTAATTTTCAGTTCTTTTATAGCCGATTTGTGAAAAACTGATGACGATAAAAAAATTCATTTTGATAAAATATTCAAGCAAATTTTCTCCTCTTTTCAACAGTATGAACCTCAGCTTTAGGGCTTAAATGGTAGCTAAGAAATCGTGAAGTGAGTGAAGAAAAGTTTTTTCAAAATTAAAATATTGTTAATGTTGCAAAAAACGCTGATAAATATACAAAAACTATAGCCAGTAAGCCTCACCAAAAAAGGTAGGTTTCGAGAGAAAGAATTATGAATTTTGATGGTCACATTAATTGGTTACATTAATTGTCTGTAAGTTATGTTCTGATTGAATGAAATGTGTTAGCTGCTGACAAAATATTAGGCAATGTGAAATTTAAAAGCATTTTTTCTTGAAAAAATTAAAAATAGATTAAGATGATGAAGTATGGTACATCATTATATAATTTAAAATAAAACTAATGACATAAAATAAGGTTAAGAAATAAAAAAAAAAGAAAACATAAGCATGTGATTAATTTTTGTAAAAAAAAAAAAAAAAGAAATGCAAATTAGGAAAAAGAGGGAAAAAAATGTTTACGAAAGTACTGTCTGATCGATCCACACCAAAACTGGTAGCATGTTACAATATATTATAATAAATATTTATTTCAAATTTCCTGAGATCATGAAATGAAAAATGTACCCACCCCCAAGCCAGGGGTCTAATAACGCAAAAAACGTAATAAGTAGATTTTCTAAAAAAAAAAACTACTTAAAAATGGTGGCACTGTAAGTACCGTCTCGCCAATTCGCACCAAAATCAATAGGTCTGGTCCTCAGCTCAGTAAAACTGTTCACACTAAATTTCAAGATTATCGGACAAAAATTGCAACCTGTACTGTGGAAACAAAAAATGGATTTACATACATGAATTTAAGTTATCGGTGCCAAAATTTCCCTGTGATCATAAAATGAAAAATGTACCCACCCCCAACCCTGGGGGCTAATACCGCACCATGGGAAAGAGTAGATTTTCTTAAAAAAATCTACTTAAAAAGTGGATTAAATTTTATAATATAGATTATAAGGAATGTTGTTCTAGTTACAAGTTGGATTTTGATATTCATTTTCAAAAAGGAACCAAATTTTGACTTTCTATATTTTGTTTTGCAACACATAAGCGAGTATGTTATTTGGGGCATTCATTTCAAATTAGATGTTCATTTTTTAGCCGGACCATTCTTCAATTTCCTGAAGGGCTTCAAGAATGAGTCAAACTTTAAATTTTCATATTTTATTTATTATTAGGTACCTAACTACTTTTAAATTATAAATGTTTCAATTTTGGGAAGAAAAATGAATGAAATTTAATAAATGAAAACGACCAGCCATAACAGAATATGTTCAGTAATTAGAAAATAAGTGAAAAGTGTACTAAAAGGTTGAAAACAAGTTTTCTTTTGGCTACCTAAAGGCTAAATAAATAGTGTACAAAATTACTATCCCACTCAATAACTAAGTAAATACCAAGTGTATAGTGTATCAAATTTCTGTCATATTCAACTTGTATCTACTGACACACAGTCAGTCACTGGTTCAAAGTTCCCATAATACAAAATTTATAACTCTCAATGGTAGTCAACGATACTACAGGCTAGTGAGTGAACTGAACATTCCCATTTTAGAGATTAATAAGGAGTCCTGACCAACACTAATGCAATTAAATTATTAAATATTCTGAGGCAATTTCCATATTGATGTAAATCGACGCTCTCATACTAAACAAAACACAAATGACACATCCTAAACCAGCAGCTGACCAAGTGTCAGTGCACGCTAGTTGAGTATGATGGAGATTTGATAGGATATATATTTGGTATTTACGTAGTAGTTGTGTGGGATAGTAATTTTGTACACTATTTATTTAGCCTTTAGAAAGCCAAACAAAAACTTGTTTTTAACCTTTCAGTTCACTTTTCATTTAATTTCTAATTAATGAAATTATTCTGTGTGACATCTGAAAATGTCAATATTACAAATGGGGCTAAGTATATTAGGACCAAGAAGAACCAAGAAGAACTAAGAACAGTTGAAAAAGAATAAAAACGGATAAAAATTCTCCCCGATAAAAACGAAGAACGTCTCAAATTGTAAGGAGGATAAATGTATACAATCATGGTATAATTCCACACACTCCTTAACAAACGAAATACATAACCCACTGAAGTATACCTTATAACAGGTTCATTATAAGACACTGAATGAGATCCTTACTCCACATTACACAAATCAACCACAATATAATTATCTACGGCTAATATGAAAAATAAGAATGCTGATGAATCGATAGTTCCATTTATTGCAAGCTGATTTCATTTATTACAATATGGCATTATTTCTGAAAGGTGACAGCAATAATCCAGACTTGATAAATTGGTTATGAATGGATTTAGACATCCAGCAAAAAACATATTTTGGAATAACAAACGTGCCATAAGGAATAATATGCCCGCAATAAACTTAATTACATTATTTTAATAAAGAAGAAAAAACACATCATCTCTCATTTTTTGATAGAGAGTGTGTTATTTGTTTCATGATCTTTGACTGTCTTTTATAAACCAGAAAGAAAGAGTGAATTGAGAATAAAAGGAACGAAGTACTTGGGAAAAACCTTGTCCAGATTGGATTGCTGTAACTTAATTGTCATGAGGAATTATATATATTAATAAAATGAAGTGAGGTACATAGAATATATAAGGGTAGGTAAGATGACGAATTATCTGCAAAGTATTAGTGGTGATAAGATCAAAAGAACAGCAAAATATAATATATTCTATGGGGAAAAACAAATGAAGGGATAATTCTAACTGAAAAGAAAATACATGATGATTTTAATTCTACCTTTCTCAGTTTTAGACGCCTCATCTGTTAGGGTTGATCATTTTCATTTTTTTTTCAAAACTTTCTATTTTATTTTAGGATAAACAAAATGAATATCAAGAGTACTACAAAAACAAATCAAATGGTACTTAATAGTTATGAGAAAAACAATGCTGCAAGGAGATTCAAAATTTTCATCAGTGAGAGGGGTGTTAATATTGAGATGTAGTTACCGACGGGTTTGGGGATAATTTATGGTCCTAACTGCCTTTCCCTCAAAAACAAAAATTGTGAATAAAAAAAAAACACTAATGCTGCACACACACTGGTTGTAATCAATTAAATGACTAGTCTACCTACGAAATTATGAGTCCATCCATCAATTTAAAAAAAAAAGAAATACCTTATTTTTACATCAGTAGCGAGATAGAGTGTGTAGCTCAGTTTTTACATTATCCTGAAAAAATTACGTCTCTCCACATTTTAATAAAGCAAAAAGAAAAAAAAACGAAAACTCAAAAACATTTTTTCGGTCTATTTGAGAATATAAATTTCAAAAATGTTTCATTGAAACACATTCCAAACGTAACTATTATTTCATTCTTAACAAATCAAAAATTAATGATCGCATTATTTGATAAAACCCTATGTTACTGAATCACACACTCCTTTTTTGGCCAATATAATAAACCGTCACATGCTTTAGCAAATAAAGATGTATGCGTCAAAATTTTCAGATTTATCGTTCAAATGTGTGCGTAAGGAAGGATGCAAAACAATAAAGTTTTCAGTATGAGTTAATTGAAAAAAAAATTACAAATACATAAGACAGAGCCAAAATCTAAAGTAATAATTTGAAAAATAAAAAGCCATAATACGTATAGCACAAAGAAGCTGCTACTTAGAACTGATAATTCTGATATACTTTTTTATAAACCATTTTTTAACGAAAAAATTTTCAATTTAATTGGTTTGACAAAAATTTTAAATTAAATCTAAAGTTAATAAAAGTCAAAAAATTAAAATTAAAATATTTAAGGGAAGAAACGTTAGACCTAATCCATGCCCATGGCCAAACATATTAATGTACGTCTATTTTAAGAGAAGAAAATAACCACTCACGAGTAAAATTAATCCGACAACAACGATGAAGAGCAAAATGCTAACTAGGAAATGAATAAAATTCACTTTCAACTACTCTTCAGCTAAGTAAAACCTATATCCTGTCAACCACACACAGAAAAACCACCTCAATGAATCGGAGTTTACCGTTCGGAAAAAATAATCACCCCTCAAAAAGAAAACACCATTCCACAGCTGTATCTTTCCGAGGTGTTATCACAAACAAATAACAAATTGAGAACGAATTGAGGTGCCTTTGTTTTTTCCTGCCTAAGCAATACTAAAGAACACGAACTACCCTTCGTAAAACGTTCCAAGAATAACCCAGAAACATTGATCCAAAATTACAGGCGACCGGGAAAAACACTTAAAGAATTCGAATATATATCCAAACATTCATACAAGTTCTGCAGCAGTCGAAGTTCACGTAATTTCAAACCGAATAAATATTCCTCACCATTAGCGGCAGACAAGAAAATTACAAATCATACACTATGTACTTGCAGCCACGACTCACCATCAAACAAGGGCAAGGACAATGAAAGCAAAAAAAAAAGACATCATCGTATGCCATTTTATTCTACGTGAATTTGAACCAATTGAAAATTTTTCTCACTCCGTATTCATCTTTTTCTATTTTTTCCCCATTCAAACTTTACCACAAAGACGACGACGACCTATATAGCGTACGCAAGCGCGCCCCCCTCCTTCACCTACCAGAGAAGTGGGAAAGTTGAACTAATTTTGGTTTTTGCCTTTTTCCACGAGCGACGAGGCTCTGCACACCCGACGCTATCACCTCATTTTCTTTTCGTTCACCTGCAATATGAGGTAAAAGAACCAATATTTTTTTTATTTTCAACTTTTCCTTAAAGAATCTGATTGAAAGGAAGTTTAAAGCGGATTGAACTGAATTAAAAATTAATGAGTGAAAGAAAATCAAAAAAATCGACAGAATACAATAGGAATTTCAATGATGGATGATAGCGAATGAGGGAAAGCCATCCGATATCATAATTCTGAAGGTGAAAAGCACTTGTTGCTTCGTTTTATATTATCAATTGGTTGCCGTTCGCAATGAAAGTAAAGCACAGAAAAATAATAAATAAAAGCCTTGTTGTTTATTTACCAAAAGAAAACTCAAATTTTCCGATGACAAAAGGATCCATTAATAAATGCGAATTTAAAATAGAGATGCAATAAAATATAAAGAAAGACAACAATAACAATAACAATATTGCTAGTCGGCGAAAGTGCAGCAAAAAATCTATATGAGACCGACAAAAGCAAAAGCAATAAGTCAATGATTGCGGAGAACAAACACAGAATTGAACACTTCGCACAGCAATGACAGAAAACCAATTTGTCAAAAAAATATATACCTTCGATTTTGTTTCAGAATAAAAAGGATATACGAAACCATTCATAATCTTTTTATTTTTTCTATCAATTTGGTTGAATTTCTGTATGTATGTATGTATGTATGTACGTTCCCACAACATCATTAGAAGAATAGATTAATCGAATGATATAAAATTTGAGAAATACATTCATCTCAACTTACCAGTGGTAAATTTTATACTATACGAGGGGGCTTCGCGTCTTGCCACTTAATGGCCCAATCATTTCTGATGATGTTTTCTCTCGGCGCTTCGCACCTTAAGATTGGAAGAACAAATTCACTACCAATAAAAGGTTCATAATATTGTATTTTTATTTACAAATGTATGTTTTCTTTATAAAGAGAATGAAAAGTTAACGGATGAAAAATCCATTTTATACAGAAAAAGTCAGTTAGGGTATTTAATATACATTAGTAGAGTCATATATAAAAATACAGAAGAAAGTAGGCAATAAGTAATAGATTTTCAAAACAAAGTGAAGTTAATTCTCAATTATACACAGAAAATTTTAATCTGTTCTTGTTTTTGTTTATTTTTTTATTTTTTGTTTTTTTTTGAAAACTAAAAAAAATATACCAACCCATTCATAATGAAACTTTTAAAAACCAACACTTTAATGATTATTCAAGGTAGAAATTCTGCTAATGCTTAGGAAGCGCACAAGGCATACTTGACTTTATATCTTGATTTGCGCAAAAAGCGTACATGGCTTTGGTTTTAAATGTGACTCCATTAAATCTGAAGTCAACGCAGTCTCCCTCTGCTGACCCAATAATGAAACATGTTAACTTTGAGATTAGGCTGAATGTTTAAAATCATGTAATCCATACAGATCAAAAGTTATCGAGGACAACTGTAACACAATCGTTAATTGCAGAGAATTGAAAATTTGGTGAGACATTTATATATGTTACCTGAAGAATCTCTGAAAATTTGGCTTAAATAGTACGTTAGATTCTCGAGATATCGCGAAAGTTCCGTTCAGACATAAGATTCAGATAATATGAAATCAATGATATTTCAAAAACTTACGTTACAATTAGGCTTAAATTTTATTAAGACATTCACATAATATGTTAAATTAAGATTCTATGAAAATTAGACAGTAATCTCTTATTCGGTTCTCGATATATCGCTGATAATCTGTTCACACTGATGTGATTTAGACGATAAGGATTCAATCTAGCTGAAGAACTTACGGAATTTCATTAATACATCAGTAATGAAATGTATGATTAACCTGTAATTTTCGCAGCATCTTTGGCAAACATACTACAATGTCTCACAAAAAATTTAGATCTCTACATTGAATAGTTCTCTCACAATTGTATTGGATAACTCTGATTATACATGAGAGATTTAGATCTATGTACCTTTGCCGATGATTTTCAGCTTCCTCTTCATTAATCTTGATATATATTTGAATATGAAATACAACGGAGTTAATTCAAAAAATAATCTTCCAAATTTCACTGTTGAAGAACAGTACTATTGAAGAAAAACAAAGATTTTCAACAATTTATTTTAATGGCATTATCTAATAAAAAAAATAAACTGATAAGACAGCAAGGTACGCCAACCAAGCCATCCACGACACCTTCAGAGATGTCGTACAAAGCGTAGCAAAAGGTTTGTTTTATTTGCCATACAATGTCAACACCAGGTTGACACTAAGAGGTGCTATTCCGCTCTTGCAGAATAAATTAAAAGGTAAGTAATAGAAAATCAACAATTATTGGAATCTTCTATCCATTTCATATTTTTAAATTACACTTCTCATCCTGATGAATAATTCATTACTTCTTTCATTTGCTCATAGGAATTTTTATATTATTGCAGTTACTCAGACATCCTAAAGCAATAAGTTGTATTAAAATTCCTATTTACAATATCAAGATTTTCATTATATTCTTCAATTCTCACTTTCTCTGAAGGTCTATCAACAATCTCACTACAGAATTTATGAAATTAATCTATGGGTCCAGTTTTTTATATATATAAACACGTGCGCACACACACGATTTATATATATAGACAGGCTTTCAACTCAAATCAATTTTTATTACATTTTAAAAAATTTAATAGTCTCTTTGTCCCATTAAGTGTTTTTTTTACCTATAATTTTTTCATTTTAGAATGTTTTTGATTTTATACTGTGAAAAAAATCATCATGATATCCATAGATTTGATTTTGATCCTCCTCTTCATAAAAATAAATTTTAATGTTTAAATAATTCATTATCCAAAAAAATTTCCAGAGATTTTTCAACAGCTGCAATAAGAAAGTGTAAAAATTTGAATTTAGTTTAGTTCAATTCCCTACTTGGTTTTTTAAATTGATTTTGAATAATCAGTAGCAAGTATTTCCACACCTCCACTTGAGAAGTTTTTAATTTTTTCTGTGAGAAGTATGAAAAAGATAGCGAAAGGTTAAGCTCACATACGAGTACTAAATGACATTGATTGAGGTTCATTAAAGCCTTCTACGTGAAAAAGATATAACTAAGGAATTCGTAAAAGTGCATTAAGACACACTTGCTGAATATAATCATCAATTAATTTTATGATTATTAAATGTTTATTTATTACATTTCAACAGAGGTTATGGCTCAAATGACCACTTTCGTCCGTAAATAACTCAGTGGTCATCGCGTCTGGGTTATTGATGTCGATATTCGTTACAAGAAGGGCGATATGGGTGTAGACAATAAAAGATGGAAAAAATCAGAATTAGGACATGGCTTTTCCCCATAGAAAATCCAGGATCCGCAACTGCATTACAATATTACAATGTTTTCTTACGGTAAAATTATTATAATAATTGATTAATAGAATAAATTAAATATTTTGATCAACTGAGTGATTTCGAGATTTATTTTAATTTTTTTGTAGACTAATAAAAAAGTTTCTTCGTTATTTCTGCTGTTTTATTATAGGATTAAGGTGTATACAATTGAAAAAACTCTAACGCAGCATTAGCAGCTTCATTAGAAACAGTAGGTTTCGAAAAATGTAAAATTAGGTAGCCACTAAAAAGTTATTGATAAATCGTAATAAATATTTGTTTCGAATTACGTTCTTGTTGGTCCAAAATTAGGGATTTTATAGGCGAAATAAAAACAAAAATAGTGTCATCGGAAGTATCATGCGACCGATCCGCACCAAAATTCACACCAAGTTATAATATTTGTTGCAAATTTCGTAGCTATTAATCCAAAATTATAAATTTTATAGCCAAAACAAAAACAAAAATAGTTATACCGGAAGTACCGTACAGCTGATCCACACCAAAATTTATAGAAAGTTATAATATATCATAGTGAATATTTATTTAAAATTTCGTAGCTATTTGTCGAAAATTAAAAATTTTACACCCAAAACAAAAACGAAAATAGCCATAACGGAAGTACTGTACGGCCGACCCACAAAAAAATCAATAGGTCAGGTCCTTGGCTTAGTACTAATGTTCGTTCTAAATTTCGTTCCTATCAGATAAAAATTGTCACCTGTATTGTGGTAACAAGAAATTTGCTTAATCATATATACATACTTGAATTTGAGTTATTGGTGCCAAAATTTTCCTCGAGTTATGAAACGAAAAACGTATCTACCCAACCCTCAAATGGTTCCATGACACCAAGATAAATACATACATTTTCAATAGAAAACCTACTTAAAAACAACAAAGTCATATCAATCGGCGGATAGACGAAAAATGACTCTTATCCACTCATCTTCCATTTGAAATGCGTCTCAACATTACGTTCATCTTCTACACCAACGCTGATGCACTTGAAAATGACACATCTTACGAAGACTACCTGGTTACCTGCGACTCAGAATTAAAGAATAAACCAAAAGGAAAAAAATAATGCGCAGAAACAATTCTGCTGCTTCAAAACAGAATTGCGACAGAAACATATTATTCTTCGAAATGAAATCGAAGCGATAATAAAGATGACCATTACATGGACCAATTCTCAGAATTTCCTTTTTCGATCAACCTTAGAAAAAAATTTCGAACATTCAGGGATATTATCTTTCAAAAATTCGTAAAATTCGTTTTTGCTCGATTTAATATTTCAACTTTTGAGGGAACCACATAAATACTATACGAAGGCATGACATTTCATTTTTATCCACGTTATGGCAGAGGGAAAAGAAAAATATAATAATTTGGAACGTAAAAGAAAGCGGTTTTAATTTTCGACGAAAATCTTTACCGACGTCACGTTACTTGAAATTACGCATAAGTCGACGCAACAAAATTGTGCCAACAAAAAACCGAGAATAATGCATCGACCAGAAATTAAAAGAAATCTCAAACGAACACGCAGCGCCGATGGTGGTAATTTTCACTACTTTTTTTCGTCCGTTTTCATTATTTCTTTCCACAATATAATTTTGAAACTGGCCAAACTCCACGTACGTATAATACACTCGCCACGACATATCAATTCGGAAGAATCAACAGACATAATAATACAATGTTCACAGCCTAGACATCAACGCACACACCTTCGTGATTTCTCAAACTCATTCCAAAACGTAAAAATAAAAAATAAAAAAAATTGTACAGAGAAACACGCGAAACCGACAGGTACGTACAAACAATATTCGATTGTTTGGCAACAACGAGCCAACCAATGTTTTGTGACGAAACGCGAGTTTAACTCGAGGGGGAAAAAAACACGACGAGAGAACACTGAAATGTGCGGTAGGAAGAAGGTTGGTTGGAGCACTACCTCGTAACAAGAGAGGCGTTAAGGTCACCTGGAGTTCGACGATCATACTTCGAAAATCACGCGTTCTAGACGCGTCGAGGTGACCACAATAGTTCCCAGTTCCCACATCAATGTGGAACGCGAATTTTCGTATTTCCACAAACGGACAATTATACAAACAAAGTAAAACAAAAATCGAATTTATTAACCAATCTGTCCGAATTATAGCATACGTTGTCCAGGTACTTTAGCCTACGATAGTTGTTGTTCGATAACATTACAAGCAACCAATTTCTGTCATAATAGGTAGGGGCAGGATTGTAGAAAGGAAAATTCGGGCCAGGAGAAGAAACAATATATGGGTATCCTAAAAAATTTCTTCAGCGGTTTTTCAGATTTTTTTTTTTTTGAGAATGTCGAGTCCCTTAAAATCCCCGGCCGGAGAAATCCAGTTCGCCCCACTCATCAGGGCCAGGTTGACGAAGAGGGGCATACAAAATAACAAGCTAGAAGTCTCACCCAGCAACCGCTACGCCATCGCAACTTACAAGGAAAACGTAATTTTTAAATTAATTCAACACCTACATTTCCCATTTCCTTAAATATCAATTTTATCGCAGAAAATTAATTCCGATTTTCAAAAAAAAAAAAAAAAAAAAAAAAACTAGTGCAGCATTCTTTGCAAAAATAAAGCAGGTTTTCGAGAAAAAAAATTAAGAATTTTGATGCTTAAATTAATTGTCGGAAAGTTCATATACGTAAACGGTATGTATTGATTGCACAAAATTTATAAACTGCTGACGAAATATTAGACAATGTGAAATTTAATAGCATTATTTCTTGAAATGAAAAATTAACATAATAAAGTATGTAAATAATCATGGGGATGGGTAATTGAGACAAACGAGTGTTTTTGCACACTTGTCGATCACCTAGCGGACCAGTGGGCACAAAGTCCACAACCAACCTTTTTGCACTCACAGCTTTACTTTGTCAGAACTGTCAATTTGAATACTGAGCTTGATTCACTCACACTCATCTATTTATATAAAACATGCAACACCTTCTGACATTTGTGGTGGTGGGGTGTGCACATACACCTATACCCATTAGTGGTGACTTCTCTACATGATAAGTATTCATCTGTTTTTACAGACTGAAATTTTTGTTAGTCAACATATAAACGTCGATGGAGAAGGAACTGGTCATTTCCTTCTCTCCTCTCTAACACTTCACTGGAAATTTTGCCCCAATCAGCTTTCAACAACTAATTGCAAAATTATGGTTCAAACCCTTCCTCTTTTGGCCCTTTTTGGAAACCTGACTCCTTAAATGGTATGGAAACTACATCCATTGTATTAAACAATTTAGTTCTACCACTGATACCTGTAAAGGCCACTGTCAGCAATCCTCCTAAGAGGATGGAGAACCAGACTATCCCCCAACTGCTGTCCACTCTACGCCACAAACATATATGCATTTATCTACTGTTCTAATGAACTCTGTGATTCAGCAGTCATCTATGCTTGTCAACTATAGGCCATTCCTCAACAGCTACCTTCAAGATGAAGAACTCTTGGCCAACAAGCACCAGCTGGTTGATAGTTCAGTGCTGAGGTTGTTACCTATCCTCAATAGGTAATTGTACCAGCAGCGTGGAAATACTGCTGCAACTGACTGTTCCCAAACACCAACTCCACAAACACCCCTCTGGCTATTAAATAGCCTTCCACTGTTTAGTGCCAAGATTGTGCGCCTCTGACTCCAACAGATTGAGAATCTTGCTAGGGCCAGTGACAATACCAGTGAATCACAGCTATACTTATCCATTTCAGGACATCTGCCAGCTCTAGTAGCCAATGCTCTGTCAGAGCTATTGTACATCACATCTTCAGAACTATTCATCAAAACTTTCTCGCCAAGTTAGGTCAAGAAATTTTCTAACTGATGTATCTTTATGTGTGTACATGCCTCTTGTCAACTGAACACAACATTTCAATTTTAAAACAAACCTCTTTTATATTCCATTCCATAATTCTAAACCACTGTTTAACCCAGAGAACTGGGGTTGGTGTTGCTGGAAAGAGGATGAAATTTTTAAAATTTCAATATATTTTTCTAATCAACACACACCAGCACATTACTGGTGGAGGGATCTTTTATTTATTTATTTTATTTTGCATTTCAACATCACAAATTAAATTTCCATCAATAAAAAATTAATACTTTGTAAAACATCCCTAAAAATGAAAAGAGAAAAAGATTTTGGTGAACTGCAACTGATATGCAATCTACTATATAAAATTCAAAAAGTCCGAATTTACATCTACATTCATTTTTTATACTTCTCAAAATTGGCATGAGGGTGCACCAATATCACATCTAGAAATGATTTTTTTGAAATTGAGAAAACAAGAAAGGAGCAACAGACATGGGACGAAATATGTTTTTGAAGCATCATTGTTTTCCGCTGTCAGTTGGATGAGTGACCATCAAGAATTGTTTTTTCTTTTTTCTAACTGAATACATTTTTGGTGATAAGATATCTTGAAAATTTTACTGACTTGTGCCAATGTGCTGATAAGCGTAGCCTCTCGATTATTCCAATTGTGATTTACCATCATTTTTTCACAACCTGGCGAAGACAGGGCTGACAACTAGTATACAGGATTATTCATTTCATCATGCACCATAGGGAAAATACATTATAGTGCATAATGAAATGAATAGGCTATGTTATAGACATATAAATGGGACCAAATCATGCACCTAGATATTTGATTTTATATAGTTATCCCTCTCTCATTTGTTTGTGTTATATGACATGTAGGTATGTCCTTCATGAGTATGCCCCAGCGGAACTTAGCCTTTTTTTTTTAATTTTTGTACCCAGTTTGCTAACAAACAGTGTATTAAAACTGACCTCACAAAAGGGTGAGGGGTGGGGATGAAGAATATTATCAGTTTTATGAGAAAAGAAAACGATTTGTACCATGTTTTCATTTTCACCTAATTTTTTTTTGAATATAATTATATACATATATATGTATGTATGTATGTATCATCCAAAATTTTGTGTTCACAGTTTTGAGAAAACTACCAAGTGGATAGGGCTGAAGTTTTTACAAGGGATAGTTCACATATTGGAGCAGATCTGAAAGAAGTTTTTTGCCTATCAGTTAATTAATTTCTGAGAAAACTGGAAAACAAAAAATTCCTGGAAAAGTTGTTTTCTGGGATTCTGAGAAAATTATGAAAGGGATCGAGCTAAAATCTTAATGATAAACTTTCCTCGTGATAACTCACGTTTCTTCGAAGTTTGGTATCAATTAATTTAGTAGTTTCAAAAAAAATCTGAAGGTAAGAAAAATTGCAGAAAAAATTTTTTTTCAAGGTTTTGAGAAAACTACGAAACAGATAGGACTGAAATTTTTGTGAAAGATAGCTATTGTATGGAAGCAGGTCTTAAAGGAGTTTGATGCTCATAGATTTAATAGTTCTCAAGAAAACTAGAAACAAAAAATTTCTAGAAAAGCAGTCTTCAGAGATAAAACATAGATAGATCATACTTTTGTGAAAGTTAAGGATAACTGTCTATAGTTTTTTGTAATTTCTTAACCTGAAACTAGCAATGAAATATGGATATAAATATCGAATTATATCGATTAGTATCGATATAAATATAGATTACTATCGATATTATTTTGCAATTTTTACAAGCTCTCTCTCTCTCTCTATTTTCATCCCCATGGCCATCTCTATCTCCAACTGCAAACTGGGTTTTCTGGCGAAGCATTGTTGCACTAATTTTTTTTTATTATTTATTCTTTCAGCTTGATGTCAAATTTCTAGTACCGTTGTTATGGTCGTTCTTGCAATAATAACCTTCTCTCTTACCTTCCTCGCGTCTCTCTTACACTTCTTTTTCCCTTCATCCGATATTTCGTGAATTCGTGCACACTACACAGTCATAAATAAAAACTACAGCAAAACAAACCATTCGACAGCGAACAATAAGCTACACTTAAGCCGCAGAAACGAAATCATTAAATCGGACACTCGCCACATAGTTTTCATTAAGTGCTGAAAATATACTTGTATTTTTTTTTTAAATGAAGGGGGAACAAAACAAAGTACACTTATAAAGCAACTTCAAGTCTTCTAGTTGAACATTAAATTTTTTTTTGCGTCATCCTATCATAAATGAAGGCTATGCATTCGAGACTGTTCGGAACCTAAAATAATAATTTACTGTACACCTTGACCACAGGAATAGGCTGAAACCTGCTGAAAACTGATAAAAGTTCGAAATACCCTTTCGATAAGGATTTTAAAGCAATAAGTAACCAAGTTGTTGGCAATAATGATATATTCCACAACCAAGAAAAGTAGTTTCAAGGTCAATTTGAAGGTGAGCAAAAGCAAGATTAAGATGCTGCCGGAGTCTTCATCTTCTTATTGATTTTGCAGACTGAGCCTGGGTCTTGTACAGTAGAGTCGTTAAGTTTCATTTAATTTACTACAATCATTTACACTGGAGTAGATGAATGCAAACAGGTGTTACAAATGTACCTATTTGAGAATCAAACTTAAGTGAGTAGCATGTGGTAGCCAAATTTGTAAGAAAAAGGTAAAGTTTATATCACTACTATCTAAACTTGCTAGGAATTTTTTTTTTTTTCCCAGTAAATCTGAAAAATTATGAAAGTTTATTTTTAACCACAGACATCTACAATATGTATAACCTAGATACCTAACTTGCCTGTTTTCAGCCACTTTTACTTTTCCTTACCACACTGCATCAATGTAAACAAAGCTATTGGCACTTTACACACGGAAGTATACTCATTTATACCACACTTATACACACTTGATCTAATGTTTAAATACAAAATATCTCATTAAAAATTATGAGAAAATTAATTTTTTTGCCCTGCAACTATAATATTTTTAGTATCCTGTTTCAATCTCAAAGACTAACATCTGCACCAAATATAACATCAGAACATGCATTAATAAACATACAGCACTTATTTGAAAATAGCTTTTTCAACATAAGACCTGCATTGTAGATGATTTTTTTGCCAACAGGCAAGGGAATCAATGCAATATCTCAACACTCTAATAGGGAAAATGCTCAACATAGTGAAAGCAACAAGTTAGGAATCTAGGTTATGTATGTACAGAGTAAATATCTGTGTTTTCAATGTAAAACTGTGGACATATTTGGAATCCATATAGTTTTCATTACAAAATTAATTCACAAGAAGCTTTGTTACCATTTTTACCAACTGCGTCAGAAGGAGGTATTGTGTTTGACTCTGTTCCTGACAATCTAACGAAATTTTGTGACACTCTACAGCATTCAATATTCATCGTACAAATATGAAATAGGTTTCAAAAAATTTGTATTTTCAAGTTGAGTAACGCTGGTCAAAAAAAATTGAAAAATTCCCCATACCACACCCACAATTTTCATTCAAAATTTGGTTATTTTTTCAACACAAAAAGCAACATAACCAATCACAATCCAAGATTCAACATATAAGAAAATAGTGCATGCTGATTGGGTCTCCCAAAAGTTTTTAAAGTTATATAAATATTTCAAGTGTCACCACTTCTCCCAGTAATATATTAGCACCAGTAGATGTATTATGTAGGATTGGCTCATTTAAAGTCTGCTGATATCTGCTTAATAATAGTTATAATGAAAAATAATATAAGGAAAGCATATGTTGGAAAACAAACTATGATTGACTCATTTAAAATCCGTTGATATATCACCTTCAAAATAATAATTATAAGAAAAAATGAAAATACCATGTTTCCAAAATTCCCTTAAACCAACCAATCGGGAAGGAGTACTGAAAAATGAACTGTGATTGGCTCATTTAAAGTTAGTTGATATATCTGCTTCAAATTAATATTTATAAGGAGAAATAAAAATACCCTGTTTCCGGAATTCCCTCAAACTGACTAATCAGGAAGATGTACTGAAAAATGAACTGTGATTGGCTCACTTATGGTTGTTAATTGATCACTTATATATAATTATATTTCATATCCCATCATAGGTATCAATTAGCTTTTTATTTCTCTGTGTCCAATGTCTATGTTATGACGGACTGTGTAAGGAGGTATTATACTTACCAAATTGATGCAAAAGTGCTGAATAAATACACAAAAATATAAGCAAAACTGAGGCGAGGTCTAACTTTTGCTTTCAACAAGAATCATTAATTTAGAGAATATCCGATAGGTATGAAAATAACTGAAAAAAAATGTATATACCTTTTTTTTACATTCTCTTTATTAACATTTTATATTTAAAATCAATTTTAAAGATCTAATTAGTTTTCATAATATTTGATTAAAAGATTGAAATTAACTCATTGACCAATTCCAAAATTTAACATGACCAAGCACCTGTCACTTGAATTTTTTGTATTAGGTATTTCATCATTATCAGAAACTATGAAGGTAAAGACGAATCGTGGAGGATTGAAGTGACGAGAGAAATATGGGCAGATATTAAAGATTCGCACTAAAAATATTTGCAGCAAAAAAATCAAGAAATAATTAAATTTTTGAAAAAAAAAATGAAACCAACTGCGTTTAGGAACATAAAACGTAATAGAACTAAAATGTTGGAAAAAAATGGTTTCTAGGTTTTGTAATAGTAATTTTTTATAAAATTGATTTACAACTAACGCAGTCGCTGGCACAAATATCTTTCAAGTTACATACATACATACATATATATGTGTGTATATATATAAAATGTAAAATTTTTAAATGAAGCAATTAGATTTCATTTTATTACATATTTCTCTGATGCAATTTGTGGTAAATTTAACATAGATTTGACAATATTCTAATACACAGCATTATTACATCTATTTAAAACATTGGGGTACCAATTGTTAAGAATATTTAAATTACTTATATACCTAATGTGTTGAAAACTCTCCACTCGCTTATTGATTTAAATCCAGTATTGTCTTCATATTAATATCAAAAGCTATTTGTGCCAGCGACTGCCTTAGTTGTAAATCAATTTTAGAAAAAATTACTATTACAAAACCTAGAAACCATTTTTTTTCCAACATTTTAGTTCTATTACTTTTTATGTTCCTAAACGCAGTTGGTTTCATTTTTTTTTTTTTTCAAAAATTTAATTATCACAATTGTTTTAAGGTTTTCTTTAGATAATCTACTTATTACTCTTGGTGTGGTATTACTCCCATGGTTAAGGATGCGTATGTTTTTCATTTCATGATCTCAGGAAAATTTTGGCACAAATAACTCAAATTCATACATATATATATACAGAAACAAATAGATATAGATAGATAGATTAGATAGATAGACAGACAGATAGATAAATAGATGGATAGATATAAGTCAATTTCTTGTTCCCACTGTAAAGGTCACAATTTTTGTCTGATAATCACAAAATTTGGTACAAACATTTTTATTGGGCCAAGAACCAGACCTATTGATTTTATTACGGATTGGCCTGACAATATTTCCAGTACCACCATTTTTATTTTTTATTTGGCTATAAAATGCTCAATTTTGTCCAATAGCCACAAAATTTGGAGTAAATATTTATCTTAATTTGTTGTAGTAAGCTTCCAATTTTGGCGCAGATTGGCAAGGCAGTACTTCTGGTGCCTCTATTTTTGTTTTTGTATTGGTCACAAAAGGAGGAATTTTGAAACTTTGTACGAAATTTGAAATATTCATTAAAATTTATTGTAGCATGCTACCAATTTTGTTGCGGATTGACAGGATGGTATTTCCAGTAAAGCTTTTTTTCCTTCTTTTTTCTAATTTGCATGAACTTTTCATTTTACAAAAATTAACCACATGCTCATATCAATCTCACTGGTGTTTGTGAGCTATAATGCAGAGGGATATAATTTACTGAATTTGAGCACAAATAACATAAAGCCTATTAGCAGCCAATGGCTATTCAAAGTAAAAGAAGACAGTAATGGAATTGAGTGTTTTAAAGTTTGTTTAGTAGCTAAGAGATATGAAGTTAAAAAAATATTTGATTTTAGAGAACTGTACGCACCTGTTGCAAAAATGAGCACTCTTAGAATTTTATTAACATACTGTAATAATTTAGGATACTTAATATCACAAACAGATGTAAAGAGACTAGCTTCATTAATGGAATTTTAAAATACGAAGTATATTTAGAGATCCCTGAAGGGATATATCCATACATAAATAAGAAACATAAAGCATTAAAATTAAATAGGTTGCTCTATGGACTAAAACAGGCTCCTAAAGCCTGGTATAAAAAATGGAAGACATACATCTCTTCCTTCGGGTTTAAAAGTAGTAAGCATGATGGTTGCCTTTACCTAAAACAAAATTCAGAAGGTACTGTGTTCATCCATATATATTTGGATGATATTCTAATATGTCGACCTAACATAACAATAATAAACAAAATAAAATCTCAACTCAATAGAACCTTCAAACCCACAATTTGGGCAAAATCAAGTCTAATTAAGGATTAAAAATAAATTACGATAATATAAACAGAATAATGAAATTGAAAGAAAAAATAATATAAATAAAAGTAGCAGAAAAGTTCAAAGTCAAAAATTGTAATCCTATTTTCACACCGATAGAAGAGAAACTGTATCTATCTACAGATGAATGAAAAGAAAAATCCAAAAAATGAATAATCAGATATAAAGAGTTGCTAGGGTTTATGAGGTACATTATGCTTGGAACAAGGCCTGATATTTGTTATACTGTCTTATATTTTGGACTGTTTCAGTGTAATGCAGATAAAGTAGCATACTCTCACTTATTTAGAGTCCTAAAATACCTTGTTTCTATGATCAATCTCGAATTAACATATTGTAATAAAAATGAAACTGATTTAATTAAATCTTATGTAGACACTGATTGGGCCATTTGCCCTATTTTACAAGGGTCCGTCACCAGTTATTGGGTATTTGTATATGATTGTCTGGTAATTTGGAGAAGTAGGAAACAATCCCTAGTTACTTTGTCAACAACAGATGCTGAGATTATTGCTCTTTGCAACCGTGTACTCCACACATTAGCTATATGAAATATTTTGATCGATATGTATGTACCTGTTCTATCTCCATGTATAATATTTGAAGATAATGACAACTGTATTAAATTTGCCAGTGGCTCATTAACATCTTGACGTTAAATTTTATTTTGTCAGAGATTATGTCAATACCAACATTATAAGTATAACACATGTGCCAACTATGGATCAGTTGGGCAATGTGTTCAATAAGGCGCTTGGTTGTACAAATTTTTTAAAGTTTAAAACTTTGATGTTCTGTTGAGGTGCTGGGCCACCCTTGATCTGGCACAACCTAAAACATCAAGTCCCCTTAGGTTCTAAACACATTGATACAAACATATAAAACAGTGAAGTTGTTAATGTACCTATGAATTTTTTTTATTTTAAATGTGACCTCCCTTTTGAACTGTTATGACATATAATCCCTTGTTTATTTATTTATTTAACTTTGTAATAGTTACTGCATATATTTTTATTATTTTTAGCAATCGGATTACATGATTTTATATTATGATATGTTTTTATATTTATTTTGAATTTTTCATTTTTATTATGAGTCTCGCCTAGTCAATCAAATTATATTTTTTAAATTTTGTCAACATGTTACATGTGCATATTTTATAACAAATTCTTGCAGGTTTAAGGGAAGGTGTTTTTGTCTCCATCATTTAGCAAACCTGCTTATTATAAGTTATCTAGATGCAAGACATTATATTTTATTTAGTTACTTGATTATATGTGCAGCCCGTTTGGTCGATTCACCAAATGTTTTAATAATGATGTTTTGTCCGTGTTTAATTGTCTGTAATAGCGGTTGTTAATAAAAATCGTGTTGTGAGAAACCTAAGTATTTCTTTCGTTTTGGTCTTAAACCTCAATTTTATCAATAGTGAGTTCCCTTTAATTCTATATTAATTACATTACTACTGAAGTTTCAAAAACAAAGGCAAGAGAACTGTCTGTGAAAACTTGAATGAAATTATATGTTGGGTTTGAGAGATATCGCTGAAATCCTTCAACTAGATTTGAATCACAGAATCCAAATAGAATTTCAGTAAAACCTTCCAATTCTAACATACAATTTAATCCAAATTTTCATAGATTCTCAAGCTAACAAATTAAGATGATTCATCAAAATTTCAGCTCAATCCTAGGTTTGATTCCTGAAAATTGATTGAGTTCATATAACTGAATCATTTAATGACACAATTTTGGCGATATCTTCATAAACAAACCTACAATTTCAATGAAATTTTCACAGAATCTTGACCTCTAACATATGAAAATATCTCTGTGAAATTTCAGCTTTCTAAAAGCAACAGTTCTTTCACAATAGTTCTCGATAACATTGATTACAATGGAATTATATTGAAATTCTGGGAATACCAATCTCATAAGGTTCTAGGGGGGTGATATGTGGAAGTAATTGACATGGTATAGAAATTTTAATGGTAAGAGAAGGAGTGAAATGACTTATATATTCAATAAAGACTTTGGATCAAACACCTGCATTTCCAGCATGATCAGAAGTTGCCCAGTGTTTCTTATTTATTTCATGGGTATATTAACACCATACAAGGAACAAATGAAGTATTACCCAGCACCATTAAAATGGGGAAAAAAAGAGAAGATAAAAAATAAAACATTTTTGTTCCATATTAGTACACAGAGTCTGAAGCCCAAAACCTGGAGAATTCTGCAAGACTTATCATCAATATTACCCAAACCTGAAATAAACTCTAAACATCAATACATCCAAAAATACTTCAATAGCTATGAATATATACATTGCCATATTTGAGAAATTTAATAGAAAATTATACAATTCTCTTACCACCATTATATTATAAAACAAGAAAATGAAAAATAGGGTGTGGAAGAAATTTAGAAAAATACAATCTCTCACCATAAATCAAGATAAAATTTCACCCTTGAATACTGAATGAAGATGATATTGTTTAAGAGACACTAATTACATTTACTGGTATTTATTCTACATAATTAGATAAACTACTACAATGTGAGAATTATCATCTTAAAACTTTTCCATTTAGTGAAATGGATATGAAAATAAAAAATTTTCAAAATTCCAAGATTTGTGAAATATGAAACCATAAAAGCAGTTACAAAGTTACTTTCAACTACATTATTAGTCTCCAATCTTCATAGCACATACTGTGTGGAATTATTAGGAAAAAAACCATCATAACAGTACATAAATTAAGAACTAAAATTGTGAAAAACTCAGTTTCTTCAATTAGGTCGTCACAATAAAATTATTCTCATAGGTGAGATAAAAAAATACGTTAATTTTACCCATATTATCACACATGGGATCTATGAAATGAAGAAAAAACAATAATAGATTTTGGTTTGAGGAAATTTGGGCTCCAGAAAGGCCCAGTCTGAAAAATCCTTATTACCATATGGAAAAACTAAATGACGACAATGGATTGGTTCCATATCAGTGAATAGTGTATAAAGCTCAGAAACTGGAAAACCATATGAAACTTCATTACAATTATTTATTAAACTGGAAATAATTTTGAAACATCTACGTTCCTGAATGTAGTTTCATAAATATGCATAAATGGGTATGAATACAGAATTTTTCCAAGTACACAATTGAAAACTGTCCAAGTTGATTACCACAAGTATAAAACAATAAAACCATGAATAAAGTGTGAAATAAAATCAAGAAAAATTATAGTCTATTATTGAAAATCAATGCCAAATTTTAGACCTGAACAATCGATGAAAATACCAGTGTTGGGGAGGTTCTCATTACCTTTGAATAATTTGTTCTGCATAGTTAGTCAGATAAGTATAGTATGAATAGATTTGGAAATTACAAATTATAAAAAATGAAACTTTTTCAAGTCCAATTCTATGGAAGTTCTAACAAAGTTTTTCATTTCGAGACCAGAAGCATCTTTATTCAAAATCCAATCTGTATGTATAACAAAATTTGGAAATAGATTTCATGCAATCTGGATGGATTACGTGAAAGCAAAACTGGATTTTCGAATTATTTTCAGTTTTCAAAAATTTTTTAATGTTTCTATAATTGAATTAGGTAATAGTTAATTTGTTTCACATAAGGTGATACATACCAATCAAATAAATATAACGTTCAAAGAGCAACCCAAAAACAACCTCTAACGACTTCGGAACTGTAGGTTTTTGATTGCATTAAGTTGTCAAGAAAGGGAACAATGTTTACGAATTTACCGAATATTATGCAGAATTTTACGGTCTCAGAAAAAACACCGATAGTGAAACTTCTGATAAAAAATTAACCACACTAAAGTCATTTAACCAATATTTTCCATAAATTCTATCGTTTTCTTTTAACTTCGTGGAAAATACGCGTTGAAGCCCAATCCAAGATTCAGAACGGATTCAATTCAATTAATTATTCTTTTTTATGTAAAATAAAATCATACTCAAAATTTTTACCCTCTTAAATGTTTCAGAAACGAAAAAAATAAGTTTTTACGAAAACTGAATGTTTAACTTTCATGAAGATACAGTATTAAAAATCTAAAACATGTCTTACCTAAAATCAAACAAAAAGTTTAAAATTCATGCCAAAAATCATGAAAAATCTTAATACTTCATTTTGTTACAATTAATTCAACACAGGACATGCTTTTCATACACTGCACAGCCTTGATCTGATTTGATTTTACATAATAAGACATAATAGTAAAAAAAACCATTTTTCAGTATTAACGATAATCATTTCTTGATTAATTATAAAACTTCATTTTGTATCTTTCTTTTTTACTTCTCATTTGCCCGTAAAAACTGAGTTTTCAACTGATTACTCATCAAATCAAAAAGGAAGAAAATATATACTTTTTGGATACCGGAAGTGACTTTAAAGAGTACGATAATATATATTTTCTTCTTTCGAAAGAATAAAACAATTTTAAATTAGGTTTCGGAAAACATAAGAATCCAGTTTCAGGCAATATTTCCGGTTTCTACCATAGACATGAACCCCCACAAGACGAATTCATTCATGAAACTATGCATTTCTGCTTCGTAAAATGTCAAAAAAATCACAAAATAATATTACTATGTATAACCGTATGGGTTGATTGTTGCATCATTGTACACGTATAATATCAAGTATACTTACACAATTAAGAATAGTCAATAAAAACAGACTATGAACAGGGACTGTAACAGCAACGAAGGTCGGCTGAGTAGAATAACCGTGAAACAAAAACTCAATTGATAACTTTAACATTTCAATAAATTCTGACGAAATTTTCAATTAAACAAAGAAAAATAATTGAAAATGAGAAAAACGGAATACACAGTTATGTATCAATA
>WOFM01000090.1:0-245881 GCA_011428145.1 Ericerus pela | reverse complement strand
ATTATCAACGAGTTCAACAAACTCTTTGAATTTGGACAAAATCTCAGATTTATTCTCGAGCTAGTAAACATGACAAAAGCGAGTATAATCGTCTAAAAATGGGATGAAATATTTTTTATTACTGTGGCTGATCGGATTGATGAACCCACAAACATCAGTGTGAACTAGCTCTAAAGAATGCCTCAATTCACTAAAATTTTGTTTAAACGGTTGTCTGTGTTGTTTACGCATAATGCATGGTTCACAGAACATATGGTTACTGTTACTCTCAACTGGCATTAATTCCCTTTTGGACAATAGATATAAATCATTAAAGTTCAAATGGGCTAATCTTTTGTACCATAAATCAAGAGGGTTTTTGGAATTTTTTGGCAACAAATTACAAGTATTTACGATAATACGCTGGAAACAAGCATCATATAAATCATTTAACATACATTTGCCATTAAAAATTACTTTACTCTTACCATTTTGTATTTCCATTTCCATTATGTTAACATATTCATCAGTGAACTGTGATGAGAAAAAACCTTTAGCAATACATTTTACAGACATCAGGTTTGTAGGCAGACCCTGAGCAAAACGTACATTTTTTAAAACAATATCAGCACCCAAATTTGATTTTAGCTTTACATTGCCTACTGCATTTATTTTTAATGAAACACTCTTCATTGCTATTGAGATCATCATTGGTTTGTCTATGTTTCAATTGATTTTGATTATTATTATTACCTTCATAATTGGATCAATCACCACAATATTTTGATTGACAATTTCAAGAAATAAGTTTGTTTTTTCCACAATAATGACACACGATATTACTATAATTCTGGATGTGATCTGAGAAATTTTGGTTGGGTTAAGTAAAAGATGATTGATCGCAACTGTTCGCTTGACTTGCAATGCCTCATGGTCGATTAAAAGATCGACTGTCATTATTATTTCCATTAAAATTACAACTATTATTACAAAAATTATGATCTTTTTGACAAAAATTACAATTATTTTGCTGAAAATTACGATAATTGTTGTAACGGAAATCCCACCTTCACTCATTCTTCATCATCATTATCACGATCACTATATATATGTCATACGTACACTCTCACCACGAAGTGCTTTTCCCCTACTACTTTCGATCGTACATTGCTGTTGCTTCGCCATTTCATATTCTGTTAATATTGTATTATTCATTCGTGTAATAAACCTCCAGATTATTAGAAGTCTCAAGTTCTTTCGATCCTCGTTCTGTACGCCTCACATCATGGTAGCCATCGCTGCGGTAGAACTATGAGTAGAGACTTAGAAAATTAAACAAATGAAATAATTTTTTTTTGAATTCATTTACTGTTGCGCAAAAATCTTTTCATGTTTTCTGTTGAATTATACAAAATAGTTACCGGTTTGTTTTCGAGAAGTTTAACTCGAAATATAATACATTTTTAATTTTTGAAAAATTCAAAATTAAATAAAAATTTGAAGCTGAAGTTCCCGACTTAATAACGGCCGATCCTGAAAGTCATCGAATGCTAAATTCAGGAAGGACCGCCAAAAAGATCGAGTGAACAGCCCAAGGAAACCTGCTCCCGTCGTCGAGGACTCATCGCAGATCCACACATCGAGGACCCAATTTTTCGGCCAACTCCAAACCAAAATTAAGCAGGCAGTACAACGGTGGACAGCAGAGTGCAGAAAACTGAAATTATTCGTCGGCGCAACAGAAAAAAGTAACGTACAATTTTCAAATTTTGTAAAGGTAATATTCATTGAAGTTAGTTATTTTTCGTGATTGTATAATTTTATTTTGAACTGAGCCCAATAGAAAAATTGAAAATTATAAATTTTTTATGCCCCCTATAATAAGTTTGTGCGAAGGAAAATTAGGAGAATACAATATTGAAAAGGAGGAACTAAAAGAATTAATTAATAAATTTGAAGGCGAAAAAGTAATAGATATAAAAATTGAAACTTACAACTTACCCTACGTCACATATTTTACTGGGGAAATAATATTAGAGTCCTTTGTAGTAGATATATCCGGAAGAATAGAAAACATTAGTACCTTAAAATATATTAAAATTTTGGAATCCTCAGTAAATTATTTTTCAAACAGAATTTACAGTTCAGAAAAATCAAAAGAAAAATTTATGAATAGATTTTTTAATTAATAAACAACAACAAAAACTGGAGGATATCGAAAGAAAGAAAATTGAAAATAAAGAAAAAGAAAAAATAATTAAAAAAATTGAAAAGGAATCGATAGAGAATAAAAAATACATAGCTGTCATTAATATCGAAAAAAGTGTGTTAGGATTTCGAAAAATTAAAGAAAATATGGCATCCCAAAACGAAATTAAACCTATACAAGCGCCATTGGGAAAAGTGTTTAATGGAAAGTATTACTTAGATTGGCGAAGAATGATAATTTCGGCTATTAGGGGAGCCGGGTATTATTATATTTTCGGAGAACATGAATACCTGCAATTATATATTGAACATATAGACGACCTAAATTTTCGTCCCGAAAAAGACATGATAAGCTATTGTAAAATGCAAGACAATGCAAAAGCATTTATACTGGAAAGAAACAAATAAGGGATTGTAATACAGCGATATTAATGTTAAAAAAACTGGATAATATTTATGGTACGAAAACTTCCGTCACAGCGAATATAGCGAAGGCAAAATGGACTGAGTTTAGATTTCAACCAGGGGGAAATATGAAGGGTTTCTTAAGAAAATGGGATGAATTAGTAACCGACGTAAGAGATAGCGGTAAGGAAGTTACTGAATCGGAAGAATTAGAGAATCTGCAATTAGCTTTATGCTATGAACAAGCAATTGCGAAAATTCAGTATGAAAATTTACCTTCAAACGAAAAAATTTAGATAATTTTAAAAGAATATTAAGGGAAGACTCTGATCAAAAATTCAGAGATCAAACTTTGAAAAAACAAAATGGTAATAATAACCAAATAAATAATAATTATAGAAACAATAATAATAATTACAATAGGAATAATTACAGGGGTAGATATAATAACTATAGAGGTAGAAATAATTATAGAGGAAACGGCAATGGTCGTAATGGTTATACAAATAGTAATCGAAATAATTTTAATAATAATAGTAATGGTAATAATAATGAAACAAACCAGAACCAGAATAATAACTCGAATAATAATGGGAACAATGGTAATGGAAATTATAGAGGAAATAGTTACAGAGGTAACTCGAATTATAGAGGCAATAATTATAGAGGTAACAATTATAGAGGTAATAATAGGAATAATTATCAGAATAATAATCCAAAATGTTACAAGTGTGGGCAATTTGGCCATATAGCGCAAAATTGCAATAATAATAATTCACAAGTAAATAATAATAATAATAATAATTTTAATAATAGTCAGGGAACTTATCCCCCAAAAGCTAATACAACCCAACCGAACTCCAATAAAAAAGAGAATTCGGAACAGCAAGTGAAGATGTCTTGTATGGTGAAAAAGTTCAATGAAAATAATAATGAATGGTTGTTGAACGAATTAATAAATAATAATAAAGATAATAAAAATGAAAATTATGATATATTAAATCACAAAGCAATTTTGGATGGAGCTGCAGAAGTGCATTTGACATCTGACTTGGACAAATTAGTCGATGTTAAAAAATTTGTAACTCCAATAAAATTGCAATGTGCTGGTAAAAATACTTTCTTATATGCTACTCACACAGGGAGAATGGTGATCAAAGTCGAAAACTATAACAGAGTTCAATCATTGATAGAATTAAATGATGTTCATTATGTGCCCGATTTAAACTTAGACATTATTTCAGCAATAAAAATTACAAACACAGGTATGATCAATATTGATCAACAGAAGGATATTGCTAATATATATTTTATTGAAAATGCAGAAATAATAATGACTGCGAAAAAAGAAGAGGGAATATTTTATATATATTATAATATTGAAAATAATAATAAAAACATTATTAATAATATGAATAATAATGAAAATAATATGATATGTGCCCCCGTCACTCAAAATATAGATGATGAATGGGATGACTTTACCGTAGAATTAGAAATTCAGGAAGATGACGATAATAAGGAATCACCAGAGGGGGGTGAAGAGGAAGAAATAAGAGAAGACAATAATGAAATTGAGGAAATACCTCAAAACCCACAAATAAATAATAATATTAATAAAAAATTAATCATACATAGGAGACTAGGGCATTTGAATGCCAGATATCTACAAAAACTAAAAAATTTAGCAGTAGGCATTCCCGATAATATAAATTTTAGGGATGAAGATTTTTTGAATTGTCAAATATGTTGTTTAGCAAATAATACGAGGTTAGGACATAATGGTATTAGAACTAAACCAACTCGAAAATTAGAAGTGGCATCCTCAGATATTATGGGTCCATTTACGCCCTCAGTAGCGAATCAGAAATATATCTTAACCTTTATAGATCATTTCTCAAAATATACCTTCGTAATGCCCATTGTTAGCAAAAGTCAAGTAACAAATGAATTTAAAAATATTATAGTATCCATGAAAAATAAATTTCCGGAGTACCCCATAGGGACTATTAGGTGTGATAATGCCAAGGAATATACTGATATAAAAATAATAAATTATTGCAAAGAGGTTGGCATAACAATGGATTATGTGGTGCCATATTCTCCAGAATTAAATGGTGTTGCCGAAAGGCAAAATCAAACTTTAATGAGGAGAGTACGGGCCATGCTAATTGATGCCAACCTTGATATAAAATATTGGTCTTATGCTGTGGTAACAGCGGCCTATTTAATTAATAGATCCCCCACAAAAGCGAATGAGGGATATAGAACACCCTATGAACTGTTCTATGGGATAAAACCGAACCTTAAAAATCTAAAAGTCTTTGGAGCATTGACCTACAGACATATTCCTGTAGAAGTTAGAAAGCAAAACGCCACTAAAGCCAAAGCAAAATTGAAAAACAAAATTGACCCAAAGCTAGCACATAGAGCGGAGAAAAATATAATGATGGGTTATACAAATACAGGATATTGTCTTAAAGACCCCTATAATACAAAATCATATATCTCATGTGATGTTAAGGTAGATGAAACCCAGAATATAAAATCATTACTGATAAATAATAAACCATTAGTAATAAAGTCGTCAGATTACGAGTATGATTTGGGGATAATTAATCCTGTAGTCATGAATATAAATATAAGATATAATAAAATATATATAGAAGATAACATACCAAAAAATTATTCTGAAATAGAAATAAACCCTTTTAGAGATGATTGGATCAGAGCCATAAATGATGAATTTAATTCTCTCGATGATATGAATGTGTGGGAAATAGTCGACTATGATCGCCAAAAACTCATAGATACAAGATGGATTTTCACAATTAAATTTGATGAATTTGGAAATCCAAAACCCAAGGCAAGACTTGTAGCAAGAGGTTTTAAGGATAGAACCGAGTATGGTATTGCTGAAACCCATGGCCCTGTGGCATCAGTAGGAACAATAAGATCCTTACTATCTATAATAAATAAAGAAAAATTAATTATGGTGCAGTATGATGTAAAAACTGCATACTTAAATTCACCAATTATTAAACCCATTTTTGTGAGAAGACCTGAAGGTGTGAATATCAATACGAATCAGGTGTTGGAATTGAAAAAGTCTATATATGGACTAAAAACGTCTAGTAAGTCATGGTATGACCTGTTGGACGCAAAGGTAAAGGAGATGGGCTTTACTAAAACTAAAAGCGATAGATGCTTATACACGATAATTAATAATAATGAAAAAATATATTTTTTAACATATGTGGATGACATATTGATCGCATCAAACTTACAGTCATCAATCACAAAAATAAATGAGGAACTACAAAAAGACTTTACGATTACCATAATAAATAACCCAAGATTTTTTGTGGGATTAGAAATAACTAGAGATATAGAACATAATACAATAATACTTTCCCAATACAAACATATAGATAAAATGTTAAAAAAATTTGGAATTTCGGAGTTGAAAAATACGAACACTCCAATGGAAACGGGATTAAAATTGGACAAAATTGAAGGTGGCATAGATGACACCGAATATAGGTCAATGATAGGTGGATTGCTATACTTAGCGAGACTTACAAGACCGGACATATTATTCCCGGTAAATTTTTTATCCCGCTTTCAAAATAATTCTAACAACACATTAAAAAATTATGTAAAAAGAATTTTCAAATATATTAATACTACGAAAAATTACAATATAATATATAGATCGAAAGGGGATGGTATACAGGCCTATATTGATGCCTCATATGCACCCCAAGTAGATGAAAATAATATAGATCTAAATAATTTAGGAAAAGGGAAATCCATAACTGGATTTATGATATTTTCTTATGGGGATTTGGTAGAATGGAATTGTGGCAAGCAAACCATTCATGCATCGTCTAGTACAGCAGCTGAAATAATTGCAGTTTATGATGCACTCGATACCATAAAAGTCATACAAAATATAAATTACGAAATTTTAGGTGAAAAATTAAGTGTGGATATAATGGAAGATAATATCTCAACGCAAAAAATATGTTCAGGGGGTAGTCAGAAAAAGTCGAGAGCCCTAATGATCAAATGCTACTCAATTTTGGAGGCATTTGAAGAAAAAATAATATTTTTTAGGACTGTAAGCTCCGAAAATCAATTAGCAGATATTTTGACAAAATCATTGGATCGTTCAAAGTTCGAAAATATAGTTGTCAAAATATTAAACGAAACGAACATCTATACATAATATAATATAAAAATAATTCATTTATTTCAAAGTCATAATATGTTTCAAAATTTACTATTTCAAAGTACAAGTCGTCCCAAGTCCAAAATATAGGTCGTAACATGAAAAAAGATGCTTAAAAGTTAACCTTCAATTACTGCAAAAATTAGTACGCAACAAAGCCATTTACCAGAAAATACTTGTAACAGATAAATACCCTACCTCTTAAAAATGTGAACAAAAGAAAAAGCAGAAAAATCGAACAGGAATAAACCCTACAATTCGCATAATAAAAACCCTATACATTTTCAAACAACCGTGAGAGAAATACACGTAATATTCCCACACGAAATAGTGAAAAGAAACTCTCCGACAATAAATACAATAAAGATTAAACCCATTACATGACCGCAAAACAAGATAAGTCGAAAATGTTCCTTTATCACATTACACTTTAAGCGCCAGTTCAAATACAATAGCAATACACAAAAGATAATAAGCGATGCGATGAATATTATACTACAATCTTTTTCATGTCACACGTTTAAGATAAAATACGAAACGTAACGTTCCTTTGAATTCGATCAACTTCTAATCGGAAATACCATATTATATATATATTTTTTTTTCTATTTCTTTTTCTTTATGTATACGTGAATATTTTTTTCTTATCGAATTCTTTTTCTAATTTTTTTTTCCTAATCGAAAGACATAACAATTAAATCACACGTTACCTATAATAAAATAATATTTTGCATGTTACCAATTTTATATTATTATAATATTTTTTTACAATAATTTTTTTTACATATTATATATTATCATTGAATATTTTATGCATGTTACCATATTTATTTATTTGTTTATTTTATAATTTTATTTATTCTCGAAGCACAGCACAACAAAAATTTATTTTGAAACTTAGTTACCATAATATTTAAATAATACGATGTCAATATTTTTTTTGAAATTTTTTATTACGCATATGTCATTTTGTAGTTAATATTTTTCTTGTATAAACAATAATAATTCGTTTACTTTCAGCGTCAAACATGATGAAGAACTCATTCGATAAAATTTCAGGGGGGTGTTGTAACGGAAATCCCACCTTCACTCATTCTTCATCATCATTATCACGATCACTATATATATGTCATACGTACACTCTCACCACGAAGTGCTTTTCCCCTACTACTTTCGATCGTACATTGCTGTTGCTTCGCCATTTCATATTCTGTTAATATTGTATTATTCATTCGTGTAATAAACCTCCAGATTATTAGAAGTCTCAAGTTCTTTCGATCCTCGTTCTGTACGCCTCACATCAATAATTATTACAAAAATTATGATTATTAGACAAATTTGATTGAATATTCAATGTATTTGGGTAACCATGAACACTGTAAAACATCTTTTCATCACCTTTAGCTTCGCAAAAAGACTTAGAATTTGCGGATCCATTGCTATATGATGATGACAGATCAAAGTCCTTTCAATCATTCTCAATATCATGATACAGAGCATAGAGCGATGATTGAAAATTTGTTGTATGTTGCCAGATTAACTAGACCAGACATTGCATTCTCAGTTGACTTCTCACAGTTTCAATCTGCTTCAAATACTGTATTAAATAATTATGTTCATAGGATCATTAGGTATTTGAAATCCACTAGAGATCATGTCTTGGTCTATCATTCAGACCAATCAAGTATAAAAGCTTTTGTTGATGCGTCATATGCACCTGACATAGATGATTCACCCATCAATATAAATAATCTGGAGAAAGGGTGCTCCACAACTGGTTATCTTATCTTTGTCAGCGGAGACTTACTAAATTGAGCCATTTACTGGAAATGCAGAGCTGCAGATTCATTAACTGCAGCAGAGCTTATTGCATTACATGATGCACTAGATGATATAACTGTGGTCTGGATACTGATGGAAAGTGTTTTTACTGTAACCCAATTAGTGCAAGTGTACGAGGATGATATTTCAGTATCTCTCACTGCATCTGGCAGTGTCCAGAAGCGATCCAGATTTCTCATAATCAAGTGTTATGCTTTGTTGGAGGCTCTCCAACAAAAAATTGTTTGTTTTAATGATATAAGTTCTTCTCAACTTACTGATGTTCTCACTAAAACACTTGATTGGAAAACGTTTGAATGTTTAATTACAAAGGTATTCCACATAAGTTAATTTTTGGGATAATTTTTTTTATATTGTTAAGGAAACAACAATGAACCCTCCAAAATTTCTAATGTTACTAGGCTTGAACTGCAGATGAATGCTGGTCTTTTAATGTCTATCGTAAACTGAGCAGTTAAAAACTTTGTTTCACCCTATCACTTCATTTTTTTAACTCCATTAGGTTCCCTGCAGCTGCACTACCTCTCTTATTGGTATTCAGCATTCACTATATATTTATTCATTGATTCCAACAATAGTCCATATCCTAAATATCCTCTGTATATATTATTTTTGATGACAAATAAATAATTAATTTTCTCGGACCATGTCACAAATAAAATAAATATTCATTATATTCATACATATATAAACACATACTATATCATATTTGCAATAACACATTTTTAATTCTCATCATGTATGTTACATGTTATTTGTATACCATTTGTTTTATGTTTGCAATTTTATGTTTGACAATTATTTTTTTGTAATCCATATTAATTATATGCTTTTTAAGTGTGCTTTATTATTATTTTATGCCAATTTTAATTTTATCTTTAACAAGTTTGGTCATCTGAAATTGCAGGTGGTGTTGGAATATGATTCCTCACCACCACGCTTCAGTAATTTATATATACATACTATGACAAACCAGTACAATAAAATGCATGTATATATTTTTGTGCTACCCAATTGGCAGCACTGGTTTCTAACTTTAGAAATATTCAGCTGACGATCTCAATGTTTTCCATTGACGGTCAGTCATTTGTACACTTTTATGAAATAAAATACATGATGAATGAAAACACTCATTTTCTTTGCATTCAATCTTTAACATACTTCAACACTACGATCTTTTTCATTTATGTAATTTGAATTTCTTTTATTATATTTATGTTTCTGGTTGTGAACACTTGTACTTTATTTCATACACCTCAGACCACATCACAAAACATACAAATATACTTTATAGTTTTCTTATTGTTGTTTTACACTCTCATTCCACTTGCTCATAACACTTAACGCTCCTACTTTTGTGTATGCTTACTAACACATTCAGGTTACACAACACACATAACATTTATCTCTTGGACTATGTAAACACTAACATGCTTTTCCCACTCAAACTCTTTTAGCATGATGGAGGGAGATTGTTCATCTTCCTCAAACTTGTTTCAAACTTGTATGTATTTTGTGCTTTTAATGTATTATTATATTTCAAACTATCTTCTCATTTCTTTACTCAGAAGTCAACCTCACTTTGTGGCAGCTAGAGCTTCAATTCTAAGCACAAGTTAGTAGGAGGAAATATGTAATCATTCAAAAAATTTAAAGTTTAAATTGCTGCAATATTCAAAATTGATGAAACTGTAAGTAAATTTTTTTTTTTTTGTTAAAAAGATTTTTTTAAGACAGACTTTTTTCTGTAACAGAGTAGTTAACAAAATAGATAAGTAGTTAACAAAATAGATAAATTTGTGCATTGAATCATATTTTCAAAGTTGTTGAAAATTAGTTTATTGTAATTAACGTTAAATAATTGTTTGCTGTTTGACAAAAATAATTTTACCGCCATATCTCCATTCTGCCACTTCTATATCTTCCATTACTATAAGGTGATTTTTTGCATTCATTTTCACTATAGGAATTTTGATACATCAGAACTGGATTGTCCGTAACTGTAAGGTGTTAACACAACTGTTTTCTGGATTTCAAAAATACTTTGTCAAAAAATTTGAGATCCGACCCTGAAACTTCGTTTGTCATCAAGGCTGATTTTGTTCATCGTTCATCATCGCTCCTGAAGAATTTTCACCATTTTCTTCATTGGAAATACAAATTTTTTGAATGTATCCCATTGTTCACATGTCAGAGGCAGATGTCAGGTTATTTTGTTTGTTTTCATTCACTAGAACTTCATTAAAAAAAATTTTTTTGTACAATTTTGTGCTTAAAAATGCGGGAACATTGCATCTCTTATGAGAGTTTCAATATGAAAATAAAATGTTACCACACTCTTAAATACAAAATTGTTCCAAAAGTCATTTTTAAGTGAAGTTCAAGTGAAGGGAGGTTAAAGTGACATTTGTGAATATGGACCTTAGTGCCTCTACTTTTGTATACACTTACTAACACATTCAGGTTAAGTAACGTACATAAGATTTATCTCTCAGACTACATAAACACTAACATGCCTTTCCTACTTGAACTTTTTTAGTGCGATGGAGGTTATAAATTTATTTAGTAATTTAATAAATCTATCATAAATTGTAAATACCCTTTAACTAAAATTTTATTTGGCCCTAAACAAAACTGCTTTAATCCCACCCAATAAAAAAATTAATTAATATAATAAATAATTTTATTATTAATGCAAGTAAAAAAATATAAATTTATTAAACTCTAAATTTAATGTGTTTTGTTCATCTTCCTCAAACTTATTTCAGGCTTGTATATATTTTATACTTTTAATGTATTATAGTATTTCAAACTATCTTGTCATTTCTTTCCTCTGAAGTCAACTTCACTTCACTTATCACTTTATGAATTCTCAGTCAAATCCTTTAACCATATACTAGATAGATACGCCTTGTACAATCTTTTACAATGCTTCCCATTGAAAAACTGATACATATGGAGTGTGATGTCACATTGGGGCAAGAAGTTATTTTACCCAGGTTATACTGCTGTTATTTCCAGGTTTTTGAAGTTGATTTTAGCTAGGTTAGTTTTTTTTTTTTTTTTTTTTGAAAAATTGTACATAATCTTCTTTTTCTTTTATTTTTCTATTAAAAAATTTATTTCAGAAGAAAAAATAAACTGTTTCTGATTTTTTTCTTCAGAAAATCTTTATAGGATTTAATATGCATTTGCCCTATTATGACGTCATTTATGTGTGCTTCAATTTCCCATTAACATGGCCTGTCTATCTAGTATACGGTCAAAGGACAAATCTAGTTGGACCACTGCTATTGTGTGAATAACCATCTTCTCCTTTCCTTACTAAAGCCCTATAGATACAAGTATGGCAATATGCCGTTTTGTATCTGTAGTATAATTCACATAATCCTTTCAAAATTTTAAGTATATATCAGGAACCAATGTTACAATTTGAGCAAAATTTTCACAGAATCCTCAGCAAATATACGTTAATACTAAAATTTCAGCTTTTTACAAGTAGGTAATGGTTTTCTTGTATTCGATAATTTTTATTTATAGTTTGATCCCTTAAAGTTGTATATGATAAAATAGTTGTTTCTTTGACTTTTCAGCCTGTTGGGTGAAAGTAAATTTCATGTGAAACAATGAAAAAGCTTTATAAAATTAATAAAATAAAAAATATTAACATTTCTCCAATCTAACATAAATATCAACGAATTCCCTTATGAGCTGTATGATATAAAATGGCGTATATCCGGATTTATATCTGTAGGGCTTTACTCCCCACATGTCCTCAAACTCCCATTTGGCTTTGGGATTCTTATTTGGAATAGACATACACTAGTAGCTGCTAAAAAACCATCTTTAGCCTGATTCACACATTGCTAGTTTTATAGCTGAAGTGCGGTTGAAATCCAAAGAAAGGAACAAGTTAGTTAGAGATACTTTTATGCAATGATTGAAGATACAAATTACAAGTTTGAGGAAGATGAACGATCTCCCTCCATTATGAGATTACAGTTTGAGTGGGAAATGAGTTTCAGCGTTCTCGGGTGAACAAATGAAAAAAGTCGTGTTTGTTCACACAACCTGAATAGTGTTAGTTTATGTCATCGAAAGTAGTTGCGCTAAGTGTTACTAAGCGAGTGCAGGTGCAGTGTAGAACAACACCCCCCCACAGCCAAACGAAACGAGCGAACATGATTTATCGCGAGAACGAAAATTTTGAATTACAATATTATTACACATTTATGTTCATTTCCCAAACAAAAATAAATAAAACAAATTACATAAAATTAAATTAATAATGAATAATGACCAGATTACAATATTGTTGCGAGAGTAATTCAATAGTTTTAAATTACCTCAACAAATAAGATAATTTCTTTTATATTATCTTTTTTATTAATATTTCACTTTGATTATTACAAACACTTCGAAATTATACTTAATATTATTTCTTAATACTAGTGAAACCTAATGTCCATAACAGCTAGTATGAACCCTAACGTTTCTACTTGACTGTAGGTTTAGGAATGATCATGTCTTCAAAATGAAGATACAACATTACTTTCGTTTTCATTGTTTCAATCAAATATGGCCGACCAAAAAGGTGGCGTGATACAGAACATCCGCCAAATATGATGACACATTAATGTCAGCATATCTGGTGGTGTCTGATCGTGAGAAGCTAGGTGAAATATAGACAGCTATTATTCCGAGAATTAGGAATAATAGTTGTCTATAATTTGTTCGACACGTTTCTGTAGACAAACTGAATCGTCTGCAGAAATGGGATGGAACAAAGGTCACCGGGCGAAAGAAAGCCCGAAGCTCCTGCTTCGTTAAATTTTGCATTCCTGAAAGTTTACTTTTTTACTATATTATATTGTTAATTCTAGTTACAAAACAATATTTCACAAATATCTCTTAATTTACGTTGCGGAATTGATCATCGCCTAAAATATAAAATTTAGCATTTGAGCATAAAAATTTATTACTGCAAATTGACTTAAAGGATATAATTTTGTCATAATCAAATTTATTATGCTTTTTAATGATAACTTATTATATTTTATTACAAGAATATACTTAAAATTATGGACCATTAACGATGTATTGCTCCCAATGCCAAATCATTGATTTGATTGTGCGCATTGATAGTGATACAATTTACTTTTAGGTTCACGTAGACCAATATGGCTACTGTGAGTGTTAATAAACTACACCAACCTATTAGTAGTATGTGTACCGTGTTTATTGTGTCTTGGTATCCGAGATCGGGGATTTTTAATTCTGCAGATTTTAATCTTTCTTCAATTTTGTGAATAGGCGTTATTGGTGAAATGTAGGGTATGTTGTCATGCCATTTATTATTATAGGCAATAGACATATTCGGAAATTTGAACGATTGATGTAGGCCAAAATCAAGTTCCATAAATTGATATTTTGTCCAAACTAGCGGCAGATGATGTTCGATAAGAGTGTCCTTATCAGGTTTGTCGATACATGGGAATCCTGCCAGAATAATTGTTTCTGCGTTGTTTTCCTTCTGTAGTTGTTGGATTTCTATTACACATGGAACTGTTAGTAAAGTTGCTCCAGGCCATGAGTCATTAATCGTTATGCTGGTGCTGGTTTTCGTTATTGTGTTCACTGATATTAACGGATTTCTGGCGTTTGTAATTGCAAATTGATTCATTTCGATTTGTTTTACTATAATCTCGTTATGATTTATTTCACATTTGAAGGTGCATTTCTTGATTATTTCTTCATATCTCATACCTGTGAAGAGGGCCCTCGCACAATTACCCTTATTATTGGTCGTGCGGGCTTGTGGTAGAAAACATAATAAACTATGTTTGCCACAAAGATCAATATCTGTTCCAGTTATGATTCTTATAGATCCATCAGCTTTGTTGTGGGATAGGATCAAAGGTTCTTGATCCCAAGAGCAAATTTTATTGTCATGTGTTCGAAATGCTAGTGGAATGAAGTTATATAGTTCATATTTAGCGTGAAGGTTTCGAAGTGGAATTTTAATTTCTATTTCTATTTCGTCTCCTGAAACATAACAATGAACTAGTTTCATTCTATAATAGGATTGGATTGATTTTTCGTCTAATACTATTGCAAAGTTTGACTTTTCTGCGATTTTCTTAAGTTTTTGTAATTCTTCTTTTAACGTTGTTTCGTTGATTATCGCTGCAGGAAGATGGTTGTTTTTACAAGACGTAAATAATTGGTTGAGTTTGGCATTTTCAGTGACTAAGCTAGCATGAAGAGTTCGAGCTGTGTCGAAGATGAGTTCGCGTCTGGCTTCAATAATTATCTCGTAATTCTGATTTTGAATCGCGTCTTTAAGTGCTTAAACATTTTCCTTCAAAATTTTGGAATTTTTGAATTCGATCTTTTCGAAATTTTTAATGTCATTTGTTACGTTTAATAATTCTGCATGGTTTTCTATTACAGATTCTTGAAGTTTTTCGTATTGCGTTTTTAAATTCTTCTCATTCTCTATAAAATCATTACCTTGGGAAAGTGTCATGACATTGCAACACCATGTGTCAAAGTCACCAAGCATTTGTATTCTGCGTTTACTTCTTTTTGAAGGTTCTCGGTCAAATTCTTTAATGATTGCTTCGTTTAGTAGTTGGATATCTGTAATTAGGTCTATGATTTTCAGCATATTTTTCGATCGTTGTATACACCATGTGTTTTCTGTAGATGCGCAACTTTGCAATTTTGTTATTTCTTCAAGCCATTCAGGTGTTTCTATGTTCTGTATTCTTGGAATTTTCAGGCTGTAGACTATGGGAATTGTTTTCTCATAAGCCTTGCTGAATTTATTTAATTCAAAGTATACTCCTGACGAGGCACTAATTTTTGTTTTTACACTCGTATTTTTGGTTTGGTGTGTTAGTATGGTAATTATAATGAAAACGATAGCTGCGAATTTTATCATCTTGTGTTCTGAAATCATTACAAATCACACGAAATTTTGCTGTTAGATGCAGTATTTTATTCGTTGGTACGTTGTTTAGTTGTTATCTTTTGACGTAAAAGAGCGAGAGAACTTTTATAAGGTGCGAAAAATGTATATCGATTAACAATATTTCTTTCATTTTTATTTCTTTCTCATAAAAATATACATATGTGCTAGAATTACACCATTTGTGTTAGTGTGGGATTCTGGAATTCACTTTGCGCTGCTGCCGTCGAGTATAGGCTTGAGGAGATGGCAGACTCTGGTGTATTTTGACTGTTCAGCAACAATTCATGTTGCTTTACAGCTTGCCTATATATGGAGGGATCGCAGTCTTCTTCGTGTATTCAATATGTTAATTCGCTTCGATGTCTTATGTCCTCGTCCACCTTTAGTTTTATAGTTTTGAGTTCCTAGTATTTTTAAGAAATCGTTATTATTTTTTGTGTGTGTTGTTGGTTTTTTTTTTATTATTTTATTTATTTGTCCTATGAAATTGAACAAGGATTTATTTTACGAGTTTAATAAGACCATGAGTTTAGTCACGGATCGTGCTAGTGAGGAAGTTTTGGAGGATGCTCCTATGTATCCGACTCCGGCTGAGTTGCGTGCATTACCAAAATTCATGGTTCCGGATAATGGGCTGGTTGAAACTTCGGAGAGTTTCATGCTTACGCAGGTGTCTCTTCCGTATCTACGTTGCTGGTCTCCACGCTGTCCGTGTCTTTTTACTGGGGTGGTAGGCCTTTGGAAAATTTTTAAGGCTCTGCACTCTTTTTTGTTGGCTGATTACGGACCAACCAGGGTAGATGCGTATTGTAAGAATTTTCCTGGCAACTCGTTGAACACCTCGTTTGGTTCATGGAGGCATGTTGGTTGCGTTACTGCTTTAGTCCAACAATATTTTGTTGCTTTATCTATTCCCACTATGACAAATTTCTTTTCGTTATTTGTGTTAAATTTTCCTATAAAATAAATTTGGATATGTGCAAGTGGTATGCATTCTTCAGGATTAATTGGTTTTAAATATCCATATTTTTCGTTAATATTCTTATTAATTTGGCACTGATGGCACGAACGTACATGCCTCGAGACTAATTTAGGTATTTGCGTAAAGTAGTATCGAGCACGTGTTTTGGCAAGAGTTTTACGAATTCCAAAATGTCCTCCCCCAGTTTGACTCTCATGACATATATTCAGTATCTGAGGTATGAGGGAGTCAGGAATTACTGGTACGGCATAATGATATATAGAGTTATCATTATTTTTCCATAGAATTCCATTTTCATCAAGGAAAAATGGATTTAGATTGCGTGATTTTCTTGCTTTTAAACTTTTTCTTAACTCTTTTTCGTTACCACCTTCTAAAATTTTAATTATAATTCCCCAATATTTATCCTCACGTTGTAAATCCCATAAATTGTGGATTTCTTGATCTGTTATATTAACTGGGTTTTCTATTTCTGAATTTTCTGAAAAATTGGAAAGTTGAGAATTTGTAGATGTATCGGAGTTTCCAGATTTTTCCGAAATATCGGATAGGATGGAACTTCGGTCGTCTTCTGAATTATCACTTTCCATATCTGCTTCTTTTTCTTTCTTTTTCATGCTGCGTGTTATTGCTTTGATTTTTTTCTCTTGTTTGATACTATTCGGAGGATCAGGTGTTCCTTCTGGTATTATGAATTGACCGTTTCGGAATTCTGCATAATTGTCCTCTTCTTCTTCTTCTAAACGGGATAGATAATCAGCAATTTTATTATTTTCACCTATAATGTGTCTGATTTTAAATGTGAATTCTCCTAATTTGGAAATTAACCTATTTAGTCTTGCGTTTGGTTTTTTCATTCGACTTTGGTATGTTAAAGGTTCATGATCCATAAAAATATTAAATTCTTTGTAGACTAAAAATTCTCTGAAATATTCGCAAGTTTCAGTAATAGCCAACATTTCTAAATCAAAAGAACATAGATGTTGTTGATTCTTAGGAATTTTCTGCGAGAAATATCCTATTGGTTGTGGTTCTTTTGTTTTTCTGTCTACTTGCATTATTACTGCTCCTATGGCTGTTTTTGATGCGTTGACTTTGACGTATGTTTCAGCATCAGGATCGTATATTGTAAGAATTGGATCTGACATAATCAATTCTTTAATTTTGTCAAAGGGTTTTTGTGCTTCGTCATTCCATGCTATTTTATTATTTGCTTTAACATTTTCTTTTCTTGTTAAATCAGTTAATGGTGCTGTTATTTGCGAAAAGTTTTTTATCATTTTTCTATAATAATTTGCTAAATCGATAAATCTTCGTAGTTGACGTAACGTTTTCGGTGGTTGAGCTTCACAAATCAGTTTGATGTTTTTGTCCAGCAGTTCTAACTTATTATACAAAATTTTGTGTCCTAAATATTCGATACTTTCATTAAAGAAGCTACTTTTATTCGTTTTAATTAGCAGTCCTACTTCAACTAGTACTTTCAGGACTTCTTCTAGATTTTCTAATGTTTCTTCAAACGTTTCTACAAAAACACAAATGTCATCTAGATAGACTAGAACTTTGTCTTCTAGGATATGATTAAATAAATCGGTCATGGTTTTTTGAAAAATGCTGGGGCTTGCACTTAATCCCATCGGAATGGAGTTAAATACGTAGCTTACTCCTCCAACATTTATTCCAGTTATCGCTTTTGATTCTTCATCAAGGGGAATTTGGTAATATCCCTGATTGAGATCAATTGTTACAAAATATTTCTTATCTCGTAAAGCATCCTAAATTTCGGGGAGACGAGGTACTCTACTCGTATCCTTTTTTACTATTTCATTTACACCTCTATAATCTACTAATAATCTATAAATTCCATTTGATTTTTTCTTAACAAATACTGGGCTCTCATATCTAGAGCTTGCTCTCTTAATAATACCACATTCTTCAAATTCTTTAATTTTCTTTCTAATTTCTCTTTTTTTGAAAATTCCCATATGGTAATTTCTACGTTGAATTGGCTCGTCTGTTTTCAAGTAGACATGTGCCGGTTTCAATTTTGTAGGTTTTACCTTGGCAGGTTCTTCCGTAAATATATGGATATATTTTTTTAGAACGCTTACTACTGCCTGTTTTTCTTCCTTCGTTAAATTCTTATTAATTTTCACTTGTGTTCCTTCATTGTCGTGGATAACGCTGTCATCAGATCGGGTTATACGGACAAGTTTTAGCATATCAACCTCCTCACCTTGGTTACCCACAGTATCCCCCGACGTAATGCATTGGATGCTGGGTTGGCCACGGCAGACAGAATTGGTCTGACAGTCCCACATAGTCGGCTGTCTAAGCCTATAGCGTCCTAAAACTGTCCCTTGTGCGATCTGGGTGTCAAAGTGCCAACTGTGGAATCTTAAGGCTGGCCATCCTAAATCATCAACAATATACTCGCCTTCTAAACCATAACTTGTTAAAAACCACTCATCTGGATCTGCTTTTCCCATATCTGGATCCAGGTTTACATAAAATTCCTTATTTACTTCTATGCAGAAATCTTTGTCTGCTCTAATAAATCCTTCACAATTTTCTTCCTTAAACTTAATTATACTAAAAGTTTCACGCTTCCATGGCGGTCCTATTCTAAATAATTTCTTACTAAATAATATATCGGCATTATGTCGATCTAAAAAGTCGTATCCGAGAAGTAAAGGTGTGGTCACCTCAGAGGTTACGTATGCTTCCGCATCAAGGAGGAGGTCACCCATTTTTAAGGTGATTTCTACGACTCCTATGACAATTATCGCACTGTCGTTAGCGGCTACCATACACACTCTTGCAGGTCTGATCACATTATCCTTTACGAGGTCATATTGGACAAGCGTCACTTCAGAGCCGCTGTCGACTGTTCCCTGTGTTTCATACTCTTCACGGCTCACAATGTTGCAGGGGACGATTAATTTACGTCTTGCCCTGACTAATTTCATTGATGCACTACGGATATGAATTTTCCAATTATGCGCCGCGTGTGGATCTAACACTAAGATAGCAGTGCAGTCCGGATGATGGACGTTGCTATTAAAAGCCCGAAAGTCATTGCCATTGATAGGTAGAGGGCAGACAGGCTCTACTGCAAGTTTTTTGGCTGTTGGTTGAAATTCTGTTGTTGAATACTTGGAACTACGTCAGGAGTTCGCAAGTTATAGGAGGGTAATGCATAATTCGTCGCATTTGCCCACGGTTGTGGATTTACAATTGGGGCACCATATGCCTGTGCGTAACCAGTTTGTTGTTGTCCATAAATGTTGAACGGTTGATTAAAATTCGATGCGAAGTTATTATTGTTAAATCGTGGGGGTCTGAAATTTCTTTGCGGGAATTGAGGTGTAGCACGATTACGTAGTCTACAATCTCTAGAAAGATGTCCCCTTTTTCCGCAATTGAAACAATTTACTTTCCTTGGAGGATATCTATCGTTATTCTGAGGACGATAAGATTCTCTCGTTTGTTGCCTATATGAATTTTGGTTATTTTGTGATCTGTTAGGCTCTCTTTCTCTAGATTGCCTTCTTCTAGGGTTGCTTTCATTAGTTTCGTTATTGTTATTGTTGTAATTATTTAAATTTCTATATCTTCGAGATCTAGATTCAGCGTTTTCATTTTCCGTTGTTTGATTTCTGCTTCGATTCTGCTCACGTTTATTGGAATTAGGGAGTTTCCATCCTGCCTCTACTAATGCTACTATAACAGGATCAGTTGGGGAGATGGGCGGAGTTACGGGTTTCACAGGCTCTTTTTTCTCGGGAGCTTTGCCCTTCATCATCTCTTCCATCTGTTTTGTTAGTTTAGCGATCGTTTCTGTTGCTTTATTCAGCATCTCTTCCGTTTTCTGCACATCGGTTAAATCTAATGCCTTTTCTTTAAATTCCTTCCAGTCTGTGAATGTTTTTGAGATCTCACTTTGAGTCTGGAGATTTTTGGATGCAAAAAATTTCCTCATTTCTTCCGTTAGTCTTGGGAGTAAGAGGTCGCAGATTTTCTTCTTGCTTATTGTAGCATCTAGTTGTCTATAAAGGCGAAAAAATTTGGGTACATTCGTACTAAAATATGTGTCATCAAATTTTAATGATTTGATACGTTTTTTTACCGTATCTTTCTCTTTTTTAAAGACACGCGTTAAAATTTTCTTAACATCTGACCATGAAGTTTCTGGGGTAATTTCGTTTTCAGCTGCGAATAATTCGAGAGCTGTGCTACGGAGGGCTATGTTTAAATTTCTAATCATTTCATATTCAGTTTCCTCAAATGTTTTCGCTTGAGTTTCGTATTCAAAGAGAAACTCTAGGATGTCCTCATCGGGGCCATTTGAGAAATGGCTCGGAGTCCATCTTTCTGACCTTTTCCAGAAGTTATTCATTGCTAGATTGTGTTGTGTATACGCCTCGTTTGTCGCTGCAAATCTTGCTTGTTGTTGTTGTTGCAAAAGCAAGCGTGCGTTGCTTTCAGCAATTTCTTCTGGGGTCATATTATTATTTTCTGATTTCAAAAAGGGGTTGTTTTTATTTTCTATATTTATTATGTTTACGTACGCGGGTTCTTTTTGATCGAGAGATTCCACGCGTATCTCCGGAGGTAGTAAGTTAATGGGGTCGATAGATTTTCAGCAGATGAATTCGGAATTTTGTTTTTAGGTTTTTCTATATTTTCTGGGCTTTGTACGTGAATTTGAATTGTGTGTTGAATTTCGGTTTGTGAGGACTTTCCCTGTCCTTGAGGGACTAGTGGCGACAAATCAGCACTAGACTGTGAGGGTCTGTCGACAAAAGTTTGGTTTAGTATTGATTGCTCTCCGAGGAAGATTTCGTCTTCGTCGTTAGGGAGAGAGAAATCAGGTGTAACCGAAATTAACTTTTTAGGTGTCACGTGGTGTGATATTTTAGACAGGAGTTTCTCAAAACTTGAGCTAAGACTTCGTCTCGCTAATCTATTTTCTGTTTCTTCTTTCTTCTTTTTCTCAATATCTATCTTTTTTGCTTTACTTTCTAAATCTTCTTCTTCTGTATCAGTGAAGATTTCTTCTGCTTCTTTCGGATCTTTATTTTTTATACTCCTTGTTACTCTACGATAACTTTTACTTTCTTCGATTAATTTATCAAGATTACCTATTCTTTCAAATTTTTCGGTTTTGGGGTTTGAGTATAGTATATGCAACAACCAATGTTTGGGATGTCTACCTTTGTATAATTTTTTCTGGAGTTCGATACGTGTTCTCCCTTCTATCCTCTTAACTTTTATGGTTTTTAGAACGCGATAAAGAAAAGAATTGGATACTCGACTTCCCCAATGATTATCAAGGAGTGGATAATTTTCCTCTTCAGACAAGTTCTCATACAAATTTTTAGGGTGGTTTTCGAGTTCTAAAATATTGTCTTCGGATTTCGAATTTAAAATATCTGGGAGCGATGCACTCGTATTTTCACTTTCCTCAGACATTCGCGATAGTTGGGAAATTTTACATTTTACAATATTATTTACGATATCGATAACAGTTTCAGATTTTTCCAAATTAATGGAAGATAAATTTATAATTTGCTTACAGTTTGATGACAGATAATTCTTCGTAGTATTATGTAGTTTGTCGAAAACTTCCTTCTGGTTGACTCCGTTGGTGAGTGACTTCCTGTTTTCTGTGCTGTGGACTTGGATACTGGTTGGGCTGACTTTGTTTCTTTTTGTTTTCAGGAACCAGATCCGGATTTTCGATTTATTTTTAAGTTTATTTTTAGATCTATTTTTTGTTATTAATTTATTTTTAATCGATTTATTTTTATTTGTCTTTATCAAATGTTTGCAGTCTTCTGCAATAAAGATTTGATTTCGTAGACGTTTGTTTATTTTTTCTTTGACTATTTGAATTATTTTAGCCACAATTTATTTAATAATTACACGAAAATAATCTGCTCTAGCAAAATTCAATTAATTATTTGCGACTTAAAAAAATTATTTTTCACACGACTGGAAAACGTTTTTACGAAAAATTTATATTTTATTTAAATTGAATTATTATTAAAAAAAAATTTTACTTCCTAAGGTTTTTTTTTGTTCGGGCGCCAATTTGTTGCAAGAGTAATTCAATAGTTTTAAATTACCTCAACAAATAAGATAATTTCTTTTATATTATCTTTTTATTAATATTTCACTTTGATTATTACAAACACTTCCAAATTATACTTAATATTATTTCTTAATACTAGTGAAACCTAATGTCCATAACAGCTAGTATGAACCCTAACGTTTCTACTTGACTGTAGGTTTAGGAATGATCATGTCTTCAAAATGAAGATACGACATTACTTTCGTTTTCATTGTTTCAATCAAATATGGCCGACCAAAAAGGTGGCGTGATACAGAACATCCGCCAAATATGATGACACATTAATGTCAGCATATCTGGTGGTGTCTGATCGTGAGAAGCTAGGTGAAATATAGACAGCTATTATTCCGAGAATTAGGAATAATAGTTGTCTATAATTTGTTCGACACGTTTCTGTAGACGAACTGAATTGTCTGTAGAAACGGGACGGAACAAATATATATTTCGATGTATCTTTGAAATTATTTATCGACATATTATATTACGTTAACGGATTTCAATTCGGATATTTTTCGATCTTTCATGTTGTTTGAGAAAAATTTTGTTCAATTTTGTTTAGTACTTGTTGAATAAGGGTGTTCCGAAATGTGATAAATTAATATCAACTAAACGTGTGAAATCATGTCGATAATTTGTATTCAAATCTCTGTTCATTCAAAAGCTGAATTTGCAGAGATGACAATGAATACCTAAACGAAAATAAATTTTGTTTCAACAAGTATTTTTTGGCCTAAAGAATATATTATATTATTAATTTTGTTTAAACATGTGATTTTTCTTTTTCTCGAATATTATATTTTTCATGTACTATATTACAAAAAGCGAGATTATTGTATTCAGTGATTCATGACTTGACATATTATTAACTTTGAATATTTGTATTTCTTCCCCTTTTAAAATAAACGATTTCCCCATATAATTATTATGAATTTGATGAATTTTATTATGAGAGATTTGATGTTGTTAATATTTTGTCGAGTAGGTTTCTAAATTTTTGTTTGTCAAGACTTTTTGTTAGCATATCTGCTAATTGTGAATTTGTACCTACAGTTTTGAATTCAATTTCTTTATCTTCTACCGATTGTGTAATGGCATAACATTTTATCATTAAGGCTCTTGCTCGTTTTTGAGCTCCTCCCGACATTATTCTGAGGGCTAATATATTGTCTTCAAATATTCTTACGGGGTCATTTTCTTCAAATATTTCTTTTTGTAGAAGGAATGTAACTTGTATATCGTCCAAAGCATCAAATACCACAATAATTTCAGAAGCAGTTGATCTTGTAGCTACGATTGTCTGTCTTCTTACATTCCAATTAATTAAATTCCCATTTAAATATATTAAAAATCCTGATATAGATTTTCCTAAATTTGAATTCGATATTTTTATTTTGTGATCTTTAACATCTGGGGCATAAGATGCATCAACGAAAGAGTGTATGCCTTTACTATCCGATGTGAATTTAATTGAGAATTCTTTTGTCGTGTTTACATATTTAAATATTTGTCTCACATGATTTTTTAATTTTGAATTTGATTTCGTTTGGAACCTCAAGAAAAAATTTACTGCAAACGAAATATCTGGTCTTGTTATTCTAGCCAGATATAATAGGGCTCCAATCATTGAACGATATTCTGTATCATCCGTGCAATTTTCATCTTCTTCAATTTTTAAAGATGTTTCTATTGGGGTATTTATGAAGTTTGATTCATTTTGATTATATTTTTTTTAAATTTTTTCTATATATCGTGATTGTATTAAAGTTATGGTATTTTCTTTTCTATCTCTGATGATCTCAAATCCTAAGTAAAATCTCGGGTTATCAATTATTTTCATGGTAAATCTTTTTTGAAAAGAATCGTTTACATTTTATATCCATTCGGGGGTATTTGACGCTATTAATATGTCGTCAACGTATGTAAAAATAAAAATTATTTTTTCGTTTGATTTTTTAAAGTATAAACATTTGTCCATTTTGGATCTTTCAAAGTTCATTTTTAAAATATATTCATTTATTAAATTGTACCATGATTTAGACGATGTTTTTAGGCCATAAATAGATTTTTAAGTCTTAATAATTTATTGCTTTCCATTAATAAACCTTCCGGGGGCTTTAAGTATATAGGAACTATTGCAGGTGCCCAATATTTGTTGAGGTGAGGATTAGTTACTTTACCCAAAGAAGATAAGCACGGACTTCCATTTTTAGAAATGTTTATTCACGACGTTAGTACAACGACTGACGAGCGGAGAACATTCTCCGTCGAGCAGTGGCAGAAAGAATATTATGTTGGCGATCAGTGTCGCCACATGTAAAACAAATAAGTGTAATACTATGTTACATACAGTGTTGGTTAATATATAGTTTCGTGTTTGTGAGGTAGTGAGGGAATCGTATCCCAACACCCCCCTGCGATTCAAAACGGACGAACAAACATATAAGTAAAAAAGTTTGTCACACATTGTATGTATTTAAAAAAAAAAACATATAAACGACAAAATATTAAAATAAGCAAAAGCAGTCAAAATTATTACATGTAAGTGTCATATACAATTGCTATATATATAAAATGTTAAAAATAAAAATAATTGAATAAGTCGTTGACTAGTATTATAATATATAATTAATTTGTGTATGGAAGTATGTGTTATGTGTTTTCTCTTAAATATGTCGTGTAATTACCAACATGAGGTATACATATGAGCCTCTGTTGTTGTGTCACGTCTTATAAATATTGTGTGATTTTAATTTAAAAAAGTATAAATAAAAATGGCAGGTCGGAGAGATCAATGTCTTCTCATCGTCAGCTGTAAAGAGATAATATTATTATATATATATATGTCCTTATAATTAATCGTGTGGGTTTTTAATATAAGTGTACTATTGTGGGAATCAATTGTATATATTAGGGAATGCTGATACCAATAAGAGAGGCAGAGCAGCGACGGGGAACCTATTGTACATTGTGAGATGAATTGTGAAACGACATATGGACCACTCGGTTTACGATAGGCGCTAAAAGACCGACGCCCATCCGCAGTCCAAAAACCAAATATCAAAAATTTTGAGGGTTGAGTCAGTTAAGACTGTTGGCCGAAAAGTTGACTTGTCCGGAGTATTCTCATAACAATATTTTGAAAGGTTTTCCAATCAAGTGCCTTGGTTAAAATATCAGCAACCTGATCAGATGACCTAATATCGTTAAACATTATTAATTTATTTTGGAACGCTTCCAATACTGCATAGCATTTGATCGCTAGGGACCTGGAGCGTTTCTGGCCTCCCCCAGATGCAATACATGACGCGGATATATTATCCTCGTACACTTGCACTGAGTTGGTTACAGAGAAAACACTCTCAGTGAGTCTCCAGATCTCATATATGTCGTCTAGTGCGTCATTCAACGCAATTAATTCGGCTGCAGTTGACGAGGTTGCAACCGAGTTCTGCCGGTGAACGGCCCAATTTAACAAGTCTTCGTTATCAAATATCATATAACCAGTTGTGGAGCACCCATTCTCCAAATTATTCATTTCTATGGGTGAATCGTCTACGTTGGGTGCATACGACGCATCGACAAATGTCTTAATTTGAGTTTGGTCAGAGTGGAATACCAAAGAGAAGTCCCTTGTTGTTTTAAGGTACCTAATAATGCGACGAACATAATTTTTTATTTCGCTATTGGAGGATGCCTGAAATTGTGACAAATAATTGAGGGCGAATGCAATATCCGGGCGGGTCAGTCTTGCCACATATAGCAAATTCCCTATCATGGCCCTATATTCAGTGTCATCCAATCCGTTTGTTGGCTTCCTTATTTTAAGCCCTGTTTCCATTGGTGTGGTTGACGGTTTACATTCCATCATGCCAAATTTTCTGAGAATTTTATCTATATATCTATTTTGAGTTAATATTATTTGTTTTTTTGGGATGTCTCGACTTATTTCGAATCCTACAAAAAAAGTTGGGTTATCTTCTATTTTTAAAGTGAAATTTTTATTGAAAATACTTATCAAGTCTTGTGTCCACTCGTCGTGGTTGCTAGCCAACAACATGTCATCCACTTAGACTATCAAAAATGCCATTGCACCAGTATCATCCTTTTTTAAATACAGACATCTATCTATTTTTGATTGTGTGAATCCCGCTTGTATTATCATTGAATTCAATAATTCGTACCAACTTTTCAAAGACGTTTTCAGTCCATATATTGACTTAATTAGTCTTAGGCACTTATTTTCGCCTAGTTGGCATCCCTTGGGGTTTGATATGAAAATGGGATATTTTATTTCTGAATTAAGGAAGGCTGTTTTTATATCGAATTGTATTATATTTAGGTTATATTTGTTTGTGATGAATAACATCCATCTTATGAGCCAATATTGGATTGGGGCATATGTCTCAGTTAGAGAATAGTGGGTGAGATCTTTGAAACCCCTTGCAACCAATCTGGCCTTCGGTATGTGAATGCCTCAGTTGTTGGGCTTTGTGGTGAAACACCACTTTGTGTCTACTAACCTCACATTTCTCTCCCTGGGTACAACTTCCCACACGCCCATATCAGATAGTGACTTCAGCTCGTCATTTATGGCTTGTCGCCATTCTTCCCTAAAAGGGTTGTTTTTGACATCCTCCCATTTTTGAGGGATGTGGTCCTCAATGTAATTTTTGTATCTTGATTTGAATAGGTTTGATATTACAGGGGTTTCTATTATATTATTGTTCTCCTGTATTGTTTCATTATTATTATCTTTATTGATTATTTTTGTGATATTTCTCGTTTCATCGAATCTAACGTCGCAAGTGACATGCGATTTGTCTATTAATAGGTTCCTTATACAGTACCCACTATTCGTGTATCCCACGAATATACCCTTATCAGATCTTTGGGTCAATTTCAGATGTTCGACATTGGTTTTGTTTCTTTTATTTTTTGTGGCCTGCTGTTGATGGATTTCTATGGGAATATGTCTAAACGCGAGAGATCCAAAAACTCTCATATTGGATGAATCCGGCTTTATGCCATAAAACATTTTGAACGGGGTTTTATTGTCCTTATTGGCCCTAGTTGGGCTTCTGTTTATTATATAAACAGCCGTCAAAACAGCCAATGACCAAAAACTGAAATCCAGATCGGAGTCGAACAGCATGGCCCTAGTCCTAGCCATAATCGTTTGATTCTGTCTTTCAGCCATCGCATTCAACTCCGGCAAATACGGAACAACAGGCTCAAGGTTCACGCCGTTTTCCTCACAAAATGTTTTCATATTTGAGTCAAGATACTCCCTAGCATTGTCACATCTTAAAGTGGCTATAGGGTGATCCGGGAATTTCGACTACAATTTCATGTACAATTTTCTAAATTCCTCAAAAACCATTGATTTTTTCTCAATAGTGGAGATGAATGTATACTTTGTGGCATGATCCAAGAATATTAAAATGTACTTTTCACCATATATACCTGGTGAAAAGGGGCCCATAGTATCTGATGAAACAAGTTCCAATTTTCTTTTGGGTCTTGTGCGGCTTCCACTGTGTCCTAATCTTTTGGAATTTGCTTTTACACATATGTCACACAGACTAAATTCGTCATCACGAAATGTGATCCCGTTTGGAATACCCCTTGAGACTTTTGTCAATAGTTTAAGTTCTTCCCCGACAAGTGTCCTAATCTCCTATGCCATATCATTTTTTTATCTATTTTTAGCCTTTCTATATCCTGGCTTAATTCTTGATTATCATCTACTATATTATTATTGTTTGCTATATTATTACCATTCGCACCTACATCCTCATTCAGTTCGCTACCACCTTCATTCATCTCATTGTTATGTGGATCGTCATTATCATATTCGTCATTGACATTTATTATGTCATTATTATTTAAATTATTATTATTTGTTTTTTCTTGTGTATTATTATTAATATTCTCTCTGTTCTCTTCCACTTCCTCCTGACTTTCCTCAATAACTTCTTCCTCTATCTCATATTCCATCCATTCATCCTGGGAATTTATATTAGGCATACATGCCAGTTTATTCGATTCATTTTTATAAGGACATATTTTATTTAAGTCATCTTCGTTTTCTATTATATTAACTGTGGATTCCGGTACAATTTCGTATTTAACCATGTATACCCCCTTATTTTTGGGGCCGAGAAAACTACTTCGTCCGTTCCCCTGACATATATATGCGCTGCAGAGAAATTCTGATCTATGCCAAGCGCCCTATTTTCTGTTATTTTAATTCCCGACATCAGATCTACGTTGAGGGATGGTACATAATGTACATTTTTTAGTCTTATGACTTTTTGGTTACGTTCTGAATTTTCCACTCTGATAAACATTGTACCTATATGTGTAGCCACCAGGAGTGTATCTTGAATGGCACATTCCAGTTCAATAGGTTTTTCTAGCATTATTGGGTTGGACAGTTTTGACAGGTCTGATATGACATGGGAAACAGCTCCACCATCTAACGTAATTCTTTTGGTTAGGGGAACATAATTAGAATCTGACTCCCGTTTTGTATCTTTCAATGTTATGAGGTTTATTAATTTATTATTTGTGTTATTATTCGGTCCTTGATCCCTATATCTGATCATCATTGACCACTGAACATCATTTTCTTTTTTGTTTTTATTGTTATTATTAGTGTTACTTCGTCCGTATCTTGTATTTTGTGCAGGACAATCTAATTTATTTTGGGGTCTTGCACCCTCTTTATTTGACGGACATACTTTGGCTATGTGCCCTTTGCCATGACACTTAAAACAAACTAATGTACTCGAACTTGGCAAAGTATTTTGATTTTGATTATTATCATATTTTTTATTTTCATAGTTACCATTATTATACTGAGACGTTTCTGTCTGTTGGTTATTATTATATTTCGTTTTCCCCTGATCTACGTTTTGACTATGGTTTTGATTTCTGTTTGTGTAATTATATCTATTGTAATTTCCTCCATATTGAAATCTCTGATTTTTATTATTGTTGGTGAAATTACGAAATCTATTATTATTATTATTTCTCGACTTTTTCTCGTCATATAACCTATCCGACCTTTTGATCAACATGACGTGGAGTGTTTCAATTGTTTTTTGATCCTGACTTAAAGTATTAAATTCCAGCCTAGTCATATCGTAGTCCATGTTCAATGAGATTAGGAGCTGTTCTATCTCTTCCTGTTTGTCCAGATTTTTCCCACAGTCCCTTATTTTCTGGGCTGACCTCGAGAAAACATCTAAATAACTTCTCATGTTACCATCGCTGTTAAATTTCAGTCTCTGGAATGCCTGCTTCACATTAATATATGTGACCTGTGTGCAGCTTTTATATCTTTCATCGAGGACTTTTAAAATTTGGTTTATTGTTTTCAGGTCTTTAACTCTTTCGATTAATTCATTATTTAATCCCTGATATATGAGAGCCTTTCCCTTTTCCTGATTCCGGAAGTATGTTATTTGAGTCGCTGGGTTAGCATTACTAGATTCAGGGTTTAAAAAACTGTTTAACTCCAATCCCAAAAATAGTACTTCGGTTTCAATATCCTGCATAATTGGGTATAATCCCTCTGCATAGAGTGTAGAGACCATCATGGTCCTCCAGGCGTCATAATTCCTCCCATCAAATACTTTCTTTGTGTCAAATTGTGACATTTTATTCAATTTTGGTTTTTCGGGGGTTTATTTCCTACCTCAGAAACACGAGAACTTAAATCTAGGGGGTAACACGGTCTCAACCGCACGATAATGCACAACACGGTCTTAACCACTCGATCGGGAATGCAAGTTAAAATATTATACTATAATTCTTAATAATTAGTCAATGTTCTAAATTAAATCTCACGAAATATGCTGCCGACAATGAGTTGATCTCTCCGCCGTTGTTTCTACTTCTTTTCAAGTGATCGAATTACTAGTACTTTATCCCCAAAATGTTCTAAATCGAATTGGTTGAAGCTTTGAATCTTGTTCCAGAACAAAAATGATTCTGTTGAACACGTTAAGACATAAATTAAATTTCAAGGGCAAAAATTATTCAACAGAAATACAAAAGGTTAATGCTGAAAAGAAAATAATTCATTTTCTTTTATCGATTGAAAATACTCTTTGTAAATCGTGAACAGGAAAAATCTGTCACCAAAGTTAATAGTTATTAAATTATTTTTCTTTTGTTGTGCTAAGTGTAGCTCATTCAACAAATATTTCCTTTTTTCGACCACTCTCGACCAACAAGATAAAGTTTGAAAGGCTACCAATGGTGCCTTTCAAGTTTCGACTTTCCTTGGATTTTGGTTCAGAGTTAACATGAAAATACTTCTAAAATTTTACTTTATTTTACTGAAATTTCAATTTTTTACCATTAACTTTGAATAAAACCACACTAATTATCCATTAATTATTTTAAATTTCTACTTATCTTAAGTTCTTTTTCGTATTTTCGGTGTTCTTCTGCTGCTTCCTTGCCAAGATGACATAGACTTCCGACGCTTTTTCTCCGCGACTTTCAGACTTTTGACTTTTTAACTTCGATTTCTTTTTCGGAACACAGTACGAACAACTGCCAGCCATTTTTGACTCTGCAAGCTGGTTTACCAAACCACAGGATCCTCTCGTACCTGATCTGCTTACACCAAACTCTCGATTTCGACATTTTAACTGGCACCCAAGATTGTTGATGTTTTCATTAAAATTAACTTTTACCTTTGGTTTGCTTGGTTTAAGATTTTTTTTAACTTTTCCAGGATAATTATTTTGATCACTGGAACCGAACTTTGCATTCGCAAACTTTTAACTTTTCCTACCACTTTGCATGGAGGTATCACACGGCACTAAGCCTTTCACTTTGCGTGAAACACGAACTTTTTAACTTTTAACAAATTACACAATTAACACAATCACATTTCAGTTTCCTCACTTATTTTCCTTGTCCGCAGCTCTGGCTACCATGTTGAGGTGAGGATTAGTTACTTTACCCAAAGAAGATAAGCACGGACTTCCATTTTTAGAAATGTTTATTCACGACGTTAGTACAACGACTGACGAGCGGAGAACATTCTCTGTCGAGCAGTGGCGGAAAGAATATTATTTTTGCGATCAGTGTCGCCACATATAAAACGAATAAGTGTAATACTATGTTACATACAGTGTTGGTTAATATATAGTTTCGTGTTTGTGAGGTAGTGAGGGAATCATATCCCAACAAAAATACTTCATTAACTTTGCTGCTGTTACCATGTAAGAATAATATGTACACGAGGAACTATAAGAGTTTATTGAGAGTGTACAACGGACAAACTTTAACGTACGTAACATAATATATGGCGTAGTATATTCTTGAGGTTCTCGATGTCTTGTATCGATATGTACGTTGAATATATATCGATAGGTTCCACATCTGTATTATATATCTGAGAGTTCTTACTCTTGCTTATATGTTCTTTCTTATTTACTTTACGTAGATACCATTCTCACAGATACTATTCTGTTAACAGTTAGTTACTAGCCATTTTAAACTTTTTAAAGTCAACTTCAACTAGGCGGATTTTTATATAAGGTTCTAGTGAGATTCTTGGAAGACTATTCGCCAAGCTAAAGTTATCTTTAATGACATAACTGACTTTAACATTGTAACAGGTAGCTTGCTAGTAACTACAAAACTAGCCAAGTGTGAAATACGCCAGATGTTGCTAGTAAACTAGCCATGTGTGAACAGCCCTTAAATAATCGAACGATCGAGGCTAAAGTCAATTTATTCTAGTGCATGACCATTGACCACGTTCCTTGATCGTAATTTGTCCGCTTGAGTTTTCCGATTTGTGTTCCATCGTCAAGCTTAATTAAATTAAATATTAATATAATTAGTGAAATCATGGCCGCCATTACGTTACCAGCGAAAGCAAAGAAAGCCGCTGAAGACATATCGAAGTATTTTACATACTATCCAGATTTTCCCAAAGCTGGTATTAATTTTTGGTTCGTTTTATTTATACAATGTATTCGTATCATCTACCGTTATGCGTGCTACCTTACTCAACCTGGAACGCTCTTCTTTTCCAGGGATGTTTTCTCAGTTTTTAAAAATCGTGAAGCGTTTGATTTGCTCAATACAATCTTAGATGGGTATGCCGAAGTCATGAAAAACAAAGTTGATGTAGTCGTAGGAATCGAAGCAAGAGGATTTCTGTTCGGACCCATTTTGGCAAATTTTCTTGAATGTACTTTCGTGCCTGTGAGGAAAAAAGGAAAATTACCTGGTAAAACAAACGCAATAACGTACACGATCGAGTATGGCTCGGTAAGCATATCAATACTTTCGTTCATCTATACCTAAAACTATACTATAATACAAGCATTAATTATGTGTTGGTATGTGTGTATGTAAAGGCATTATGAAGAATTGGACCGACATGTTGATGAAAATAACAGTACAGAGATATTTGGGTACGAAAAAACAATCTACATAGGTCTCAAGGTTGAGAAAATTTGTTGAACAGCTATAAGAGAAAATCTATCCATCAGCAGCAAGTGATAACAATGAAGGTTGAAAAACTGATTAATCCTAAATGTCAGGAATAAGAAAAGTTTTATTAGCGAATTTTGATAGGCCTAACCTGCGTACGATTATTGTTATTTACGACTAATGAAGTATGAGTTTAATGTTTTGATCTTAATTCAGGAGATATACGTATAGATTATTCCAAAAGATATACCTAATAAATATATTGCTGAAATTCTTAAGTTTGATTAAAATTAAAAAAATTTTCTTTTTATACATCCAGCTCCCTGAAACACGTTTTTTATATTTAATTGAGGTTTACACTTGAATCCTGGCTTTTGTAGGATCCGGGAAAACCATTTTCAGAAAAACAGTTTTCATTTTTTACTACGAACACATTTTTATTTACACTACAGGGGGTAAAAACGAAGGTGTGCAAGTGGCTGGCACCATAGGTAGTGAAGGCGACAGAAAATTTTTCACTATCCAGTAATCGATGGTAAAAAATGAAAATATCCATAGTTTTTTGATAGTTTTTAATGTGGCTTATCAAGCTCAAAGAAGTTTGTGGGGATATTGTCCCTTATTCCCCCATCTAGGGCTCGGCCCTATGTCGATAGATGCAGTTATGGTTTGCCACTGTAGCTGAAAACTAACTAATTGTCCAAAGGGTGTAAAAATAAATTACCCGCCTATATACGTGACCACGTACCTATATAGGTGGCTAAGTGAAGTAGGCAAGTACCTATACTTTAGGTACTTGCCAATAATGCGCATAACGCATCATGTATATACGCAAGGGGGGTCTAGCCTTAGTTGCCCTCATTTACCTCTGCTCTTATTGCAAGGCCACATCTTTGCTAAAAGAGATGGGCTATCTCTGCCACGTTTGAGGCGGCTGTTTGGAAACACACTTTTTTTGTACTTGTGTGGGCTTCAATTCAGTCCATCTATGTATATATAGATCTGCTTAGTGAATGATGTTTCATGGCTGACACTGGTGAGGAGGTATTTGCTATACATCCTACTGTGAAAGACAGAAAATATAGAACTAAGCTCCATATTATTATGCTTACATATACATCAATGATATCCTCATTACCACTCCCAACCCAGAGAAACTTGAACAATGTGTTACCGAAGTCATTAGGTGTATTTACAATTCTACCCTAACTGTAAATGGTACCAGGTCTGAGCATGAGCAAGAAGATCTATCGAGTGAACAGCACTGGTATTAGACCTACCCCGAGTGAATTCAAGCTGTACTCAATTTCCCCTTCCCCAAAACTGTTCTCCATCTTAGGCGCTTTCTCAGGATGGTAAATTTTTACCAGAGCACTATTAAGCAGGGCAAAAACATCCAGAGTAAATCCTTTGTGCTGATTCATTTGAACAAAAAATGTGACAAAACCCCTATATTTTGGAAACTGCTGAGGTTTGTTGCAAATCTCAGTCTCCATCATAACCTCCTCCTGTGTTGTGCCATACAATGAAATAGCTCATTGCCAACAATAAGACCCCAAATTTGCCCAATATCCAAAAGACCCTGACTCAGCCCTCATCATAGATTTGTTTAGAGTACCCAGACAGACATTACTTTTAACATGCAACACTTCCACAGGGAAGAAACAACCCTTCATACCTGCCAAATACTGAAGAGTAATTTTCAATTTGATCTATTGGCTCCCACACCCAAGCAATCAGACAACAGCCCATCTGATTGCCAATCAATTCATTTGGCCTGGCATGAACCAACTGGCTACATTGGTTGAGAGATTGCACTGCATACCAACTAGCCAAAATTGGTTGACACAAAAAAGCCCTTCTTTAGGCTTTTATCCGACTGATTACTTAAAGCATGCACACATTGATATCATGGGTCCTTTTCCTACAATTAATGGTCCGTGTTATTGTCTGACAATGATCGACTACACCACTCGATGAGCTCATGCCATCATGACTATGGATATTTCCATAGATTGAGTGGCAACTATTTGTCATTTGTCCAACACTGTCTAACTTTGGCATCCCCAAAACAATAACAACGAATCAGGAATGCCAGTTCAAAAGATCTTTATTCACCTTGGTTGCCAAACAGTTGGGAATATGTAAAATTTCAACTATGGCGTATCACCCCCAATTGAGTGGCAAGAAGAGCGCTGACATTAAACTCTCAAAGTCTTCATCATGCCCCTCGAACAATCTTACATATTTATGTGGAGAATGGGCAGCCAACTTTTCTCTCATTCTTCTCAGCCAAAGCTCAATGGTCATCACCAACCTCAGGATATCCCCTGCCTAACTTCTTCACTGCAAATAGCTCCATCTCCTGGCTGACTTCTTTGAAGACAGCTCACCAAGTGTCATCACCCCATCAATGGTACCATCCTTCCCCAATGCATTTGCAAAAGCACAAATACATTCACCCAAATCACTTACATACATGGCAACACTCCCTCATACATTCTGGGTGACCTCAAAACAGCCTCAAAGATATGGCTCTGCATGGGTACTCCTTGTAAGGTGCTCAACTCCCTGTATTCTGGAGCATACAAAGTCTACAAGGTATACAGGGATGCCATACAAGCAAATCAATTGATTGCCCAAAGTCAGCCTATGTTCACAAAGACATGGAAGGCGACACAGATGATTCAGCTACCATCGATGATCCAATAATGGAACCAATGGCTGGTCCATCATCTGCCATTGTTACCCAAAATTACGACAACCTACCCTCAAATGCCCTCCTTGTACCTTTATTGTCCTTTGCAATTACAAACAACAGGAGTGATTCACCTTTAATTGGCCCCCTCAATGTTAGAAATAACAAATAAAGAATCCCACCATATCGGTATACATCTTATTCAAACAGCTGGTCACATACTCAACAACAAACTGATTGGAATTTCTCCCATCCACTTACATTTGTCTGAGTTGGCTTACACCCCTGATACTGGGTCAAATGTTGTAGATGACAACACATTATAAGTTTTTTTTCATGGAGCCACTCAGTCATCACAAAAAGGTGATGCGTTATCTTCCTTAGAAGACAAACTTGCCCTGTCCATAAAACAAACTCATTATATTCACACCCAAACACAAAAGCTCTTGCAACTCCACCTTTGTGATGAAAATAGGCAGCAGTTACGTTCAATTTAGAAAATGAAGTTTGTATTTTAAAACTCTCTTACTTGGATGTGCTTGGCCCTTATATACTCTTCATTGCAATTTGATAATCGGGCGCATTTATTCATATTCTCATGTAGCATAATAGACTGACAAAAATGTCCCAAGAGTATCTTCCATTCATTTTTGACTTGTTGGATAAGGAACAAACTGCCCTTTTAAGAGCTATGCACTGTTACAAGGTAGTAGCAGCAAGGATTCGTCATCTCCCTGTGTAGACAACCACTGTTCTCCATCACAACCCTCTCTGTCCCAAGTATCACCTTTTGACACTTCTCCCTCTTCCACCAAGGATATGGTTTGAAGCAGTGGTTACTGTTGTCTTCCACATCCAAACCAACATTGGCATCTGTGACACTTTTAATAATGGACCTGCATCTCATATGATACTCGTGTTGTTTTATGTTAGTCATTAGTAAGACTGTTTAGCAAACCTGCTTGTTTTCAGTTCTATACCATTCTGTTTGACAACAAATTTGTACTTGTAATCTTTCTTTGTCAGAATTTGTATATTCATAATGGATGACCACTAATAAATTGGTGAAACTGTTTTATTGTTTTATTTAATTCACGGGTGTTTAATCGACTCAAACCTGATATAATTCAACAGGTCATGGGCCCAGGCAAGTTGCTGGGGCTTTTTACTTCTGATAAATGTTTGAATTGTGAGTTTTATGTGCCTTTTGTCTCTCCTCTTGGCAATTGCTTCAATGAAAGAAGGAGCAGGTTTGTGCAGTGCACAGGCTCCATTGTGTTAGTACACTGATTTTGTTTCTACAAATTATTTGATTGCTGGTTAATTATGTCATACACCGATTTGTTTTGTCAGAGGCTGGAGGCTGTGGAACGCAATAGTGTTACGTTGAGATTCTCAGGTAAAAATTATGATTGTTGGCGTTTGTTTGTTTGACACTGTTTGAGGTGAAGGCTTGGCTGACCTGCTAAATCATGTTACTGCAAATTCCATTATCAAAGATTATCATTGAAAAGCTGATTGTTGTAGTGTGCTAATCATTCATTTCTTGACTGATAGTCATTTGTCATATGTTCAAGACATCAATGAACCATATGAGATCATTGAGAAGTTGGACCAAGTGTATCAAAAGTCAGGTACAGCATCACATGTTATGTTAAAACGTCAATGGTCCAGTTTGCATTTGGAGGAGAATGGTAATCTTGAGATCCATCTCCAAAAGTTTGACGAGCTTGTGGTCAAGCTGAAATCCACTGATGCTGAGTTGGAAGTGCAGGACATTGTCAAACAGTTGTTGATGTTAGTTCCTCCAAGTTACATTGTCACTGTGGAGGTACTTGAAAACAAAATTGATCCAGACCTTGACCAAGTGAATCATAAGTTGCTGAATCAGTACCAAAAGCAAAAGGAGGCTGGTTTGTCATTGAAAACTGTGGACCAGTCTGTGTTGGTTGCTAAATCTGGTTTGAATGGTTACTGGTAATGGTTCTAGGAAGTTGGCAAATCATGTAAAATGTTTTAGGTGTGGCAAAAAGGGTGACTATAAGAAGGATTGTCGATCAAATCAATCAACAAGTTCAGCTGGTTCTGGTAATGTTAATAGTAATAATAAATCTAATGGTGTTAAATGTTTTAACTATAACCATTTTGGGCACATTGCCAAATACTGTGGTAATGCTAAAGCTAATGTCTGTGAAAGCTCTAGTGATGTTTTGAAGCCTGTTGACAATGGATTCTAGAGCTATGAATTACAACACAAATGATGATCCTCTGTTTATTAAGTTGGTAACATTGAAGGATCCCATAAGTTTAAAAATTTATAAATGTAATTCTTTTGTTTTTGCTACAAAAATAGGGACAGTCATTTGTTATTCAGAAATGGGCGTTAAATGTGTCATAAATAATGTATTTTATTCGAATGAGTTTCCAACCAATCTGCTCTTGATTAAAAAACTGAACCAGTCAGGGATTAATGTAAATTTTGATACAAATAGTAATGTAATGTTAGTTAGAGAAGATGCTGGTCAGTTAATTGCTAAAGGTAAATTGCTGGACAATGATTTGTACAAAGTAATATTTTTTAAAAGTAATCCTAGTCAAAATTTGTGTTTGATTGCTAAGTCCAAAAGTGATGTAAATTTGTGGCATAGCAGGTTAAGGCATTCAAATTTCAATGTAATGAAAGGAATGGGTAAAGCCCATCTCATCAATAACTTTGATTATGAAAATGTTTAGTTTTGTGAAAGTTGTGTTGCAGGTAAACAGTGCAAGTTGCCTCATAAGAGCTCAGATCATAAGACCACTTGTCCACTTGAACTCATACATACAGATTTATGTGGGCCAATGCAGATCATCTTGTTTTGTGGAAAATTATATATTTTAACCTTTTTGGATGACTTTTCATCTTATGTAATTGTGTATCTCTTAAATTCGAAAGATCAGGTGTTTGAATTATTTATGGACTATGAAGTACAAGTGAGGAATTTGTGAAATTTGATGTGATAATGGTACTAAGTATGTCAATATATGTTTTAAGACACAGTGTAAGCTTTTAGGGATTGCTTTAGGCAATATGGTTGCTTACTGTCCACAGATGAATGGTAGGGCAGAAAGATAGAATAGGACTCTAGTTGAGAAAGAGTGTATGATGTTGTTGCATGCAAAGATGAGTAATCAGTATTGGTGTGAAACAATGTTATCTGCTACATATTTGTACAATTATACTCTCAAGCATCGAAATGAGAATCTGGTATAATAAAGTTGATGACAGTTTGAATACAGGAAGGGTTTTTGGCTGTAAAGCATATGCTTTGATACCCAAAGAAAAATGTAAAGACAAATTTAATTTTAAAAATGTTCCTCTGGTGGTTGTTTGTTATAACCGAGAATGTTATCGTCTGTTGAATACCAACAGTAACAAAATTGTTGTGGCTAGAGATGTGAGATTTAATAAATCAAAATTTATCAAATGTTTAGGTCTTGAGGATAGTAATGTTGCATCTACAAGCAACTGACAGTAACATAACAGAAAATTTGAATAATGTTAATGTAAATGGTTCTCCTAACATAACGGATGATATTGAGAACATTCAGATCAATTATGCAGTGGAGGATGATTTATGTCATGCATATTTGATTTTCAAGTAATTTTGAGGAGGGGAAAGTCTCAGCAAATAAGTTGGAATGGGATTGTGCAATCTCCAAGGAACTCGATGCGCTTCATGCTAATGATACTTAAAAGTTGGTTAAATATCTGAAAAATGCTGACATAATCTCTTCTAGATGGCTGTTCAAAATTAAAGAGGAAAGTCAAGGTGCCAAACTTTTTAAAGTCAGATTATTTGCTCAGGGTTTTGAAATTAAAAAAAGTTTTGATTTTAAATAGTTGTATGCTCCAGTGGCAAAGATGAGCACCCTTTGTACTTTGTTGGTTCTATGTAACAAGTTTGGCTAATATATCAGTCAAATAGACATCAAAAACGCTTTTTTAAATGGAATCTTGAACAACGATGTCTTTTTGGAGATATCCAAAGGGATTTACACTAATGTAAATAGAAAAGAAAGAGTACTAGAGCTTAATTGTTTATTATATGGCCTGAAATAAGGGCCCCTAAGGCTAGGTATGATAAATGGAGAAAATTTGTGATGAAATAGGTTTCAGGAGTAGTCTTTAAAATTAAAGATCAGATTAAAGGAAAATTAAACAACACTTTCAAGATCCATGATTTGGGGAATGTTAAGTTGTATCTTAGATTGAAAATTAATTACGATCAATGTGACCAAATTTTAAAGTTAAATCAGAAGCAGTTGATCGATAAAGTAGCTAGTAAATTTAACATAAAAAATTGCAATTTGTTCACATCCTGTAGAGGAGCGTTTGTATTTGAAGATTGACAACAGAAACCTATTAATGAGAAACTGACCACAAAGTACAAGGAGCTGCTTGGTTGCCTGATGTACATCACATTAGGCACTAAGTCTGACATATGTTATGCCATCAACTATTTCACCCAGTTTCAGTGCAATGCGAACAGTGTTAGGTACTCCCGCCTTTTTTGTGTACTGCAGTACTTAGTTACCACTAGGAACTTAGAACTAGTTTACTATGTTTCTACAGCTTCTGATGTCATAAAGTGTTATGTTGATGCTGATTGGGCAAATTGTCCATCTACCAGATATTTACCAGTGGCTATTATATTTACGTATTTGATGCTCTTATATTATGGAGAAGCAGAAAATAGTCTTTGGTCACTTTATCCGCAACAGATGCAGAGATTCTTGCATTATGTGATTACATACTCGATACTGTCTCATGTTGTCACATTGTGAGGGACTTACATGTTGTTATTGATAGTCCGTGTCCTACACTCAAGGACAATGAGAACTGTATCAGGTTTGCAAATGGTTTCATGAACAAGAAGCATCTTGATATTAAATTTTGTTTTGTATGAGACTGTGTGTCAGTAATATAATTTGTGTTAGACCTATAGCCATGTCTGATCAGGTAGTGGATACATTTACAAAAGGACTTGGTAGAGCCAAATTTGAAAAGTTTTAAACTACTTTGTTCAGCTAAGATGAAACTTTTTTGTTTGTTTCAACACAACCTAGGTCTCCAAGTTCCTGAGTACACTGATTTGCAGTTGTTTACTATTGCGATATTATTTTAAGGATGCTTTAATTCTAGATTTAAGCTCTAGACACGCATAATTTGTTTTTACCTTTGCTTGTCGCGTAATCCATTCTATTCGGAAATTGTTTTAATATGTAATATTGTGTACTCTGTGTTTAATGGTAATATTGGAGGTTTGGGGGGAGATATTGATTTTTGATTTATACTCTCATATGATACTCGTGTTGTCTTATGTTAGTCATCAGTAAGACTGTTTAGTGAACCTGCTCGTTTTCAATTATATACCATTCTGTTTGACAAGCAATTTGTTCCTGTAATCTTTCTTTCTTAAAATTCATACGTTCATGATGACTACTAATAAATTGGTGAAACTGTTTTATCATTTTATTTAATTTGAGGGTGTTTAATTGACTCAAACCTGATGTAATTCAACAATTAATACGACACTAGTGCTAGACTCTTTATTGTGATAGTGCTTGTCTCTATCTTCTGATAAAATGGGTAACATTAAAAAGGTACAAGTTTCTCATGTATATACGAATATATATACTTATTTATCGATTGCTGGCATGTTGCAAAGTGCAAACCTGGGTGTGAATTTAGAAGAGAAAGAGAGAAGAATGAGAAAAAAAAATTTGTCTGTGGTAGTTGGTTTCTAGTTGTTTGCATGCACATGGACCTAGAGAATCTTCTTTGCAGACTTTATTATGACTGTAATACTCTACTAGTCTCTAATACATTACTGGACATGTTTTTTGAGAAACTGAATTCAAATTTGAGGTTAATTTTATCATTGGACTCATTCTTTGACCCTCATTGGGCTCAAAGGGAACAATTTTTTATCAGATTTTATTGTGTAATATATCATCAAACATGTTTTTTGAGGTGCTGAATTCAAATTTGATGCGATTTTTATCATTAGATTCATTCTTCAACCATCAATTGACACAAAAACTAGAAAATTTTTTATTTTCAGATTTTATTGTGTAAGATATCATTGGACTCTGAGGCACTGAATTTAAATTTCATGTCAATTTATCCATTCCTCAACCCTCATTGGGCCCAAAAGCTGAACAATTTTCTATAATGAGACATTATTCTATAATATATCACCGGACATGTTTTTTGAGGTGATGAATTTAAATTTCATATCAATTTTATCATTAGATTTATTCTTTAACCCTCAAAGGGTCCAAAAAGGGGACAATTTTTTATTTTTAGATTTTATTGTATAATGGACATGTTTTTTGATTCGCTGAATTCAAATTTTATGTTATTTTCATCATTAGATCAATTTCTCAACCCTCAGTTGGCCCAAATTAAGGAGAATTTATTATTGTCAGATTTTATTGTGTAATATATAATTGGATATGTTTCTTAAGTTGTTGAATTTAAATTTCATGTCAATTTTATCATTAAATTGATTCTTCAACACTAGAGAATTTTTTATTTTTAGGTTTTGTTATGTATAATATCAGTGAACACTTAGTTCAGGGTTAGGTTAGAGGTCCAAGGCATCTGTCAAACAAATCTGAAACCATGGGCAGCTAGTACGTATATACATATATATACCTATATATTTATGTATATATATAATTATATATAAAAGCCAATTTCTTGCTTCTACAGTATAGGATGAAATTTTTGTCTGATGGTCATGAAATTTGAAATGAACTGTAGTACTAGCCAAAAACTTGACCTATTGATTTTGTTGCAGATTGGCTGTATGGTATGTTTGGTATTGCTCTTTGTTTTTATTTAGCTATGAAATATTTAATTTTCAACTAATAGCTGCAAAATTCAAAACAACTATTTATTATAATTTATTATAAATTGCTTTTAATTTTGATGTGGATTGACTGTAGGGTACTTCCAGTAACACTATTCTTATTTTTATTTTGGCTATGAAATGCTTAATGTTGGACAAATAGGAATGCAAATCAGAAAAAATATTAATTATGAACTATTCTAACATATTACTGATTTTGGTGAAGACCAGCTCGACAGTATTTACAGTTCTGCTATTTTAAGTATTACTTTGGTTTTAAAATGCTTGATTTTGAACCAATAACTAAGAAATTTGCAAAAAATATCAGCTATAATGGGTGGGAAATTATTTCCAAAAGTTAATTTTTGTTTATATTTTGAAGGAGATGATTATTTTTAATTGTGTAATTTTACGTTAATAATAACAAAATTTAATAATAACTTCTTTGTGACTAATTTTAAAATCTACTTTTTCTAACAGAGCTGGTGTTGTGTTTGATTGTTATTATAATGTGTTCCATATTAAATGTTTTAGTCCACTCCGGCTTGTACTGAAGTGTGATATTTTTCTTTCAGGATACTCTGGAAATTCAAGAGGGCAGTATCAAACCAGGACAGAAGGTTGTAATTACTGATGATTGTGTAGCCACTGGAGGTAAATCATTTCTGGCCTTTGTTTCTAGCTTTATAGCTTATTTTCCTGTTAGGTTCTCTTTTTCACTTCAAAATAGGTAGTCACTCACATACAAAGTCACAACCCATCTTAAATGTATCAACAGTTGCAGGTAGACAATTTTGGATCCAAACCATTGACTGATATGAGACTGACAAACCTAATGGAGAAGTTTTCCATTAAAACTCTGGTTTGTTTTGAAAACACAGTGCTGTGTTAGTGGTATAGATCTTCTCTTTTCCACAAATATTACTCCAAATTGTTCTTCAGCTAGTCCTCTTTTTTATTAGATATCACGAAGAACAAATATACAAAGAGTAGGCTGCTGCAGACAATAGGAATCAAAACCCTTTAAGAAAAAGTTACACAAAAGAAAATGAGAAGGGTTGTATACATTTTTGTTCTTTTTCAAATTTGGATCCTTCAACAGCAGCAAAACCTGTAGGTAGGATTCATTTCTCATAACAAAGTTTGGTGAAAAAAATTTAACATTGGTTTGTCAGTCTGGTTATGATGGTATACTGGGTGTTTCCAATCAAACCACAACATAGCAGCCCTAATGTAAAAATTGACATGTTGCGGTTTAATTTGACACACCTGTAGTACTGTATGCATTTCGGATAGGTGTGTTCAATCAAAACACAACATTTGAATGCTCAATGTCTCAAATTACGCATTCGTATCAGGAAGATAAGAATACAAATACCTATGTTATCGAGGGAAAATACGACTACAAAAAGAGAATACCCAATCCTGTAACTGTTTATTGCGAAAGTTTGAAGTGCTTGCATTGGAAAAAACGTGTTTAAATTCGAGTTTTAAAAATTGTTGTGTACACCATACAAGAAAAAATATTTGAGTGGTTCCTCATTGCGAGAAGTAAGTAGAAAATTTCACGAGACATTTCCCAATTGCCCAGTATCAAGTATGACTACAATTTCGCGAACAATACAAAGATTTCAAAGTACAGGAAATGTTGTCTATGAAAGAAAAGGAGTCCCCATTCAGCGTGCTGCCCCAGATAGTGACCTTTTAATACTGGCAGCCATTGCATCAAATCCTAGGACAAGTACTAGGGCAATTGAACAACAAGGTGGCCCATCACATTCTGCAGTTAGTAAACGCCTTCAGAAATTGGGATTTAAAAATTACCACACTTCCATTCACCAGGAATTGTGTCCTGGAGATGCGGAAAGGCGAATGCAATTTGCAATGATGATGCTTGAAAGAGGTGAAAATGATCCCCATTTCTTCCATACTATTTTGTTTACTGATGAGTGCACATTTTCTCGCAACCATGCACCAAATCAGCAAAACTTTCGTATTTGGGCCCAAAAAATCCAAATAGCTTGTATGAAGCACACAGCCAATATCCAGGAAGTAGCAATGTGTGGGCAGGCATTGTTGGGCAGTGCATTCTTGGACCCATTTTTATTGATGGCACATTAGATGGAACAAAATATGTGAATCTTCTAGAAACTCATATCAGCATACTTGTATTCTGACAAAGCCTTCTGGTTTATGCAAGATGGTTGCCCAGCTCACAATTTTAGACAGGCACGTAATTTTCTTGAAGAAGCTTTTCCTGGACAAGTAATTGCAACCAATTCACCATCATTTGATTGGCCGCCTAGATCTCCTGACCTAAACCCCTGTGACTTTTTCTGGTGGGGTCATGTGAAATCTGTCATTTACAAAGATGCACCTTATCCAACTATCAATGCTCTACGTGACGCTCTTCAGCAGTGTTTTGCCACAATCAGTCATATTCATGTCCGAAATGTTATCAATAACTTTGAACTAAGATTATGTCATTGTATTGCTGCAAATGGTGGTGTGTTTGAGCACCTTGTATCATAAAAGAATTTGCCAAGTTGTTTGTAATTAATTAGTTATTATTTGTTAAATACAGTATCTTTTTCTTTCTTGTTAATGTTGCGTTTTTCTTTCTTGTTAATGTTGCGTTTTGATTGGACACACCTATCCGAAATGCATACAGTACTACAGGTGTGTCAGATTAAACCACAACATGCCAATTTTTACATTAGGGCTGCTATGTTGCGGTTTGATTGGAAACACCCGGTATATGGTCAGTGGTCTAAATAAACAGATATGGTTATCATAAACCAATGTATATTCCCATATGATTAGAAAAAAGGAGAGAAATTTCAAATTTTTAGAGAACAATGAGGTACTAAGTTAATCGTATTATTCAGTGCATCATAGGTTGTTGGTATAACAATTAATGAAATGTATACACACAGTCACATGGAAGAATCAAGTCTTTTCAATGATAAGAAAACAGGATATGAATGAATAGTTAACTGTATCATCACCAGAAGCGATATCACATTTTGACCTACAATTGAGTGTTATCTCATCCCTCCACAAATGATATCCGAGAATTGATTCAAATTTAAAAATTTATTTTCAACTCTTCTTTTTCACTCCCACTCACTCTCTTGCTCTGACTCCCTCTCTTACTCTTACTCCCTCTCACACTTTAGCTCACTCTCTCACTCTCATGGATCATACTCTCATTCATTCATACTTGTACTAAGTTAATGAAAGTTTTCCAGATAAATTCTGTTCATTTTCAACAAAGTTATGCAAAGAAAAAGTTTGAGATGTAGAATTTTCAATCTCATAACAATAATTATTGCAAGTGTATTGACGTCATATCATTTTGAATTTTTTTTTTTTGTTGCATTTGTTTAACAACAGAGGCACATTGTGATGTTTTTATTACAAAAGCACATGGATTTGTTTATTCATGCTTATCTCTTATTGTTATTCATTTTGTTTGACAATTGGATTGGAATTTGATCTTGCAAAAATCTGTTTTTGTCGGTATTTCTTAATGGGTTTGCTTTTTTTGATGCTGGATATTAATCTTTGTGATTATTTTCCTCTTTACTCTGTACTAGACATTTGCACTTTCAATTTGGATGCTGATTTTTTGTTTTTTTACTAAGGGCCTGCCTCTACTTCATGGGCAAATGGGGTCCAAAGTGTCATATATTTTTGTTATGATGTTGTCAGAGAATTTGATTGATTTTTTGCTTTTATTTGTTTGTGAATTTTGTTTTGTATTACTTTTTTCAACTAATTCTTCAGCTACTTTTTGTGAGTTAATATTTTTGGACAAATTTTTCTGTGTATTTTCATTCTTATTTTGTTTATACATTGATCTCATTACTCTTTAGAGAGTTTTTCTGTTATTGTTTATTATGTACGAAGGCTTCAATCTGTCAATTGAAACTATTTTTATTTTGCCTGCTATGAGTATCACAAAATTTTTCTAGTCATGTTATACTATTTCATAAGGACTGGTGTACGGTTTCTCCAATGTATATCTTATTTTTCTTCTCTAACAAACATATGTGATGTGGTGGCTAAATGTTGGGAGATGCAAATCTTGGGCTGGACATGACAAGCTGCCTGTGTTAAGAAATTGTTCACATCAGTTTTTATGTTTTGAACCATTATTTCAGGGCTAATTTCTTTCAGTTTTGTGAAAAAGTTCCTTGGCAGACGTAGGTCTTTGCAAAATGCTAATTGCACTGTAGAGTATTCTATATCTGATTGTAGAGCAGATTGGTTGCCTAAGAGGATGGTTAGCAAAGCTTCAATCCATCTCTTAGTGTCATAAGCCATAATGTATATTTTTTGAGCTTGACACCAAGCTTTTGAGATAACTCATTAAAAAGAAAGATTTCAAATTGGTGACCTTGGTCCATTACCATGATTTCAAGTATGCCATATTGAGCAATCTAGGTATTGTATAATATGACAGTTACTGGTGGAGCTGTCATCTCATAGAGAAGAACTGCTTCTGGCCAACGAGTTGCTCTGTCTATCATCATCAACAGGTATTTGTGTCCTTGTAAAGGGAGCAGTGGGCCAACCAAGTCAATATGAATGGTTTTAAACTGCTCTGTTTGTTTTGGAGGTTGTGAGTCCATAGAAGCAAGAAAATTTATCAATTTAATTTGAGCGAGTGCGTATGAGTGAGAGAAAAAACAAAAGCAGTAGAGTGTGCGGGGGTGCAAAAGAGAGTGTGAGAGCAGGAGTGAGAGTTGAAGTAAGAGAGAGAGAAATAAGAGTCAAAAATAAATTTTTCAATTTGAATCACTTCTCCGATATCCTTTGCGGAGGGATGAGATAACCTTCAATTATTCAGCATAACGTGATATTGCTGACCAAGCTATTGTTTTGTTATCACTAGCTTACTTCACAGACTATGAATTATTTTTTTCTTATGTGACTATTATTTTCGGTCTCATAGCGATTTATGATTCATTTAATGCTGAATCTATTATATGGAATCACAGTTTTTATTTGGAGTCTAATGTTTCAATTTGTTTTTGCAGTCTTTGTTTTTACAAATTTGGTATCTTTATTATAGGTACCTTAGGCGCGACGTGCGAACTTATTAAAAACTTGGGAGGAAGTGTGGTAGATTGTTTGGTTATTTATCGTATTCCAGATGTACCCCAAAATAGTAACATTCCATCATCAATAACAACTCTTTGTTGTGAATAGGCAGATCTGTATGTTATTGAATTTTGTATTTACTTTGTATTCTAACAAGTTCTGCTCGTTTTAGAAACGATGTCTTCCGTTTTACTGTGATTTGAAAGCTTATTACTTATTATTAACTTATTAATATCAATCGTGTAAATTTAATTTAAATTTTTAACATACCTAATTACTTTGAATTTTTGGTTTAAGATATTTTCATATTTTATTCATAAAAATATATTAAAGTATTTGTACGAAGAAAACATCGAAACATTTTTAAATACAATTTTAAATAGAGTGGAGATTTTTTTATTTGTTGTTTTGACAAGATTTTTATAGCTATAGAATAATTATCGTAAAAGAAAAAAATATTTATATTTGTCAGGATATAAAAAAAAAATTTAAATACTAATAGCTTTTTCTTCTAAGTGATTTTCTCAATGTCTTCTAATTTATATGTAAGTTACTAAACAACATCAAATGAATACGATATCTTTCTCTGTTAATTTTTATTTGTCTTCAACAACTTTGACCACAAACACTATTGAGAAGTCCAGTAAACAAGAATTTTTCTCTCGTGGCAGAAATTAAAAGTTTTGAAATGGTAGTCATGTATGTTTAATAAGTACAAATAAAATAAATAAATAAAAAATTTCAAGGATACGCTTTTATTTAACTTAGCACTCTAAAAAGTAGAAAAATGATTTTTCATGACCTACTTAACTTATTTATTCTTGTAACACAAAATAAAAGCACAGGGCAAACTTGACTCATCATTATATATTTTCTTATTCGTATAAAAAGAAACCTACAAATATTGTTGAAAAACTTTGAATATTAATATGAGTAGCCTACAGACTTTGCTCAACTATCATTATAAATTAAAATTTATCTCCATCCTGACCTAATTCTGACATTAACGTGTATTATCAATCATTATTATCAATATCCAAATTATCAAACAACCAATCAACAACCTTCAAATTATTTGTTTAAAACCCTTTTTCAGTGAATAGTTCTGTCTTCCTTCATCTACCAACTGGATTTGTATTCTAATTGAAATATTTCTTTTCTTTTGCCCCGCGCTTTTATTTTGTGTTACAAGAATAAATAAGTTAAGTAGATCATGAAAAATTATTTTTCTACTTTTTAGAGTGCTAAGTTAAATAAAAGCGTATCCTTGAAATTTTTTTTTATTTATTTTATTTTTGACTTTTTAGGAATAAAAAAATGTATAGGTAATTTGATGTACATCTTAATTTCAAAATAATTGTATCCTACTGTGTTTGGATGTTGAAGTTAAGTGCTAGTAAGAAACATAATTCGTACTAATCTGAGAATCAAAACTTTATTATCTTATTTATGAAAACATAATTTTTGAAGTCTGTCCATTTCTGCAATTGCTTTTTTATTGCAAGGTTTTTTCCCAATTAATTTGCTACAATCCAGTTCTTGAATTCGGAGTTCATCTAATGAGCGGATGCGACTAATAGAAACATATGCCTGGCCTTCAGCAAATAGTCGGAGTGGTTTCGCTCTATTCTGAATTCTATGATACGAATTTCAGATCATTTTTTTTGAGAAAGTGATCCACCCAGATTTTCCATACAAAACTCGAGTTCTAGACTATCAGCTAATGGAAGTGATTTGAAGACATTGGTAAAATGTACACGACCTCTTCAACAAATTGAGAATTCCTCACAAATTCTCTTCGATTCAACGATGAATTAATGTCAATGAATTAATGCCGTTGAATACATGCGAACTTGTCGATGAATCAAAGAGAATTGGTGTGGAATTCTTTTGGATTTGTCAAATAATTAATGCCATTAAATGTACGCAAACTCACCGACAAATCGAAGAGAATTCCTCACAAATTCTCTTCTATTTGTTGAGGAATGAATGCCATTAAATTAAATTTACGCGAACTAGTCGACAAATTGAAGAGAATTCCTCACAAATTCTCTTCAATTCATTGACTAATTTGTTTGAATTGAACAACATTGATTCATTGATGAGTTCGAGTACATTTAATGGCATTAAATTGTCGACAAATTGAAGAGAATTTCTCACAAATTCTTGTCATACTAAGACAAGGACCTGACCTGTTGAATTGGCCCGGATTGACCTGACAATTTTTACCAGTACCACTATTTTTTTTGTCATTTTATCCAAAAAATAATTATCCTATATACATAAAAGAGAATGTATGTCTGTTTGTCTTTTATGATTTACTACACCATTCATCCGATGGCCATGAAACTTTTGGAAGTTGTTGAGTATACTCTGAGAAGGTTTCTGGCAAAATACGAAAAGAAAATTTCAAAAAGTTGCCCAAAAAATTCCCAAAATATGTATTTTATTCAATATCAATATATCAGAAAACAATATTACATTGATCTGGTGAAGAACATAATTACATCGCAAAAAATATCGATTTTTGTTGTATACCTATGTGATAACAGTGACTGTGAGTTTGGTTCTAATTCCGTTGCATAAGATATTGGGAGTTTCCATCAAAGTGACTGACATCTAGTGGATTTTTATCAAACTAAAGTAGAGGTAATGGTGTATGTTTGTGAGAATTAACGGTGGAATTTTCAACGGATCACCATACACAAACTACGATGATGAAGAACTTAAAAACGACGATTCGATGAAACGATGACTAGAAGCACACATTACGACATATAAAAGAGAAGACTAGATACTTTGAATGTTTCACGAACTTTTATTAAACACCATGAAAACATACATGTTAATTCATCGACGAGAGATGAGCGACGAGAAGGCATACAAAACATATAATCACAGTTGAGTTACAAACACAAATATCACAGATTAATAATAACAACAAAAAACAGTGTTGCCACAACATGTGATGTGCGAGAATAAGTGGCTATCGAATATTATAATTTGCCATTATTCTCACACGCCTCCTCAAATTATACATGTGGCGACGGGTGGTCGATGACGAACGAGTGTGTATTACACACTCGTCGACCACCTAGCGGGCCAGCGGGGTAAAACCCGCAAACAACCTTTTTGCGCTCACGGCTGTGTATTTCGTCTGCACAGCTTAATTATTTACTGGGCTCGGCCCGCACACATACTACTACGTATTACGCAACCAACCTGATTGGTGTTTGTGTGGTGCTGTGTATTCTCTACGCACACACCCACAAGTGGTGACCTCCGACGTAAGTATTATTTTTGTTGTTGACGTTTACCGTCGACGGGGGAAGGAACCGTCACCTCCTTCCCCACCTGCTTCCGACTAGCTCGGAACAACCAATCGGCTCTTACCAGCTGATTTTCCCTAAACCACGCCCCTTCTTCAAACGTTGGCATACCCGCCAACAACCGAAGAAGGAACTCAGTCGGCTCTCGTCAGCCGACGGAGAAGGTTCTCCTTCTCCTTCCCCTTTCCCCCGTTGCCCGTCGGTACTTAAGTACCGACCAACAACCAGAAAAATCAGTCGGCACTCGACTGCCGACGGAGAAGGTTCTCCTTCTCCTTCCCTTTCCCTTACCCTAATCCTCCACTTCTCTCTCCAGGCTCGACGTCGGTACGCAAATACCGACCAGCCAACCCATAGAGAAGCAAACAGTCGGCAATCAGCTGCCGACGAGGAAGGTGTAAACCTAACCTCTGTTTTCAACCACCTCCATGGCCTCCAAATTAACTCCGTCGTCTCTCGACGACCTGGTTCTCCCGCTGACGCCTACCAAGGCCACAGTCAGCAATCCTCCCAGGAGGACGGAGAACCAGCTCAACCCCATGCCTGCTATCCACTCAACGCCGCATGCCAGCATGCGTTCGTCAACTGTACCGACGAACTCGGCGATCCCGCAGTCCTCTACGCTTGTAGGTCTCAGACCCTTCCTCGACAACTACCTTCCGAGCGAAGAACTTCCGGTCAACCAGCACCAGCCGGTTGACAGTTCCACGCTGAGGCTGTCTCCCATCCTAGATCGGCAATCGCACCGGCAGGAAGCAAATTCCGCCGCGATTACTGCCCACTCCTCCCTACAAGCTCACCCTCCACGGTTATTAACAGGCCTTCCCCCGTTCAACGCCGAGAATGTGCGTCTCTGGCTACAGCAGATCGAGAATCTTGCTCGCGCCAGTGGCAATACCAGCGAGTCTCAGCTCTACCTGGCGATCTCCGGCCACTTGCCGACCCAGGTAGCCAATGCTGTGTCAGAATTACTTTACAGTTCCGACGACTCGCTGCACACTTGGTCGAACCTCCGAAACCAGATCCAACAGGAGTTTTCCCCCTCCTCCTACACCCGGATAAGAACTCTGTTGGAAAACACCCATCGTCAACCTTCCGAGAGGCCCTCGGCGTACCATCGCCGCCTCGTTACCCTAAACGAAGGAAGAGTAAACGACGATGTCCTCCGCAACCTTCTTTTCCAATCCCTCCCGGTCAATATCCGCCAAACATTGGCCATGACTAAGCCCGCAACCTCTCGACAGGCAGCGCTCGAAGCTGACGAGGCAATAGCTCTCGAGCAAACCTTTCCGTCGACATCCCCTGCGACCAGCACCATTTCCGCTATCGCAACGCCCGCGGCACCTCCGTCGACAGCACCAACGGCTAATTCCTCGGAACTAGCTACCATTACCCAGCTGCTTCAACAGCTCTTGGCTGGAAAACAGGTGAGTTCTGTCGACCCCCCCAAAAATCCCGCCCCGTTCCCTGAACATAGGCGTTCGCGTTCGCGCGATGCCAGGTCCAGAGACAGATCGCGCTCTCGTGACTCTAGCTCCGGTCGTTCAAAACCACGGACGACGCTACGAGTCATCGACGGTAAGAGACCGGTAAATACCCGCTCTCCCTCCCGCTCCCGTGATGGCTACTGTTGGTATCACCAACAGTTCGGGAGGAAATCGCGCAACTGCTCTGACCCCCCATGTTCATGGTGGGACAAACCCCAAAATCGCGACCGACGCGATTCCAAATCCCCTACCCGTTCGGGAAACGAGTAAACGAGTCAGTCAAGACGGCACTCCCACTCGTTTTCAATTCAGTCCGTCTATTCGTGGAAGATCTGCTTAGCGAGCATCACTTCCTGGTTGACACTGGCGCGGAGATATCGGCTATACCTCCAACCGCTGAAGACCGGAAATGCAACGCTAAGCTCCAAATCTACGCTGCGAACCAAACTCCAATTAGTACTTACGGAGTTAAGCTGGTGCAGGTAGATTTCGGCCTTCGTCGCGAATTTAAGTGGGCCTTCATCATCGCCGATATCGCTGATCCCATCATCGGAGCAGATTTCCTTAGCCATTACCAACTGCTTCCCGATGTCAGCGAAGGGCATCTCCTTGATAAGACCACTGGACTTGCCGTTGTAGGTAAACCCCGACCCATCGACTATCCCCCGGAGATTTGCTTGACCATCGCCCACTCAAATAGTCGATTCCAAAAAATCCTCGACAAATTTCCCGGCGTAACCGGTAAAGAAGGCTTACGCCCGAGGATTTCCCCTACCGAAGTCACCCACGATATCGAAACTGTAGGTCGACCGGTGTTTTGCCGTGCCCGTCGTCTACATCCCGAGAAGCTAAAGGCAGCCCGCCTTTCCTTCCAAACCATGCTCGAACGTGGTGACTGCCGACCCTCCAAAAGTGCCTGGTCATCCCCCTTGCATATGCACATGAAACCTGACAAAACATGGCGCATGCTTGGTGACTACAGAGCACTCAACGCACGAACTATCCCCGACAAATACCCTGTCCCGAATATTATGGATTTCCACGCCAGACTAGCTGGTGCCAAATTATTCACAAAATTAGATCTCGTGCGGGCGTTTAACCAAGTCCCGATGACCGAAGAACACATCCCCAAGACAGCCGTCATAACCCCCTTCGGTCTCTACGAATTTCCCTATATGCCCTTCGGACTTCGAAACGCCGCCCAAACCTTCCAACGGTACATTGATGGATTGTTGCGAGACATCGACTACGCTTACGCGTACATTGATGACATCCTCATTACCGCCTCCAACCCCGATGAGCTCGAAGAACGTGTTACCGAGGTCATACGGCGTATCTACAACGCTGGCCTCACCATCAACGGTAACAAGTCCGAACATGAACGTGAAGAGCTCACCTTCCTTGGCCATCGAGTCAACAGCTCAGGTATCAAACCTACCCCCGAACGTGTCCAAGCTGTACTCGATTTCCCACTTCCCAAAACCGTTCATGACCTTAGGCGCTTTCTCGGAATGGTGAATTTCTACCGGCGTACAATTAAACATTGCGCTCACATTCAGAGTAAACTTTTCGCGCTTATCCATTCCAACAAAAAACGTGACAAAACCCCGATAATTTGGACTGACACTGCCGAAACCGCCTTCCGCGACTTAAAGCAGGCGTTAGCGAATGCTGCTCTTTTGGCGCATCCTGACGAGTCCAAACAACTCGTCTTGGCAACCGACGCGTCTAACCACGCGATAGGGGCTACCCTCTATCAACACGGTGCCGGATCGCTAGAGCCTTTGGCATTCTTCTCCCGCAAATTATCAGACACCGAACGCCGATATCCAACATACGACCGCGAATTACTCGCTGTTTTTGCAGCGGTGAAGCACTTCCGTAACCTGGTCGAAGGGCGTGTTTTCTCCGTCTATACGGACCACAAGCCCCTCACGACTGCCCTGTTTCAGGCGTGCGAGAAAGCTTCACCACGCCAGCAAAATCAACTTGAGTATATCTCGCAGTTCACAACGGATATTCGCTACATCAAAGGAGAGGACAACATAGCCGCTGATTGTTTGTCACGTATATCAATCTCCGCCATTACCTCTCCCTGTGTTGTGCCATACAATGAAATGGCCCTTTGCCAACAACACGACCCTCAACTCGCCCAATACCTCGCAGACCCCAACTCTGCCCTCATCCTCGAATCGTTCAGAGTACCCGGACACACGTTACTTTTAACGTGCGACACGTCCACGGGGAAAAAACGACCCTTCGTACCCGCCAAATATCGGAGAATCATCTTCGATTCGATTCATGGGCTCTCGCACCCGAGCGGCCGGACAACTGCCCGTCTGATCGCTAATCGATTCATTTGGCCTGGCCTACGATCTGACTGCCTACGTTGGTCGAAAGAGTGCACCGCATGCCAACAAGCTAAAATCGGTAGACACACCAAAGCCCCTCTCCAAGCTTTCCGCCCTACCGATCGCTTAAAGCATGTGCACATCGATATCGTGGGTCCGTTGCCGACGGTTAGCGGTCCTCGTCATTGTCTGACAATGATTGACCGCGCCACACGATGGCCTCACGCCATCATGACAACGGATATTTCCGCGGATCGAGTGGCAACACTCTTCGTCCAACACTGGGTGTCCTCCTTCGGCGTCCCTGAAACCATAACGACGGATCAAGGACGCCAGTTCGAAAGCGCTTTATTTAACTCGGTTGCGCGCCAGTTGGGAATACACAAAATCTCAACTACGGCGTATCACCCCCAATCGAACGGCAAAATAGAGCGCTGGCATCGAACTCTCAAAGCCACCATCATGGCCCGCGAGAACTCCAAAGACTCGCGTGGAGAATGGGCAGCCGATTTGCCTCTCATTCTTCTCGGCCTACGCTCGACGGTCATCTCCGATCTCGGCGTATCCCCAGCCCAACTCCTTTATGGTGAAGAGCTCCGTCTCCCGGCTGATTTCTTTGAAGACAGCCCACCAAGTGTCGTCACCCACATCGACGGCACTAACCTTCCTCAACGCATTCGCGAAAGTGCGAATGCGTTCACCCAAATCACCCGCAACCACGGCGATTCCCCCTCATACGTCCCCGCTGATTTAAAATCAGCCCAAAACGTATGGCTACGCGTCGATACACCTCGTAAGGCACTCGACCCACCGTACTCCGGACCGTACAAAGTCCTCAACCGTACGGATAAATGGTTCGAGATCGACATACAAGGACGACACACACGCGTATCGATCGATCGCCTAAAGTCGGCCTATGTCTACACAGACATAGAAGCCGACCCAGATGACTCAACTTCCGTCGATGATCCTTCGGGACCGACAGTTGACTTGTCATCTGAGGTCGTTTTACCTAAAAACGACGACTCACCCCCGAATGCCTCACCCCAACCTTCGACGTCGTCTACACACACAGACGACACGCTCGATTCTTCCCCGATCGTAAATACACACGATCAAAATAAAGAATCGCCTCCCGAAGCGTTATCGAAGGAAAATACACAATCGCACCCCATCGGTCAGTCTTCTAGTCGAACAGCTGACACTATGCTCGACGACGAACCGATTGCGATTTCCCTTCCCCTCCCGCACTCGTCCGAGTCGGCTCACGCAACTGACGACAAGTCAAGCGTTGTAGACGACGACGTATTACGAAAATTGTTTCGTGGCGCCACCCAGTCGCATAAGTACGACGCGTCTTCTTCCTCGGAAGACGAACTGGCCCCGCCTACAAAACGAACTCGTAATATTAATGTGCAACAACAGCTGCCGCAACCGCAACTTCGTTCGTGTTTACGAGACGAAAATAAACGGCGGTTACGGTCAAGAAAACGAGTGAAATTCGTGTTTTAGACACTCACTCTTCTCTTGACGTGCTTGGCTGTTATATACTCTTCATCAAATGCTACACAACAGGCGCTTTTAATTATATGTCGTGTAGCGTAATAGACTGACGATATGTCCCAAGAGCGTCTTTCCCCTAGCATTCCGGATATTTCCGAAGATGAAGAAACAGCCCTTTTAAGGGCTACCCCCCCATTAACAGAGGGTGGTAACGGCGATGCACCGTCGTCTCCTCGTGTAGACGACCATCGCTCCCCCTCTCCCACCTTTTCCTCCCCGACGTCACCAGCTGACGTTGCCCCGTCTCCTTCCACCACGGCTACTGCCACCTTTCCGCCGGTGAAGCAGACGTCGCCTGTACCTTCAACGTCCGATCAAGTATCGGCGTCATCCGTGACGCTTACCTCTGACGGACTGGCACAAGAAGGTACACGCCGTACTCCTTCGCGAGTACCGCACCGGCGACCGACGCTAAGGCAGAAGGTGGAGTCTGCTGCCAGGGGTCGAGGCGCGCCTCTTCGCCAGTACCGGCCTGCTCCCGGGGTAGCAGCGCGAGGCTCCGAGTTCGTACAGCGCGGCCTAGTCCGTAGCTCTCGTTCTCGAGTCTTCGTGCCACTCCCTAGGAAGACCGCGTACTCGGTGGAGACGCCGCCTCACGCCCGGACCGCTGTACAGTTCAGCAATGCGCGGATTGACACCCGCACATTCGCCGAAGTCGTACAGCGCGTTCAATCCAAGGGACCTTTGCCCGGTTCCCAACTGTCTTCCTCGGCGAGTGTCCCCTCTGGGGAATTCCCGCCGCTCAAGACAGTTAAACGGATTGAACCGCTTCCTCTTCGGAAGCGCCGGACGAAAGAGACTGCCACGCTGCGAACCAGCGGATTTAAACGTCCGACTGCAGCAGCAAAGCGGTCCCCCCAACCGTCGACTTCTAAAGTCACGGAGGCACCAGTAGCCTCACAAACGGCATCGTCAGTCCCGAAAGGCAAGTCTCCGCTACTTCGCCCTTCGGTCGTACCGACTGCCCCGGAAGAGACCGCGATGGACGTCGACCCATCTCCGGCCCCAACCGTCCATCTCCCACCAACCCCTACGTCGGTCCCTCGACGCGTACTTTCACCAGTACGTGAAGAGGTCGAACCGACAGAAAGTGCTGCCGTCGATAACAACTCCGTTATCGACCCTATGGCAACACCTTCACCGGTAAAAGTCCCCGAGTCAAAGCCGTCCACCTCTCGTAGCAAGAGTCCCCCGGCTGATGACAAACCGGTGAAGCGTCCCCGTTTGAACCGTAAGGCAGGAGGCCGCGCCCGGCGTGAAGCTCGCGCTCGCGGTATGTCTTATATGGAACTCAAACGGGACGAAAGACGCGGCAAGACCAAATCCCGAACTCCCGCTCCATTACCGGCTCCCGTACAGGAGTCCGCCCCGTCTGTGGTACAGCCCCCTGTACTGCAACCGGTGGTTCCTCCTGTACCGCAGAATCAATCCCTGCAGCCATGGGAGCAATTCACTGCCGCTGTGCTCGCAGCACACAATGCCCTGTCGCTCGCCCTAGCGACAACCCCGATGCCACTCCCACAAGTTGTGATGCCACCGCCCGGAATTCCCATTCCCCCGCATCTACAACTTGCGGCACCGGTTTATCCTCCGGCCATGGTAACGTCGCCTTTAATGGCGGCACCAGTTACCTACCCGCCACCCCTTATGAGCATCCCCACGTCTCGTCCTCAGACTCCGCTCATAAGGCACCAACCTCGAGTGCACCCAATTCCCCAGCCTCGAGCGCCCCGAATACGCCCTTCCCGACCCACACTCCCAGCCAACTTCGGTAAGTCCAAACCGAAGAGACCTGGCGATCCTACTTCGTGAACGGTATCCGTGAGCGTAGTAGTGAACGCCGCGCCACACTTGACTGGCGTCACAGGTCACCGTAAGTTTCCTCGGAAACTTACTAGGAGGAGAGTGGTGTGGCGACGGGTGGTCGATGACGAACGAGTGTGTATTACACACTCGTCGACCACCTAGCGGGCCAGCGGGGTAAAACCCGCAAACAACCTTTTTGCGCTCACGGCTGTGTATTTCGTCTGCACAGCTTAATTATTTACTGGGCTCGGCCCGCACACATACTACTACGTATTACGCAACCAACCTGATTGGTGTTTGTGTGGTGCTGTGTATTCTCTACGCACACACCCACAATACATATTTGATTACGATTAAAAAATGGTAAAAATAAAAATAAAGTTATTAATCTAATACTGTCATTACAACACAGAATGACAAAAAGGTCAACAAACGATTAAAAACAAATAAGTAATCACAAACAAGAATATTAACATACAAACGAAAAAATGGTATACATAAACAAAAAGTTACGTTAAATTCAACAGTCTACAAAATTTGGTAAATTTGGGCCTCGGGCAGCCCTTCGTGAACATATCAGCCAACTGTCGCGAAGTTGGCACGTACAAGTATCTAAATTCTACATCTACATGACTGCACACAAAACGGTACCTTACGTCTATATGTTTTGACCTACGAGTATTCCACTTGCCGGAGTGCAACAGAGACAGACAGCTCTGATTATCCTCATAGATTACAGCCCTGTCAGCAACTTGGATGCAAAAATCACCTAGTAGATACTTCAGCCATATGGACTCAGTGGTAGCATCGCATATTGCGATCAACTCACTTTCAGTGCTAGATAAAGCCACTGTTGGCTGCTTCTTGCTTGACCAGGACACCAGTGACCCGTAGACAAAGGCACAGTATCCGGTAACTGACCGTCTTGTGTTAACGCAGTTGCCCCAATCGGCATCGGAATATGTTTCCAATATACTGCCGTTACTCTTATCATCACGTAGAAAGATTAATTTTTTGTCCTTGGTGGTTATCAAATATTTCAGAACTCGCAGAAGATACTTGCAGTGTTCATTCGTGGCACAGCTGGAGAATTGGCTGAAATACGATATTGCAAAGCAAATATCGGGCCGTGATCCTAACATTAAGTACATCAAACATCCCACGAGCTGTTGATACCGGTTATTTAAAACACTATCACACGCATTGAGGTCCCTGTCCAATTGGAGTCCGGGGTCAATGGGTGTGTAGGTTGGTGAGCAATTTTCTACACCAAAACGTCTAGCAACAGACTCGATGAGAGCCCTCTGCTCAATCTCCAGTATGGCCTTCTCCCGATTGTAGCTAATATTCAGACCCAAATATTTCCTGACCTCTCCAAGATCCTTACATTTAAAACGTTTATTTATTTCATTTTTGAAAAAAGCAATTTTTGCCTTATTATTGGAGCTAATGAGGACGTCGTCAACGTAAGTGAGCAAGTAGACGACCGTATTGTCAGTCCTACTTTTATAAACATACAAGCAGTCATCAGCCTTACTCTGCTCAAAACCAAGAGCAACCAGAAACTCGTTAAATAACGTGTTCCAAACTTTAGGCGACTGCTTCAGACCATATATAGACTTATTCAACTTCAAGACATTATTTTTCTTATCTATTTTCGTTTCAATTCCCTCAGGTATTTCGAGGTACACGTCTTCAGACAGAATTCCGTTTAAAAAGGCACTGCAGATATCTATTTGCTCTATATAAAATTTCATTTTATTACTGACAGCCTAGAGAGTCCTCACAGTCGAAAGCTTTGCCACCGGCGCGTATACTTCATTAAAGTTGAAGCCTTTTTTCTGTTGACATCCTCTGGCGACCAGTCTTGCCTTATAGAGTACCTCATTATTCATATCGTATTTTTTATTAAATACCCAACGACATGTGATGGTAGGAGCGTCCCTTGGACGTTTGGTCACCCACCAGGTCTGATTTGAATTCAGGGCACTGATCTCCGAAGAAATAGCCTCCCTCCACATCAGACCATCCGGTGCAGCATTCGCCTCCTCAAACGTCAAGGGAATGCCGTCCTCAGCTAGGTAAATATTTCCTGCAGTCCCATCACATTCAGCCGTTGCACCTGACAGACAATCCAAATTCACGTCACCATCGACTTCAATGTTCTCAAGATTCGATTTGGTGACCTCTACAAAAATATCATCGTTATTATTATACTTACTAGAGTCCTTGGCACCTATTTTACTTTCGAAAAACTCAACATCACGTGACAAACGTACCTCCTTAGTAGTCACATTGAGTAGTCTGTAGCCACAGGGCGAATAACCGACCATTACAAGTTTCTCGCTTTTATTTTTAAATTTATTTGAGTCATGTTTGAAGGACAGCATATAAGCGTCACATCCAAACGTCCGTAATTTATTATAATCAAACTGTTCGTTGAACCATCTTTCATAAGGAACAAAATCTTTATTTGTGGGGCAACGGTTCACGATATATACGGAGCACAATATGGCTTCCGTCCAATATATCTTTTCAAGACCGCTCTCGAACAACAATGTCCTCGCCCTTTCACACAGTGTCCTGTTCATCCTCTCAGCCTTTCCATTTTGCTGAGGGCAGCCACCAACAGTGGGTTCGACAACAATCCCTTTTTCGTTACAATATGATTGAAAATTCGTGTTTAAGTATTCTGTGCCTCGATCGCACCTGAGTCTTTTAACATTGTAGCCGAATTTATTCGCTACCATCTCATGATAAATTTTAAATTTCGAAAAGGCTTCTGTCTTACTCGTCAACAGGTACACACAGCAAAAATTTGAATAGTCATCGATAAAGGTCATAAAATACTTCACTCCATTATATGACGGAGGATTTATCGGGCCACACAGATCGGTATGTATCAGTTCCAAAGGCCTACTTGTTTTTCATTCGTGCCTCAGGAACGGTTTCCGTTTCTGTTTGCCCATAACACAGGGCTCACACAGCAATCCGCGGTTAGTGTCAACATTTGGTATCAAACCCCTGGTTGACAATAACCTAACATCGTTTACATTCAAATGAGCAAGTCGACGGTGCCACACAGTCAGTGGGCTAGGTTCATCTTCAGACATCAGATTGCACGACTGGTTTGATATTTTCAAAAAATCAATCGTGTACAAATCCGAGTCAACGCTCACACCAGTGGTCACGATTTTACCACTGCAGCGTTGGATGACCTCAACAGACTCCTCTCGAAACAGAGTGTCGAAACCTGACTTGCTCATGCGCTTAACGGACAGCAGATTCTGTGGCAGCTCCCGAGCATACCTTACATTTTTTAATTCTATTGCGATGCCATTCAACAATTTCAATTTTACAGTACCGACCGACGTGACAGCAAGCGAGACTCCTTTCTTCGCGACACAGATACTGTAGGGTTTTATCAAATCTAAATAGTCACTGAACAGGCTTATATCATTTATTAAGTGAATTGTGCATCCACTGTCCACTACGAAAGTGATACGAAGCATCGAATTTACGTTACTTTCAGCATCAATGAAATCATTTATTTTATTATTATTATTATTCTGCAATGTAAAGCTGTAACCCTCTTCAGAGCGATTGTCATTTGAATTAAAATTATCATTGCACATTTGTGCTGAGTTACGATTATTATTATTATTATTATTGGTACCATGGTCGTTAGTACGATTTCCATTATTATTATTAACGTTATTACAATTATCCGTACTGTTATTATTTCTATTTTTTGCATAGCAATTACGTGCTATGTGACCGATTTTGTTACAGAAATGGCATTTTATATTTGAATGCCCATTATCATTGCCAAAATTCCGACCATGTCCATTTGAATTATTATTCCCATTATTATTATTAGTATTGCTCTGTGCGTTTGAATTCCGGTTATTGTTGTTATTATTAAAATTATTATTACCTCCGCCTCGATTATAACCACGATTGTTTCCCCGATGTTGGGACCTACCACGATTGAAACGATTATTACTATTATTATTATTATTATTACCGGAATTTTGTCCACCATTCGTGGTGTTGCCAAAAAATATGTTCTCTTCACCAGTGGCCACCACCGATGAAGGTTTTTGAGGAGCTGAATATTGAGAATTACTTCTCATCGTCGATTTACTATCCAGGGACAGCTCACGTTGAAAGTTGTTCAACCTCATGAACACGCCATCCCAGGTTACGACTTCAGCATCCTCTAACACCACTTTGATAGGACGAAACTCCGCTGGCAGCGAACGTAGCAGTACCAGTACAAATTGTTTGGTGGTAGTCAGGTCCCCCAACTCGGTCAATCGTCTACAGCGGGCACGAAAATCAAGCAAATACTTTTGTAAGTCAGAACCAGAAACATACCGTTTTGTATACAGCTCAGCTCGTAAATCCATTAGCGTCCCGTCATTTCCGCTATCAATCAGGTTCGTCAGCGCGTTGAACATCTCCTTCGCGGTTGTGTAGGTCTGGATGATTTCAAGGTATTCGTCCGTCACGTTGTTGGCTATCAGGAACATCGCCTTAGCATTCTCCTTCGACCATGCATCTCCCCTATTTCGAACAGTTGGCAAAGAATCAAAGATTATGTTACCCAAAGATTCCTTTGCTAACAGCAGCTCCATCCTGAACTTCCATGTCCGGCCATTCTGCCCATTGAACGGCTCGATAGTGTTCTGCTTTCGAATGTCCATCTCGTGATCAGGCTACGACGATCAGTTGCACCGCGAATCAGCGACTTCAGCAACCTTTCAGATACGTCGACCAACGAATAAACACGAACGAGATCCCAGGAACATCGAAAAAATATGAACACTTTTTCAAAAAAAAAATTACAAACAAGGCATGGTACTACTTGGGAGTGGTGAACAAGATTCGACAGCACAACTCTGCATACTCAGAACAATGGCGACCACGTTGACATCCAGGTATCTGGGCCCATTACCTGTGAGAATTAACGGTGGAATTTTCAACGGATCACCATACACAAACTACGATGATGAAGAACTTAAAAACGACGATTCGATGAAACGATGACTAGAAGCACACATTACGACATATAAAAGAGAAGACTAGATACTTTGAATGTTTCACGAACTTTTATTAAACACCATGAAAACATACATGTTAATTCATCGACGAGAGATGAGCGACGAGAAGGCATACAAAACATATAATCACAGTTGAGTTACAAACACAAATATCACAGATTAATAATAACAACAAAAAACAGTGTTGCCACAACATGTGATGTGCGAGAATAAGTGGCTATCGAATATTATAATTTGCCATTATTCTCACAATGTTATCAATGATGTAAATCTTTGTAAGTTTAGTTTTTTCTTTGATTTTTCTTAGTTTTGTCCTGAAGGAATAAGTGTTATAACTTATTTATCTACAAATTGTTGAATATATTGGTGTGGAAGCATACACATGTCCTTTTAGAGATGCAGAAACAATACTGAAACGGCAAACCATCAAGAATTTGTTCAAAAATTTGGATAGGTCTGTTTGTCTTCAATGGATTCTGTGAATGGCTCATTAATAGAATCCGTTATAAACAAACAAACCTATTTTTGATAACACACCATCACCTCTATTTTTTGTTGACTATAGCGCTCCCAGTGGCAATGGAAACTACTAATAGTAATTCGATATATATCGATATTATATCGATGATTTAACATCACTAGTCATCTGTCATACTGATACGGAGACTGATAATGATTTAAAATTGATGTGAGGTATGCAGAACGAGGATCGAAAGAACTTGAGACTTTTGACTTTTAAGACGTTTATTTCGCAACTAAAAAATATTTTACAAATGAAAAAGTAAATGGTGAAGCAACAGCGATATGCGATCGAAAGTAGTAGGGGAAACACTTCGTGACTAGACTGTACATGTGACATATATATATATAGAATGATACGATGATGATGATGAAGAATGAGATGAGGTGGGATTTCGTATCAACACCCCCCTGAAATTTTACCGAATAATTTCTTCATCATGTTCCCCGAAAATGAATTATTAATTATTATTAAAAAAAATATTAAATATAAAAAAATACAAGTACAAAAAGAATATATGCATAATATAATAAAAAAAATTACGAAAAAAATATTGACATTGTATGTTTATTATTGATGGTAACTTTAGTTTCTAAAAAAAAATTTATTGCGCTGTGCTTCAAAATAAAATTGGTAAAAACAAATTAGCATAAAATAAATAAATAAATGTATATAAGAATATGGTAACATGCATGCAATAATGAACACTATCGTGTACGTAAATATTATATGGTATATGTGATGTAAATTAAAAAAATAAAAATATATAAAAAATTAAAAAATGGTAACATGCATAATTATTAAAATATTTTGAGTAATATATAAGTTTTTCGCTCGTATAATTCGAGTCAAAAAAAATTCGAGTAAAATATTCACGAACATATATACGAATAAATAAAAATTAAAGAAGGCGAGAGAAAAAAAATATGATAAAAGGTTTTTCCATTTGTAAGGTTCAATGAATTAGAACGTACGTTGCGTATTTTATCTTAAAAATAAACATGAAAAAGATTGTAGAATAATATTCGTTGCATCGTATACTATCTTTCGTACGTTGTATTGTATTCGAAGTGGCGTTTAACATGTTTTAGATAAGGCAACGTTTTTCGGTTTATCATAATTGCGGTCATGTAATGGGTTTTTATCTCTTGTGATGTTTATTGTTAAAGAGTTTCCTTTCATACATGCGTGTGGGAATATTTCGTGTATTTTTCTCACGCTTGTTGGAAAGTGTATAGGGTTTTTATTATACGATTTGTAGGGTTTTTACTTGCTCGATTTTCTAAATTTTTTCTTTGTTGTAATATTCGAGATGTCGAGCATTTATCTGTTACAGGTATTTTCTGGTAAATGGTCTTATTAAGTATATTTTTGACAATGATTGAAGGTTAATTTTTCAGCAAATATTTTCGTGTTATGACTTATTTTTGAACGTTTTACGACTTGTACTTAGAATAGGATGAAATTCTTTTTGGACATATTCTGACTTTGACATGAATTAATTATTATATTATGTGTATATGTTGGTTTCGTTCAAAATTTTCACAATTATATTCTCGAATTTTGACCGATCCAGCGATTTTGTTAATATATCTGCTAATTGATTTTCGGAGGTAACTGTTCTAAAAAATATTATTTTTTCTTCAATAGCTTCTAAAATGGAGTAACACTTGATCATAAGGGCTCGTGATTTTTTCTGACTTCCCCCGGAACATATTTTTTGCGTTGAGATATTTTCTTCCATAATATCGACCATTAATTTTTCTCCAAAAATTTCGAAATTTAAATATTGTATCACTTTTATAGTATCAAGGGTGTCAAAAACTGCAATTATTTCAGCCGCGGTACTTGATGAGGCGTGAATAGTCTGTTTACAGCAATTCCACTCCACCAAGTCTCCATAGGCGAATAGCATAAATCCAGTTATTGACTTCCCTTTATCCAGATTGTTTAATTCTATATTTTTGTCGTCAACTTGGGGTGCGTAAGATGCATCAATGTATGCCTGTATTCCATCCCCCTTTGATGTAAATTTTAGATTATAATTTTTGGTTGTGTTGACGTATCTGAATATCCTTTTTACGTAATTTTTTAAAGTATCATTTGAACTGTTCTGAAAATGGGAAAAGAAATTTACTGGGAATAATATGTCCGGTCTTGTAAGTCTTGCCAAATAAAGTAGTCCCCCTATCATGGATCTATACTCCGTGTCATCTCTTCCATTTTGTATTTTGTCAATTTTTAACCCAGTTTCCATGGGTGTATTTGTATTTTTGAGTTCAGAGATTCCAAATTTTTTGATCATTTTTTCTATGTGTTTGTATTGCGAAATTGTTATTGTGTTATTTTCAATGTCTCTCATTATTTCCAGACCTACAAAAAATTTTGGATTATTTGTTATCTTAATGGTAAAATCTTTTTGCAATTCTTCATTTATTCTCGTAATGGCCGATTGTGAATTTGATGCTATTAATATATCGTCTACATAACTTAAGAAATATGTTTTTTCTTCCTTATTTTTCATTATGTAGAAGCATCTGTCGCTTTTGGTTTTTTCAAATCCCATTTCTTTTACTTTAATGTCCAATAAGTCATACCACGATTTGCTAGAAGTTTTTAGGCCGTAAATTGATTTCTGAAGTTCTAATACTTGATTTTTATTTATATTAATTCCTTCTGGCCTTTTAACAAAAATTGGTTTTATAATGGGTGAATTTAGGTAGGCAGTTTTTACGTCGTATTGTATCATTATTAATTTTTCTTTATTTACGATTGATAATAATAGCCTTATTGTTCCTATGGATGCTACAGGTCCATGTGTTTCTGCAATGCCATATTCTGTCCGATCCTTAAAGCCACGTGCCACAAGTCTGGCTTTAGGTTTTGGGTTCCCGAATTCGTCAAATTTTATCGTAAATATCCACCTTGTATCTATTAATTTTTGGCGATCATAATCTACCACTTTCCATACTTTCAAATCATCGAGAGAACCAAATTCGTCATTAATGGCCTTTATCCATTCTTCTCTAAAAGGGTTAGTTTCAATTTCCGAGAATGATTTTGGTATATTATCTTCTATGTAGGCCTTATTGTATTTCATTCTGACATTCATAACTACAGGATTTATTATTCCTAAATCATACTCATAGTCTGCCGATTTTATTGTAAGAGGTTTTTTATTAATTAAGAGTGATTTTATATTTTGGGTTTCATCTACTTTAACGTCGCATGATATATGTGATTTTGAATTATATGGATCTCCCAGACAATACCCTGTGTTCGTGTAGCCCATTAATATGTTTTTTTCAGCCCTATGCGCCAATTTTGGGTCGATTTTATCTTTTGATTTTGATTTCGCTTTTGTGGCATTTTGTTTCCTTACCTCCATGGGTATATGTCTGTATGTTAGTGCACCGAATACTTTTAGATTTTTTAGATTTGGTTTTCTTCCGTAAAATAATTCATATGGTGTTTTGTATCCTTCATTCGCTTTAGTTGGGGATCTATTTATTAAATAAGCTGCTGTTACTACAGCATAAGACCAGTATTTTATATCGAGAGAAGCATCAATTAACATGGCCCTTACTCTCCTCATTAATGTTTGATTTTGCCTTTCGGCAACACCATTCAATTCAGGAGAATATGGAACCACATAATCCATTGTTATGCCTATTTCTCTACAATAATTTATTATTTTTGTATCGGTATATTCTTTTGCGTTATCGCACCTTATTGTCCCTATGGGGTGTTCCGGAAATTTGTTTTTCATAGACATTATGATATTTTTAAATTCGTTTGTTACCTGATTTTTATTGGTTATGGGCATGACAAATGTATATTTCGAAAAATGGTCTATGAAGGTTAGAATATATTTTTGATTAGCCACAGAGGGCGTGAATGGACCCATGATATCCGACGATGTTAATTCCAATTTTCGGGTTGGTTTAGTTCTTATTCCTGTATGTCCCAGTTTCGAATTATTGGCTATACAACATATTTGACAGTTCACGAAATCTTCATCTCTAAAATTAATGTTTTCGGGTATTCCTATTGCTAAATTTTTTAATTTCTGTAAATATCTGGCATTTAAATGTCCCAATCTCCTGTGCATTATTAATTTTTTATTTATATTATTATTATTTTTAGGTTCATCTATTTCATTTTTTTCATTGGGTTCATTTTTAATTTCAGTTTCGTCACCCCCCTGAGATTGTTGGGTATTTTCGTTTTCCTCAATAATTTCCATTTCAACTGTGAAATCATCCCATTCATCATTGGTATCTTGGGTGACTGGGGCACATATTATATTTTTTATTTTTTTATCCATATAATCCTCTTTCTCTTTTTTTTTTTTTATATCATTAGTTTCGACGTTATAGTATATGTAAAATATACCCTCTTCTTTTTTGGCGGTTATTATGATTTCCGCTGTTTCAATAAAATAAATGTTTGCAATTTCCTTTTGTTGGTCGATGTTAATTATACCTGTATTTGTTATTTTTATGGCCGAGATAATATCCAAATTTAAATCCGGCACATAATGAACGTCGTTTAGTTCTATCAATGATTGAATTTTTTTTGAATTTTCGATTTTTATGATCATTCTACCTGTATGTGTAGCATATAAAAAAGTATTTCTACCCGCACATTGTAATTTAATAGGGGTTATGAATTTTTTTACATCCATTAATTTACTAAGATCGGATGTTAAGTGGACTTCTGCGGCTCCATCAAGAATTGCTCTGTTATTTAATGTTTCGTAATTTTCATCTAAATTTTGTTTATTTTCATTAGTTAATTCATTCAATAACCAATCTTCATTACTATAAAATTTTTTTACCATACAGGACATTTTCACCTGTTGGTCCGAATTCTCCTTTTTACTATTATTGGATGAATTTGGATTTGTTTTTGGTGGATAATTCCCCTGACTATTATTTGCATTATCATTATTATTCGTTTGGGAATTATTACTCACGCAGTTCTGTGCTATATGGCCAAATTGCCCACACCTATAACATTTAGGGTTGTTTTGGTTATTATTTCTACCATTGCCTCTATAATTATTTCCTCTATAATTGGGATTGCCTCTATAACCATTTCCCCTGTAGTTACCATTACCATTATTACCATTATTTTGGTTTTGTTCCGTCGAATTACCATTATTATTACTATTTTGACCATTATTATTGAAACCATTTCTATTCCCATTTCTATAATTATTTCCTCTATAATTATTATTTTGGTTTCTATAATTATTTCTACCTCGATAATTACTATTAAATCTTCCTCTATAATTATACCTATTGTTACCATTATTATTATTATTGTTCCTATATGTATTATTATTTTGGTTATTACCATTATTATTTTGTTTCTTTAACATTTGGTCCCTGTATTTTTGGTCTGAGTCCTCTCTCAATATCCTTTTGAAATTATCTAAATTCTTTTCGTTTAAGGGTAGACTTTCATATTGTATTTTTGCGATTTGTTGTTCGTAACATAATGCCAATTGTAAATTTTCTAGTTCTTCGGCTTCTGTAACCTCCTTCCCACTGTCTCTCACATCTGTTACGAGTTCATCCCATTTTTTCAAAAAACCCTTCATATTGCCACCTGGCTGAAACCTAAATTCCAACCATTTTGCTTTTGCCATGTTGGCTGTAACAGAAGTTTTAGTCCCATAAATATTATCCAATTTCTTAAGCATTAGAATTGCAGTATTGCAATCTCGTATTTGTTTTGTTATGTCGTTGGATACTCTTTCTAACACAAACGCTTTGGCGTTGTCCTGCATTTTACAGTAGTTGATCATATTTTTGTCTGGCCGAAAATTTAAATCATCAATATTATTTATATATGGTTGTAAAAATTCATGTTCCCCAAAGATGTCGTAATATCCCGCACCTCGGATGGCAGATATAATCATTCTGCGCCAATCTAAATAGTATTTTCCATTAAAAACTTTTCCGAGTGGGGCTTGGATGGGTTTAATTTCGTTCGGGGATGCCATTTCTTCTTCTATTTTATCAAAACCTAACAAATTATTTTCTTTATTGCAAACAGGTGTGTATTTTTTATTTTCGATTAATTCTTTTTCTAATTTTTTTATCAAACTTTTTTCTTCACGATTTTCTTTTTTATCCAGTTTTCTAAATTTATTCAATTAAAGAATCTGTTCATAAATTTTTCTTTCGATTTAGCAGAACTGTAAATTCTGTTCGAAAAATAATTTACTGAAGATTCTGAAATCACAATATATTTTAGAGTACTGATTTCCTCTATTCTACCCGATATGTCTATTACAAAAGATTCCAATATTATTTCACCTGTATAGTATTTTACGTGTGGTAAATTGTAAATTTCAATTTTCAGATCAACTACTTTCTCTCCTTCAAACTTTTTTACTAATTCTTCTAAGTCTTCCTTTTTAATATTGTATTCTCCAATTTTACACTCAGACACGTTTATAATTTGGGACATATGATTTTTAACTATATTTATTTATTTTTGCCTCACTTCAAATACAATTACGAAATACGAAAAATAATTAATTTCATCAAATATTACCTTTACAATGATTTTTACTTTTCAATTTCTGCTGCGCTGATGAATGATTTACGTTTTTTCTGCTGTTGACCTCTGTACTTCCTGCCTAAATTTTTGTTGTGGGTTGTCCGAAAAAGTTGGATCTCGGTTGAGTCCTCGATGACGGGAGCAGGTTTCCGTTGGCTGTTCTCTTGATCTCGTTGGCGGTCCCTCTGGTTTTAGCGTTCGTTGACTTCCAGTAATGGCCGTTATTTGAGTCCGGAACTTCAGCTATTCTCCAAATTTAAGTTTTGATTTTTTCAAAATAAATTCAAATTCGAGATACTTTCTCGAAAAACACGATGACTTTTCGTGTATTATTTAATAAAAAAACATAAAAAAATTTACGCACAGCAGTAAATCAAATTTCCAAAAAATAATTAATTCATTAATTTAAATTTTTTTAAGTCTCTCCTCAAAGTTCTACCGTAGCGATGGCTACCATGATGTGAGGTATGCAGAACGAGGATCGAAAGAACTCGAGACTTTTGACTTTTAAGACGTTTATTTCGCAACTAAAAAATATTTTACAAATGAAAAAGTAAATGGTGAAGCAACAGCGATATGCGATCGAAAGTAGTAGGGGAAACACTTCGTGACTAGACTGTACATGTGACATATATATATAGAATGATACGATGATGATGATGAAGAATGAGATGAGGTGGGATTTCGTATCAACAAAAATGAAGGACATGCTTAACGTAAGCTCGTATCTGGGCATAGAAATTAATTATAGTGTAGAAAATAAAGTGATGACCTTAAGTCAGAAAAAGTATATTGAATTACTTGCCACAAAGTATAATGTTGTTAATTCTAAACTCTATGATACTCCTATGGAGATGCACTTAAAACTATAAGTCGAATAGTCCTGATTTCAACGTAAAGTTTCGTAATTTGATTGGTGCACTCCTCTATGTCAATGCAGGAACTCGTCCTGACATTTAATTTAGTGTAAATTATTTAAGTCGGTTTCAATCAGCCTACGATAAGACCCACTATGCGTATGCACTTCGAATTTTAAAATATTCGTATGAGACTAGTGATCTCAAGTTAACATATGGAGTCTCTGATAAGATTAGGTTAGATGCATTTGTTGATTCAGATTGGGCTGGAGACTGTGAAGATAGGAAGTCTACTTCTGGATTTGTAATTAGGCTATGTGGCAACCCAGTGTTGTGGAAAGCACAGAAACAGGGAACAGTCACCAAGTCCTCAACTCATGCAGAGTATGTCGCTCTCTCTGAAGTAGTAACTGAGATCATATATTTATTAGGTGTTTGTGAATTGTTTGTACCTGTAGGGTCGTTGTACCCTGTATCTGTCTTTAAAGATAATTTAGGTGCTGTGTGTATTGCAAGCCTTGGAAATTTCACCAAAAGGTTCAAGCATATCGAGGTCCACTATCACTACGTTAACGAAGCAGTAGAGAATGGTCAGATTACAGTGGTGAAGGTGGATACATCTGATAATGTGGCTGATATATTTACTAAATCCCTTTGTCAAGTGAATTTTGAAAAATTACGCTGTGTGTTATGTTTGTTGTAAATTTTATTTTGTTTTGACAATGGTATTTTACTTTGTATTTATGTATATGGGGACCGGAATTATACAATTAAGATGGGGTGTTAAATAATGTACCTATTCAAATATCTTGCCCCTCCATACTCCTATTGTGATTAGCGCTTCGTGTATTATCAAGATCGTTTTTGTGCTCACAATATAGTTAGTTGCAAATGATGTGGTATCGAATGGTGAACTCTCGTAGCCTAATTTTTCTTATTTTAACAAATATAATAATAAAGTATTACATATTGAAGAAAACAAAATTCTATGTTCACCTCTAGCGACATCAAATCAAAACATTGCAAATGAATTACGTTACTCCTTCAAAAGATGTTTATCAACTCATATTAGAGAAAATAATGAATTTGAATTTATAACTGCTTATGCATATGCAACTCAGACTATTGATACATCAATCTCAGGACCTCTTCAAGATCCCAGAACACCCCTACATTTCTACAAGCAATGAAATCATCACGAAGACTAATTTGGCAAGAATCAATTAATAAAGAAATTAATGAACTAAGTGAACATGGCATATGGGAATATGTTAAACGTAACACACTTTATAAGGGAATTAAAATCTTAAATTCATAATGGGTGTTTGTAATAAAGAAAGGAGGTAGCAAAACTATTTATAAAGCACAATTAGTAACACGGGGATTTGCTGATGCTACCTTTTATATGAAAGAACAATTATATGCTTCACTTTTTGGAATTGAAGAAGTATGTATGATTTTCTGCTTAGCAAACAAAAATGGCTGGAAAATGATCAACTAGATGTTATAGCTGCATTCTTAAATGCTGAACTTAATAGTCCGATCTACTAAAGAATTTAAAGAAAATCACTAATGTCTTTTAAAAAGAGTTTTATACGGACTAAAAGTTTCACCAAAATAGTAGTTTACAAAATTTACAGCAGTTCTAATAAAAATGGATTTTAAACCATATATATTTAAGCCATGCATTTTTCAATGAAAACATGGTTCAAAGGAAGTGTATTTAATCTCATAAGTAGACAACATTATAATTACAGAGCAAATAGATAGTAGAGCCAATAGACTAAGTAAATCATTAAAAATTAAAAATTTAGGTGAACTGCTGAGATATTTAGGCACAGATATAAGAAATAAAACAAGAAATGAAATATTCTTACATCAAACTAATTTTACAAACTCCTTATAAAATTCAACATTTCAAATCAAACATCATCTCATACCCCTATGAGAACAAATGAGGTACAAGGTACAAGTAAAAGAACCAGAATAGAAAGTATCGAAATTAAACTAATTAATCTAACATCATTTTGTGAAGCAGTAGGTAGCTTACTATACCTAGCAAATGCAATTTGACCAAACATTTTGTATACAGTCAATGCTCTGACAAAAAGACAGGTAGAAGCAAATCGTGACGACTGGCCAGGTGTATTAAGAATTTTAAAATACCTATAGGGAACTACTGATTATGGAATAGGTACTATATAAAGGTAAAACTACAGCTTTAACCTGCTACATAGGTGCAAGCAAGATCAGCTACCGGATATGTAATATACCTCTTTGGTGATCTAATATCATGGAGAACCAAAAAGCAAACCCATGTAGCACTATCATCTGCTGAGGCAGAATATATTGCAATTTCTCTTGCCACACAAACAATAGCTTCACTAAACAAAATGCTTAAAAGACTATTCAATAATAAAATAGTTCCATTAATGTTATAAGATAATAAATCAACAATTTTTCTAGCTAAGTTAAACAAATATCAGAGTCTAAAACATGTAGTGAAACTAGTTTTTCACTATATAAAATTCGATGTTCACAATAGAAACATTGAACTCCAATGGATAGCTTCAAGTGAACAAATAGCAGACCTCTTCACAAAACCTCTCAGCATATTGAAATTTAAAGAATTCAGAAACAAGTTAATTACAAAATATAAAATTTAATAAGGTTTATGTTACAGATTACGACATTTCCACTTAAATGTGAATCTCAGATAATGAACAACAAAAAAGATTCCTAATTTTTACAATTCAACCCCAGTCTTTCAATTGGTAAAAGTTTATATCTAATTTTATGTAATTTTTTATCATTATTTCATAAGTTCAATTAATAATTGACTGATTGGATAATTTTCAAATATCATGATAAAAGTTATAAGTGAAATTTTTATATAAAGACAAACATGATTGCTCAACCAAAGTATTATTAGGTACCTAATTTTATAACTTTCTTTTTATTTATTTTACTCTTCACTGAAATCTCTATTGTCAAGTCTCAGTCAAGGTTGAAACTCATTTTTAGTAAGTATAATTTGTTCATTTGTTCATTGGTTCATTTGTTCATTTGTTTAATTACTCGAGTTAAAAGAGTAATTTTTTTACTTACTTTTTATTTTTGTTTGTTTTGTTTGTTGCTCCTATGGTTTAATATAATGCATTTTTTTAGGCATTAATAGTTTATTTGAATATATATTTATTAATCATCTTCAACACAAATATAATCAATAATCAAACAACCTACCAGATTCCCTGTCATGGGAAGCAGTGTTAACAGTACATATATGATAACATACCAGGTCCCTGGTAGGGGGCACCAATTACATTAACACAAAGACATAATTGTACCACCTAATGGTATGGACTGTTTATTATTGATGTGAGAGAGGTGTGAGGATGTTGTAAAAAAAAGAACCAAATACGAACAGTTGCAGAAATATAATAAATGAATAAGCAAATTACAATATTCGAATACATGTAATGGCAAAGCACAGTGCTAGCGTAGTTTATAAATAATGTATGTGATTAGAGTGGAAGATAGAACACACATATATATATATATACGTATCAAAAGTACTTTTGTGGTTCACTATATATAACAGACGTTTGGTCCTCCACCAGAAAAATTAATGTAGACTGATGATTAATACATATATAGACTGGGTGTACTGAGTTTAGTGGAGGCAACTCTAGAGGAGTAAAAAAAAAATCAAATTTTTAATATACATTTCTTCTATATATATAGTGTATGTTTGTGGTTCCAAATATGCAGAGTACTAATATGACTCAAAATGTATATATTGTTGATGCTAATAGTATGTTTGGTCTTCCACTGTGTTGCCAAACATGAAGGAGCCACTTTGATACCCACAATATATGTTACACATGATATATGGATGCACAGGCTGCTGACTGTTTATTGCAGTCTCTGGAATTACATTTTATAGAATTGGTTATTTAGTGGAGATAGTTGTTTTAATATTTAGTGTTTTTGCATATAATTAGTTATAATGCAAAGAAAAATATTTTGGCAAGTGCATTTTGTTCATTCAAAAATAATTAAATTAACAAGTCATACAGTAACTCATTATTTCATCATAATTAGAAGCAAGAAACCAGAAACAAAAGGCAAACTCTTCATCTCATTAACCCAAGGTAGCTATTAAATATTTTTTTAATTTACATAGATTTATTTTATTCATCCCTTTAATGAAAAAAAAAAATTTCAGCCCAAAAATCAATCTACAACTGCAGTGACGATGAGAGCAGCATATCGTATTCTCGGAACAGTGATCCTGCTTCTCGAAGTAGTGATCCAACCTACAATCCATTTAATGACAGACCAAAACTAGAAAGATAATAGTAGCTGCTTTAGATGTGATAAAAAGTACTGTACTTGAATTTTGGTTCTGAACAAGTTCTAATGTATGTTACTTCTCCATTCTACCCCAGTTTAAAGTTTTAGTTCCGCTAATTTCATGAAAAGGAAAAAATTTCAGAATTGAAATTTCAAAAATAACACAAACTCATAACTCAAACTCATAACTTAGGTACTTACTTTTGATTAGAAGGGCTAATGGTGCTCATTTCTTTAAAAGATAACTTTTTATTGGAACCGATTCATAGAGTTGTATGAGAAAATTCGATAGGACTCTGTCTGACAAAATTTTTTTGTGTTCTACTCTCGAGAATCAAACTGACGTGAGAAACTGGAGAATAAGTGCTGTATTTTTCAAATTGAATAAGCTCCCTCTTTAAACAAAAAAATAACTCACGCACTTTCTGCCATATAAAATGTGAATATGTTTCAATTTTCAAAACTATCCAATCAAAATTACACCCAGAAATGGACTCAATGTAAAAGGAGGTATATACTTATATTATACTTGTATACATATGAATTCTCAAAAATTTTCTTCAAATAGACTATAATGTACAAGTATAGCCGGTCATAAAAAATTATTGATATGTCACTGATTCTGATTGTTAAAAATTTTATTTTTTCTCAATCTCGCTAATGCGACCAAAAATTATAAGTATTAAGGTGTTTGGTTATTTTCAATTTTATTTTCAAGGACTCCAATTATTCCGAATCTGAAGGATTTAATATTAAGTCACTAAACTTATTTTCTTTCACTCAGAGAATAGGAAAAGTCTTAAATTGAATAGGGCCTAAAATGTTTGTTTTCCAGAGGTGTAATAAATAATGATACACAAAGACATTAGTAGGACTACCTATCTAAATATAGAAATTTGTCATTTTCAAATTTTCTTTACATAGAAAAAGTTGGAAGTTTTTATTTTAATATTTGCATTTTTTTTTTTTTATAAAACTAATATGTTACCATACCTATCTATTAAATTAAACTAACTGCAGTATCACCCTTTTTTTGAAGAAAAATCTGCATATGCCACTCTTTGAAAAGACACCATTTTCATAAGTCATTTATGTGATTTCAAAAACCAGTTTTCAGTCCCAAGTTTTAGAAAACAGTCGGATGAAGAAAAAGGCTATACCTAAGAAGAAAAAAGTTCAACGTACTCACGACATCACGACACCGAAGAGCAAAAAACATTTATCAAAATACATTTCAAAGAACATATTTGTACCAAAACTGCACCAAAGAAAAAAAAAGTAGAGAATTTCAGAAGGATGTATGAAGAACTTTTTCAAAACAAAGACTGGATAAAAATTAAAGCATTTGTTTTTAATCTTTACAAATCACCTAAATTTTTACCATTTAAACATACTTATTATACTCAGTGCTGTTAATGTTAGGTATTGAGAATTATTGACAAGGCCAGTCTGGATGAGTATTGATAAGAAAACCAAGTCTCTATAAGTTCTCAATAACTTATATGTTAAATAGCTGAGTGAAATAAGCATTTGAAATGGATCTAATAGTTAAGATTTTAAAGCTGAAATATATCGAGGTAAGCTCCTCAATAAGTTAGGGAAATGCTCCACCCCCAAACCTTTGAAATCCACCATGGGAACTATAATGTGTGACTATTTGTAGTTTTTTCTATTTTTTTAGTGTATAAGATACAATAAAAATAGTTCTTTTAAATATAATATGTAGAGTTGGAATGAAAATGTGTCTCCACATTGATTTCAGAAGGATCATTGGGGCTGAGGTACAGAGTTGTAAAAAAATGTGTTTTTGTAAAAATGATAATACCTATAAACTCTGTTAGTTTCTTATTAGGAAGCTGAATGTGAGTACAGATGTAGAGAGATGGTCAAAGAAAATAGCATAGGTACTGATACACTCCATCAAATGGTGTGTAGTCTGTATAGCATATTTCATGCTTTTACATACATGGTTCACATTAATGGTAATGAACAATCAGAAACATTATGAAAAAATTACAATATTCCAATACAGATTTTTTGGATGGCTCATTTCTATTTATTTAGGACACCATATTTGTACAAGTCTGCAATATTTTATACACACTGATAGAAAATATCAGTCTGCTAATTTCTTTAGCCATTTTTATGTGTGGTCCTTTTCAGCTTTTCAATAAGAAAATGCAGATTATTATGAATTTTTTCTAATAGTTTATTCTTTACCACCTGTATGACAGCTGTTACGATAGTTTCTTAAAAGAATGTGGAGAAACTGTTTTAATTAAACTATATGCACATTATATTTTCTTGGAACTAGTTTTATTGAATATCACCTATTTATTGATAAAAAAATGACAAAAACTACAACTAATCATGCTGTAGCCCTCCCTAGTGGAAGCTCAGGGTCTGGGTTGAAGCATTTTTATCCCTCGTTGAGGAGTCCACTCCTCATATATTTCAATAATATACTGTTTTTTGCAAAACTCATCCCAAAAACTTTTTTTTTATGCTCCTTTACACTATCAAAAGTAGGGAATTTCAATATAATGTTTAATAAATGTGATATAGACATATGGGCAAATTTTTCATGTGGCTTGATAAATTTTTTACACAGTTTGAAATACCTTTTCAAAAAAAAATATTTTCAGGTGTGAGGTTTGGAATATCTCACATTTCATGTGCTATTTACTGGAGGGCACCACCACGACATTTACTTCTATGCTACATAAAAACAATGCTCAATTTAAATTGGTTCAACTTTTTTTTTCTTTGGAGGGGGTTTTGTAAAATATTGTGTGACACACAAGCATATAGTAGTTGCTCAAAATTCACACTGAGATTTTCATAGGTACCTAGATAGAAATTTTCATTTAATGTTTTCAAAAACTGTCACCTTTGTGTATCCATACTGGTTAATTAACTATCAGTATTGAGTATCTTACAAATGTTTTTTAGACTTGAAATTTTGAAATAAAATCATCTCATATAGGTAAGGAAAATTCTCACTTTTTGACAGCACCACTTATACTTGTAATTCATTCCTTTTAATTTAAATTTTTTGTTATTTAAAAAAAAAAAATTTGTTTATTTTTCACTCAAATTTGTTTTAAAAACATGTAAATTAGTTGAGTCTATTTTTGTGGAGAAATTAATTTTTTTGGTAAGTTTTCAATAAACTTGAATTTTTATATTTAGATTTATTTTTTTATTTTTCTAGCATAACTGATACTTTGAGAAAAACATTAATTTTCATTCTGCCATATTGTTTTTTAATTGTAGTAGGTAATTACTAAATAATTACCATTTGGAACAATCTAGAGCCACCATTGCTTTTTTGTTTAGTATCACAAAGAAATTCTTATGAAGATACTATTTCCAGTAAATGTTACAATAGAATAAGTAGCCAAAAGTAAATGAGGTTACAAAAGTATGAAAATAAATTTGAGTTAATTATTAGGCCTAAATATAATTTATATTTACAAACTTCTTTTTCAATTGGACTGTCTTTACATGCCCCATACAATATCCTCTTAAGCCTACTATATATGTATTTGTTATGAATGTGATGGAAACAATCCACATTATTAGCAGTTTGTTACACAATGTACATATGTTCTACTGTAATTATTTATTTTAGAGGATAGTCCAGAATTTTCTACAAATGAACAAGTGAAGTGATGAAATATATGGCATGATAACGGAATGCCATCCTAACAAAATTAGAAAGAGATAGAGCTATTGACTGTCTAGAATGTGCAACAGAAAGAGATGGGTACCTACTATAAAATGATGTGCGAGTCAGACACTGATATGCTGGTTATATGGTATCGTGAATATTTGTTCATACATAATATGTTCTGAATTGAAAGAGATTATTTGAGGGGTAGAGATATTGAGATGAATCATATGAGTACAAATATATTGTGACAATAACCTTGATCATATAGTTCTCCTATAAATCATAATTTAAATGCCCAGAAACCCACAACATGTAGGTATATGTATAAGGGATATTTTCAATACTCTCTAGACACACTACACTAAGACGTATAAAATACTCTTCAAAATTATTATAATTGCAGCACTAACGGTAGAAAAAAACTCAGCCTCTTTATAATTATTAAATCAAAGTAGTTCATATTATATCTTTATATCTTTTTTAATAAATTTGGTTTTACTTAAGCCACTGACCATTGAATAGAGAATTTTTTTTTTAAACTGATTGTGTATGCAGTGCATACCCCATGGTTACAAAACATTTTTCCAAGAAAAATAAATCTCCAAAAACATTTCCTTCGAAAACAATTTTTCCGAAAACATTTTTTCCTAATGACCTTTTTTTCCAAATTATAATTTCAAAGTACTTATTTCCAAATGGATATTTTTCCAAAAATAATTCATCTATCGTTTCAGCATGTTTTTACCTCCTGTGTGCCTGAGTATCAATTTTGATGAAAACCTATTTTTTTAAATAATATTTCTATAGAAGATGATCCCATAGTGGTGACATATTTTTTCTAAAATCGATGAAACAGCTTTTCAGTTAGGTAGGTAGGCACATATCTAACAAATTACTAGTGCAAAAATGATGCTGATGAGAATGTAAATGAAACAAAAAAGCATTAAATAAAAAAATAAAATTTCAACCAACCATAATAAAAACAAAAACATAAAATAAAAATGCAAAGACTGGAATTATTATAGAAATTGGCGCTATTTGAAAAGTTTTATCATAAAATTACAAGGAACTGATGAACCTAATACTTATGAGTGTAGATACAATCATGTAGACAGCCGAAAGGAAAATAGCACAATCCAGAAAAATACATTTTTCACCCTAACCAAACTAAAAATCAAAAAACCATTGAAAAAAGTATGAAAATTTCACTATAATTTATTGTTTATTTGTCATCAATACCTATTAAGTGCTGGTAGGTACATACCTACTTTTAATTTTATTTTCAACGATTAAGGAAGACCTATTTCTAACTTCATTTTGTAGAATTTGTCTGAAAAAATTTTTTTTTCAAATCATATTATATATGCCGCATTTAACCTCTGGATAAATTAACTTAAAATATTTTATTTTGTGTTTCATTCTTTTCCATACCTACGTACGAATTAATAAATGTTAAGTAAGTTACCTAATATTTAGAATCAGCTAATTGTTTTTTAGAAGAAAGGTTTTTGGAAAAATGTAATCAGGAATAAGTTCCATTACCATGCCCCATATACCTTGAGAATATGCTTCCCCCTTCTGGCACATTTCCATTTGCCCTCAAACTGTCAAATTTTTGTAGCTTTTCTCGCCAGTATTTTAAATCTACCAGACCACATGTGGTAGGTACCTATCATCTGCAAAATTCAATCATTAATGAATGGATGCTATGTTGTCAAATTTTTGAACCACTTTAGTACTCCAAACATCATTGAGCTACTTCTCATTTCTAATGTATATACAAAGCAACACTAGCACTGCATGTGTACATACAGTAACACGACATCTTCAGTTGAAAGATGGCTAGGGTATGTTTGTGGATCCGAAAAATAAACCTTTTATTAACTCCTCCTCTTTTTCCAATCATCATAAGAGAATTTTGACTAGTGCATATGATTGGTGACTTCAAGCACTTCAAAATGGTGTAAAAAAACCTTTTAAAAATATAAAATTCACTGAGAAAAAGAGTATGTAGAATGTGGTTCCGGAATGTAGAAAGTGGATCCGAAAATGAGCCACAAACATACTGTTCACTTGCAATTTTGAACTACAAACGTACTGTTGCTATATATATATATATATGTAAGAATCACCCGTCACATAGTCGTCTCCGTGTTCCTTCTTGTTTCCTCTCTTTCCATTTACTCGCTTTCTTATCTTTCACGTTCGTTCCTGTCTCTCCAATATACCGACTTCGTTTATGTGTAACCGTTTATTCACTCTCTATTCGAACCTACGTACGCTGACCTCGGTTCCCCGTTTTCAGCTTCCTTCCTGCATACACACTTTTGCCGCGTTCATTACTTTCTCGCTTATAATTCCGCTATACTAGCTTTACTTTGGAAACGATCTAAGTTTTGAATTCTTTGATTAAAATAAAGCATTCTTTCGACTTGTTCCCAACTTCGTTCTTGTAAGATCTTTCAGATCTTATAAATTCAAAACTCTTTTGTTTCAACTCTCACGCGTTTTGCGTACTTGCTAGTATTTTGTTCCCGCGGTTTTCGCGCCTCTCAGTGATTCGTTCTACAAACACTTTGTCCTTCAATTTTGTTTTCTCGTAAGTACTTTCTCTCGAAATGTCTCCAGTCCGTGTAAAGTTTATGGTTCGTGCTGAACCCTCCTCTTCAAATTCGGCAACAATGGTTACCAATTTGATTTGGATCCAAACTATAGATGACGACGAACTGGAAAAATTTGCTTTTCCTTCGAATTATAAAGCGCTCACATATCACGATCGCCTTTTCGCTCTTCCTATCGCCATGGCGGCCAAAAAGGAACTCACTCCTCATTGGGCACACCGCATCTTTAAAATAACTTTTCCCGACAACGTCGCCGCTCTCTATCTCGATGATGCAGGCAACCCGACTTTCCTCGGTACAATGCTCAATATTTTCAACAAAAAAGATCTTATTTTGCCGCCCGCTCGCTCTTCCACTGCTTCTCCGTCACGTGATTCTGCTCCTACTCAACCCCGCTCCATTTCTTCAATAGTTAAGGACGCCGTAATCCCGAAATTCAATGCAAAGTCGAACTCCAATGCTGAAGCATGGATCGAGATCTTTGAAAAAGAGTGCCAACGTCTAGGAATAACCCAAGATCGCTTCTGGGAGACAATCCGTCTCTTTCTCGAAGATGCCACCAAGAAGTGGTGCACCATCACCCGACTTTCTTCAGCTACGACTTCATGGGACTTCTGGCGGACCTCATTTTTAGATAATTTCCCTCTACGTGGTCTCCACTCTGCTCGTTCGGCTTTCGCATATCGATATTATAACGGATCCCTAAGTGATTACTGCCAGAATAAACTGAGCCTCTTGATGTCATTTAATCCGAAAATGGACGAGTTGACTAAAATTGCTCGCGTTGCCCTTGGTCTGCCGTCAACTCTTCAGGACCGCATCAATCTCAACGAATGTGATTCCCTGATTAAGTTGTTACCTTTGATAAATTTGTTCGATAAACCGGCCACTTCTCGTCAGTTTTCTTCGTCATCTCCATCTTCGAACTCATCTTTGTCTACGTCAAATTCTACTTTCTCCTCTCTGCGTCCCAAAGTTCCGTGTCCGTATTGTCTTAAAAGGGGCACCGAACGTTTTCACTTCGAAAAAAATTCTTATAATAAAAAACGTGATCAAGAACTTAAAAACAATAATAATCAAAAACTGGACACGAAAGCCGTCCACACTTTAGAAGTAGACGATTTGCAAACAGAAGTGAATGAGGTTCAAAAAAACTAAAGTGGCCCTCGTTTGTCGTGTTAAAGGTTATTTACAAATCCTTATTTTGTCGTGGTCTTTATGACCCGGGAGCTAACGCTTCCACTATCGCCCTTAAGGCGCTTAAGAAAATAAAAAATTTTAAATACCTTCCGATTAAATCGACCTATAACACGACGAGCGGCAAGGGCGCTATCTTAGGCATTACTATGCTTAAAATTTCAATTTTTAATATTACACACCGAGTTCTCTTATACGTAATCGATTCAGATACATTTTCATTTGATTTTCTTATCGGCCTTGATCTAATTCCGCTCTTTAAGCTATCTCTAGATCACGAATTAAAAATTTCACAAAATAACGTAAAAACGTCGACAAGTATCCACTCTACTTCTCTAAACGCTAACGTAATATGGAACGACTATATGTCGTACGACATGTTTAAAAATAAGGTGTCTCATCTAGACCCTACGAAAGAAGATATTCTTCACAAATTTATAATCAAAAACCACTTTATTTTCGGTAAAAGTAAATTCGATGTGGGCAATATAACAAAACACGAATGCCCTATTAATTTATCGCAAAATACCTACGTTGCAAAAAAGCCCTATCGCTGTTCGTTTGAGGACCAGGAGGAAATTCAAGCTCAGTTCACCGAATTACTTCGTAATGGAATGATTGTTCAATCGTCTTCTCCTTTTGCTTCCCCTGTCACCATGCAGTACAAGAAAGAGGGCCTGTGCGCTGTTAAAGAAAAAACCCGAATGTGCGTTGACTTTCGCGAATTAAATAAAATAATCATTCCAGAAAGTCAACCTTTTCCGTTGATTGATGAAATCCTTATTCGTACTCGGGACTGCTCGTACTTCTCCGCGTTGGATATAAATGCCGCATTTCATTCGATCCCCATTAAGGAATCGGACAGATACAAATCGGCATTTATCACCCAACACAGACATTATGAGTGGCGCTCGATGCCTTTCGGCCTCAAAATCTCACCGGCCATCTTTCAACGCATTCTGTCCAGCGTTTTCCTTTGCGAAGGCATTACCAACTTCGCAGTTAATCATATCGATGACATTCTTGAGTTTTCTCGTACTTTCGAAGAACATGTTTGCCATGTTCAACGCGTCTTTGATGTAATTTACGCTGAAGGTTTTCGTTTAAATTTAAAAAAATGTAATTTCTCCAAATCATCCATCCCTTACTTGGACCATATTCTGGGGTCCAACACCGTACAACCTCTCACTGACAATCTTGTCGCCATAAAATCATTTCCCATTCCCTCCTCCAGAAAAAACATTCGACAATTTCTTGGAAAGATTAACTTCTATGGTTAATTTATCCCTAATTCTGTAAACCTCCTAGAACCTTTCCATCAACTCCTTAGGAAAAACATCCCTTTCCGCTGGTCAACCGCATGTCAGCAAAGCTTCGATAATGTTATTCGCCTTCTAACTTTGTCACCCATTTTGGCCATCTACGATCGCACAAAACCTATTTTCATCCACACTGACGCCAGTGGGGTGGGAATAGGCGCCGTGCTAAAACAGACTCAGGACAACGGACATAAGAAACCCGTCGCCTATTTCTCTCGTAAGCTATCAAATGCGCAAACGAAGAAGAAGGCAATCTACATTGAAAGTTTGGCCATCCGCGAGGCTATTTGTTTTTGGCGTTTTTGGTTGGTCGGTCGCCACTTTACCGTTATTACCGACCATAAACCCCTTGCTAATCTAAACCTCAAAGCCCGTACTGACAAGGAGCTTGGCAACTTAGCCAATGAACTCCTCCAGTTCGACTTTGACATTCTCTACGAACCCGGATCCTCAAATTACGAAGCGGATTCTCTTTCTCAAAATCCTGTTCTTGAACCCTCCGAAAACTCTGATCCCATCCTTCCCACATTCAGTTTTCTGTCCCTTGGAGAAATCCATTCTTTACAATCTTCTGTAACTCCCTTAGATCGCGATATAACCAAGGATGGTGTCATTTTTCATAAATTTCGCAACCGACTTCGAATTATATTGGATCCGCCTGCTGGTCTTCGCTTGATCAAACTTGTCCACGCAAACTACGGCCACATAGGGTTGAAACATACCGCTATGATTATCTCGAGACACTTTTCGTTTCCCAACATGTATAACTCGATAAATTTGTATTGTCGCTCATGTACTATTTGTATCTGTAATAAATCTCGTTGTTCTCGACGCAGCGCCGGGTTGGGCATCCTTGGCCCCGCCAACTGTCCATTCCAGGTCATGTCCCTAGACACCATTGGTGGCTTTGGCAATGGCAAATCTAAACTACGTTATCTACACCTATTAGTCGACCATTTTTCACGTTTCGCTTACATCCTCTGTTCAAAAGGGCAAATCGCGAGGGAGATGATTTCTCTGGTTCACTCGGTACATAAGCACAACCCAATTGGAACGCTTATGACCGATCAATACAGAGGTCTCTCTTCCGACGAATTTTGCTCCTTATGCTCCCGTTCAAATATTTAACATGTCTTTGTTGCCGTCGACAGCTCGTCTTCCAATGGCCTGAATGAACGACTCAATCAGACCATCATTAACCGTATTCGATGTGCAAAGCATGATCCTACCTTTCCTCTGGGTCGATCTTGGGCTGCTCTTGCCGCAAGATGCGTACAGCAGTACAACAACACCCCCCACAGCGTTACAAAATTCGCTCCTACTTATCTTCTGAACGGTCACTTAGATGAAATTGTTCCCGTCGCTCTATCCGCTCCTCCCAACCTCGCGGCTGATCGCAAAATCGCTTTAAGTAATTTGATTCGGTATCACGAGTATAACAAAACGTTATACAATAAAAATAAGTCTTCGATAGAATTTGACGTAGGCGATACCGTTTACGTCAACAACGGTAGTAAGTTAAATCGTGAAAAATTAGATTGTATACGCATAGGTCCGTTCCGTATTGAGAAGTGCTTATGGAACAACGTATTTTCTGTGAATATGGGTCGAGGACCTCTTTGTAATAGAATATATCACGCGAGCAAACTTTTGCTCGAAACCAAATGTAATCGGTGATTCCCTTTTGTTTTCCTCCACTCTTAAATGTCTGGGGAGGGTGGATGTAAGAATCACCCGTCACATAGTCGTCTCCGTGTTCCTTCTTGTTTCCTCTCTTTCCATTTACTCGCTTTCTTATCTTTCACATTTGTTCCTGTATCTCCGATATACCAACTTCGTTCATGTGTAACCGTTTATTCACTCTCTATTCAAACCTACGTACGCTGACCTTGGTTCCCCGTTTTCAGCTTCCTTCGTGCATACACGTTCATTACTTTCTCGCTTATAATTCCGCTATACTAGCTTTACTTCGGAAACGATCTTCGTTTTGAATTCTTTGATTAAAATAAAGCATTCTTTGATTAAAATAAAGCATTCTTTCGACTCGTTCCCGACTTCGTTCTTGTAAGATCTTTCAGATCTTATATATATATATATATATATGTAAGTGATGATGATGATGATGATGATGAATGAGTGAGTGAGAGAGAAGATTTCATTTCAACACCCCCCTGAAATTTTAGTGGTAACGAACTAGTGAATAATTATCAAACCCTGAAAGTAAACAAATTAGTAAACATGAACAAAAATAAATTGAATTGGTAAATTATGATGGTAAAGAATTTTGTTGCTGTGCTTCAAAAATAAAATAATAATAATAAATATATAAATATATCAATTAACAATGTATAAAAAATAAAATTTATGAATAAAAATTATTAAGTGACATTTAATAAAATGGTAACTGTATTCATTCATAAAAAAGGTACAAATAAAATACGATTATATTATGAGTATAAACGAGTATGATAAAGATAAAATTACATGCAATAAAGAATAATGGTAGTTGTAGTATAGGTAGTGATAGGTCACATATTTTGGGTTTGGGTATTGTGTGGAAGTGCTATTGAATTTGAGGCGATAAGGAAAAGGCAAACAATTTTTATTATGAGGTTTAGTTTGTGGTTTTACTGAAGATAAGAAAACTGAGTTTTGTCGATGATGAAATTCTTATTCTTTATCTTATGAGTGTAGGTCTTATCTCTATGTGCAAATGACGAGTTCATAACCTTTATATTGACCTATATTTTCTCGCATGGTTTTTCTGAGTATTGTTAGGATATGAATATTTTTTCTATTTTTATTCATAAAGAGTATAAAATTGTCTAAATTTTCTGCTGTTCCTTTGAATGAGATTTTTGCAAGTATGAGGAATATATTTTTATGTTTTATCATGTTCTATTTTAGCCATATTTTTGAGAAGAAATGAGAGTTTTATTATATTATTATCATGAGGGCCCTTGATTTTTTCTTGCTGCCCCGAATATATTTTTCACATTGATATAATATCCTCCATAATATCTACTATTATTTTTTCTTCAAAAATTTCAAAATGAAAATTGTCAAATACTTTTATAATGTCCATTGTATCAAAGACTCCTATAATTTCAGCTGCTGTACTCGAAGAAGCATGTATTGTTTGCTTAGAGCACTTCCAATCGACTAAATTCGCATTTACAAAGATCATGTTTCCTGAAATTGATTGGCCTTTGCTTAAATTATTTAATTTTATTGTTTTAAGGTCTACTTGTGGTGCATATTAGGCAACTATGTAAGCCTGTATTCCATTATTTTTTGATTTGTATGTTAGGTTAGAATTTTTTGAAGCATTCATATATTTAAATATTATTTTTACATAATTTTTAAGGGTTTTGTTAGAAGAATTTTGGTAATATGAAAAGAAATTTACTGGAAGTCTTGTAAGTCTCACTAAATACTGGATTGCCCTGATCATAGATCAGTATTCTATATCATCTTTTCCATCAATTATTTTATCAATTTTTAAACCTGTTTCCGTTGAGATGTTAGAAATTTTGGTTTCTGTCATTTTATATTTTTAAAGCATTTTTTCAGTATTTTTATTTTGAGTTAGTGATATCATTTGGTTTTCTATATTTCTATTTATTTCGAGTCTCACAAAAAATTTTGGATTGTTTATTATTGCTAATGTAAATATTTTTTGGAGTTCTTCATTTGTTTTAGTTATTGCTATTTTTTTTTGACGCTATAAATATATCACCTACATAAGTTAGGAAATATATTACTTTTTTTTCTTGTTTTCATGTATAGGCATCTATCTGATTTTAGTCTTTGAAATCCCATTTCCTTTATTCTCGTGTTTAATAAGTCATACCATGATTTGCCTGAAATTTTCAAGCCATATATCAATTTATTTAGTTCCAAATCCTGGTGTGATATAATATTTATTCCTTCAGGCCTTCATCCTTTCATGCCAAATTCCCCAATGATCCAATATCGGTCCTGAGAACAGACCAAGCCTGATAATACTCCAACTCAAAAATGACGCAATTCTGCTCTAAAAAAGGAATCGTTCTCAATGATGGTGTGGCATATACCTCCGAATTAAATGCTATAGCCAAAAGGTAAAATCAAACACTTTTAGAAAGAGTTAGGGCAATTCTTTATAACGCAAAAATAGATTTTAGACTTTGGTCTACAATAGTTCACACTGCCACACATATAATCAACCGAAGTCCCACCCGCATCAATTTAGGGAATATTACCCTCTATAAAAAAATTTATAAAACTAAACCGACATTTCCCATCTTTGTGTTCTTGGTGCAATTGCATACAAACATGTTTCTATTGAACAGAGACAGCAAACCTCCATTAAAGCAAAGAGGAATGAATAGAAGCATTTAGATCCAAAATTCCTCCCCGTACCATAAAAACCATACTTGTTGGCTTTTCAGTGTAGGCTATCAAGTACTAGATCCAATTAAAATGATATCATACAAATCCTTCGACGTCAAATTGAATGCGACCAAAACATTAGTCGACTTTACTGATAAAATAGAAGACTTACAGGTAAAACACCTCATTGAAGAAACTGAGACAATATATAAAGTCAATGTAATAAAACATACCTCAGTTCAAAAATTTTAATTTATAGAAGATTGTATGCCAGTGATGTTTAGCAACATCTTCCAAAATCTGTTTAAGAATGAGTGGCTTAAAGCTGTAGATTATGAACTGAAATCCATGTCTGATCTTGAAGGCTGGAAAATAGTAAATCACCCATGCAATGTTAAGCCAATCGATGCACATTGGATTTCTATAGCCAAGGCTGATGAAAGAAGTATAATGTGCCCAAAAGCAAGATTACTTGCAAAAGGATTCATGGATAGATCTGAATATACTATGACCGAACCTGTTGTTCAGTTATGGTTAATTTGATGGCTTCTGTCTATCAATAACATGCTGAATCTTCAGTTAGTGCACTATGATGTCAAGACTGCAAACTTAAACTGTAAAATCAAAAACAACATCAATTTAAATATCCCACAAGGTTGCAATGTCGAAAAAACAAAACTTGAAATTAGAAAAATCCATTTACAGTTTAAAAACATCAAGCCAAAATTGAATAGAGTTACTGGATACTTACCTTTCGAATTCCAATTTTTCAAAATCCAAAATCAACAGCTATGTGTACATCCATAAAGATGAATCTGATGGATTAGCCTTCATGATAATTTATGTCGACGACATTTTCTTTGCAACAAATCATCCTGAATGGATAGAAGAAACCACAAATCATTTTGAAATTTGTTTCATTATGAAAGCAATTAATAATCCAACACATTTTGTAGGTTTTGAAATTGAATGTAACAGAGAATCACAGACAATTAAACTTACTCAAAAAAAAAAAAAATTGAAAAGATTCTCCAGAAATTCAAACTCTGTGATTCCAATCTATACAAAATGCCCATAGAGACAGGCCTAAAATTGATTAAAACAAATAGCATAGATGATAGGGAATATAGATCCACAATAGGAGCACTATTATACTTGTCTATAGGGAATAGGCCTGATATATCATTTTCAGTAAACTACTTCTCAAGATTTTAAAACAGTTCTGATAATATAAAGAAAAATCATGTGGGGCACATCATCTGATATCTTCAATCAACTACTGATCTTGCACTCGTTTATAGATCCAATTTTGAAGGAATCTCTACATTTGTTGACGCATCTTATGCTCCTGACATCGACGATGAATCTGTAAATATGTTGGAATTAGAAAAAGGCTAGTTGATTACAGGATACTTAATTACTATATATGGTGATCTAGTAAACTGGGGTGTTCACTACCAAAACATTCATATATCATCTTCCACCACTGTTGAATTAATAGCTTCTGATATCTGAAAACCCACAGCCTCCCCTTCACATCAACTCCGAATCTCGATTACTATATATATTTTACAATAGGGAACGACTCACAAATTCTAAGATTGTATTAACGGTAAATCGCAGACGAATACATTGAGTCAATATGAAAATAAATTCCTATTCTATGAGATAATATGACATGTTAATCAATTACCTTTTTTATACTATGTGGTGACGTGTATCTTATAATTCGATCATCGGTGAACCAATACCATATCTCTCTCAACTGTTCACAATTTTGGTTCAACTGTGAACAGTCAGTCTCATTTTATACGTTGATTAATTCCGTTTGTCGTGAATACTTAATAATATTCACAACATACTACAGCTTTTGTTTCGACTTCAAGTTACCTTTTTTCAAATTGTTTTTACCAAAACTATTCGAAATGTGAATGCTGTTAGCTGAATTATACCAGTCTGTTTCCGAACTGTTTTCCAACGATGAACACACTTAGTTGGAATCTGCTGGTTTACCAGACATCAAGAAATCATTTAGCAATATGATTCTATAACAACTGCACAACCAGATATTCTTTCGTATTCGATTGTAAGTAACTTCAATGTAATAAAAACGTGAATTGTACTAATGGGTCGGCCAACTTATTTCTCTCGCCTACTCGAAATTGCCTGACATACCACATAGGCCTAAGGAGCTTTTGCTGGTAGGCTAATGGCCTAATTGTTTAAGCTGACTTGTGGTCTCAACTCTACAATTTCTCAAGACTCGCTGGTATATTTCAAATTGTGATATCAAACCCCTATACTCAGGATGTACATCATTTTTGGATGTCACAAGTTTTACACGATTCCTTCAAAGACATTGAAGTAGCATGACTTCTTAATTGTGAATTCTTCTTACTAGACATTCCAGTAAAAGTATTCGAGGACAATATATCTGTAATACATGTTATCTCTGGAGGAGGTCAAAAACGTCTTTGTGCACTAATAATCAAATGCTATGGTTTAGCCCAAGCATACTAGCATAAAATCTTTGAATTTTGACAAATAGCTACAGAAGATCAATTAGCTGATTTACTCACCAAAGCTTTATCCAGTAAACAGCATATCTCCTTAACCAATCAAATCCTTGAATCCCCAAATCTCAATCCTTGATGAATTTGTGAACTCCTCCTCTTGATCCAAAATCTGAAACACCAATATCATCGATTAATTATACATAAAAATAATAAAAGTACGAGTAATCAAATGCATATTACCTTGCTGTAACCAATTCAGGTCAATTTTGATTACCTGAAATATAATTTACATGTCATTAATTTTTTTTTTTTTTGATATGTTTTATCAGTGAATACTTAAATATACCTACTCTATTTGTCTCACACATAGTTACCATTTTTATACAATATACCTATTTTACCATTTACAAATTTCATGTTTATCATTATTTTTTTTATCAATTTTTTTTTCTTCAAAAATGATAATTTATGTAAACCACTGTTACCAATCTTTTATTTAAAACAAAAAATGTAATGTAACCAACTTTTAAACACCCACAGTCATGTTTGGTGCAAAAGATTGTAGGGGGTGTTGAGACCACCAATCCTTCTCCCCTCTCACTCCTATAAACACTCGACTATATTCATAACACACTTTTATATTATTGCTCACGGCTACACTGTAACACATCCCTGCCGCTTACTCGTCCATCTCTGTGAGAAATGGTGATTACTAATATGAAAGATTTTACCATAACCAAACAAGAACAACAATCAGCGATGATATTAAAAGACAACCATTAAAGAAACACTAAAATTTGTAGTCAACACAATAAGAAAAAGATTCATTTTTAAGATCTCATTTTATTCTATATTCATGTAACAACATTTGGAGATCAACTAACTGGCAGTTGAAATACGAATATACAATCAGCTATGTGTGATGATGTCACATGCATAACCAGGTTGCAGCTAAATACACCGACTACGAGCAAGGTCATGAGGAGCATATTCTCGCTATCTCCATACATCATAGTTAATCTCACTCAAACTGTACTCACTCTCATCATATATGATTGATGTTAAATACACACACTTCTGAGACATTATGTAATTCTTTATTTCATGTTACAAAACTTGTTCTTCTTCGATTCATAACCTCTATAAATATCAATGACTATCGATGTAAATATTGAGCAAACAAGTTTTCTAGTGACACATTGCTGTGCTAGTTTTTTTTTACTAATTTCATTTCATTTCTTTTTTATTCTGTCACATAGGTTAATAGGTTTTAAAAGAAAAATCACACGGTTGAAGTTAAACTTAATTCTGATGTCAGCATATAATAAATTGTAATAAAAACAAAATAATGGTAGACATATTACAAATGTTATATTCAAATGAACAAATGAACAAAGGTACAACATTAATAATTTTATAATAATTGAGAAGTAAACTGCAATAATATCTGGCAATTTGTCAGCTATCATTTTGCAAGATTGGATCATAATTATTAAATTCAAGTTCATTCCCTGATATTTTCTCCATCAACTTAGCAGTGAATCATAATTTTTGTTCAAAGAATCAATTGAAGTTTAATGGGCCAAGCTCTTGCAATCATAATGATACGTTTCATGACCATTTTTTAGTTTACTACAGTATGCAAGAATTTTCCACTTTAAAACAAAAAATCTAAAAACCAAAAATTAACATTCAACCTATAAATTTTCATATGCACGCACCAACACACCTGGCAACATTAAAAATCGCTCATCTCGATTACAAGAAAAAAATACGCGACTGAGACTCATTGTCAGGGATGTCAACCTTTGACAAAAACATGCCCTATATTCAGAGAAATTTAGCATAGTAAAAAAAGAAGTATATTCTGGGGCTCATTCAGAATCAACAACCAACCCAACCGTGGTTGTTAGGATAAAGTTGAAATTTTACCCCAAGTTTACCCAATTCAACTGAATGTCAGGGTAAATAATTAAACTCAGCAGATTATTACAAAATATTTCACGTCATTATCAAAATAATACCACATTAATCAATTAAAATAGTTGGGGTAATTTTTCACTAACTCTATTTACATGGATAAAACTTACCCTACACAGGTGAAACAAACAACTCATTCTGGGGTGCATTCAGAATGAATTCCCAGGTAACAACCAGGATACTCCAATCATTCAGAGTGGACTAGTTGTTTTACCATAGGTTTTCTGAGTATGCGCAGTAGGTCTTTTGTCATCTGGTTTCAGTCTCTTGGTCTGCTTGGTTTCATTAATTCAAATCTATCTAAATAGATTACTGTGAATCCAGTGAAATTAAGTGAAACTCATGTCCATTTTAGGCACGGATTTGTGTGTTTACCTGGTCATCCAGTATTAAATGATCAAAAGTAAAAAGGAATTTTTTCCTAGGAACATTCTGATACATGCGTTCTTGCATACGTGCAAATAGCGCCACGAAGAAATAAACAAAAACAACAGTCAAATAAAAACTCCATTACTATACTAGGTGCCACATAAATTGAGCTCTAATGTATAAGGCGCACCAATGCAACATTGTTTCTCATTGGCCATTCAACATTTTACGTTATTTTCATTGCCCATTAAAAATTTGTATGACATATTGCCTATCAATTTCAGAGCTCAACTTATTTTGTGCCAAGTATTCACTAGTGAAGTAATGAAAATCATTATCAACCATTCTGAATCAACTTAGAAACCTCTCACTATATTAACCAAAATCGATTTAATAATAACCTCTTTTTGGTGTACGAATTGAGAAAAATTTCTTACCCCTACAAAATTATGATGTAGCAATTTGAGGAAAATTATTACAACAATTTGGCAATATAGCCTCCACCAAACAGGCAATCAGACACACGATGGCTGTAAATCTGTAAAATAAGTACAGAAAAAAGGCACTTACAGGACAAATTGTATATATTGAATTAAAATATGAACCAAATGAAAAAAAAATTAAATGTAAGCAATATCAACAACCAGCAATAATACAATTACCTAATTTACAACCTAGAACTTATACAAAATTTCTATTTCACTACCAGTTTAAAGTATAACTTCAAAAAATATACTGTAATAACAATCCTAACAGATAACTACTTTCAATTATTATTTTACTAATAACGGTAAACCCTTTTTTTTCTCGCATTTGCTGTTTGTGACTAGAATCAATTTTACGTTTTCGACATAATCATGAAAATGTTCTTTTTTTGAATCCATATTTTTCATCGTCTTAAACATTAGGTACAACGATATTCATTATGTACAACGCATTAGAGGAAATTCGCAAAATTAAATTTAGTTTCGTAAGTGGTAATGAAATCAAGTACATTGAAAAAATAAAAAGGAGCTTACATAATTTTGATTTTGTTTGTAATCGTAAAACAACAAATAAATAAATAACTGATTAATGAAATGGAAAAATTAAAATATGAATATCGAAGCGCATATAAAACTAAAATCTTTTTTGATTGTTTATAAAATATAAAATCATCGAAGAATAAATGGCAATCATCCGTCTATTGGCTATTTAGCCATTAGAAATTACAATTAATGTACAGGTTAAACATTAAAAAAAAAACAATACTGTGCATTCAATACAAAACATTTCGTGAACAATTTTAATTTTCTAATTGGAAAATAATAAAAATTAAGAAAACAAATCATTAAAAATCAACTGTAACTAATTAAAATGAGAATAAGTATGGTAATATCGATGATGAGAAAGTATATGGTGAATGCTTGATAATGCGTTTCTTCTTGGGAAAAGGGAAAAAAAGTAAATTTAGTAAATATACGTAGTAAAACGTAACAATTTTAAAAAATATTTAAAAAGAGTCTATATAATATAACAAGCATTTTATACAAATTATTACGATTTGAAATAGAATTAAAATTAATACCTACGCATGTATACATTATTACATTTATGTGTAGAAGAAATACTTATGTAAAATGCAAGTGTATACTTTAGAAAAATCAGCTAAAATCGGAAAGTAATAAGTAATTAATCATTTTAATTTGATATATATAGGTATATATTTTTTTTTTTCAATTTTCAGTTTCAGTATAGTTTCCACTCGAACGAAAACAAAAATAAAAGTAATGCTTTTTATTTACATATATATGACATATGACACTATAGATGTTACCACTTTGTAAAATGAGGATTAGATTTGGCCAATTAACAATAATATATATAAGTGGTCCGAAAAATAAAGAATGATAACTCCAAACAATTAAAAAAATATATATAAATAATTAAAATTGTGAGGTTTATTAATTTATATGATACAGACAAGGTCGTTAAAACTCGGAAAAAATTATATATTACACGAGTTTTAGAAATTGGAACTTGTTCGCGGATATATTCATTTTTTCATTCGATTTAAGTAAATACGTACTTTTATAATTGAATAATAACAACATTAATCTTAATAACAGTAATAATAATAATCATAATAATAATAATAATAATAATCATAATCATAATCATAATCATAATCATAATCATAATAATAATAATAATAATAATAATAATAATAATAATAAATAAATAAATAAATAAATAAATAAATAAATAATTTAAAGAAATTATAAAAAATGAATGACAAAATAACATATTAAAACTTCGAGTCTCCAAGAAAATTTCACAACATAATTTTTCATCCCGATATCTCGATGAAGATGCCGAAATTTTTTAGAAACGAGTTTTTTACACGATAAAAAACCACTTAAATGACAATTATGGGCGGCGTTTTTTATTTTTTCCCCATGTGATGCATAAAATTTTTTAGAAAGGGAGAGGTGGAGCAATTTTTTAAAATCATTATTGAAAATTGAAAAATCTTTGGAATATCGTTGATATAAATTAATTTTAACCTCTTTTCTTGAAATGTTGCTATAAAATTAATTATTTAAGACTTTTCCATGCGGTGCTCTATTTTTCTCACGCGGTTCTCTAATGCCATCCATAATCACAAAAAAATTTTCTTGAAAGTAAAAACAACGGTTATTGTTTATTTTCAAAAACATAATTTAATCTATAAAGTAATATGATTGAAAATTTTTAACACTGAATAAACTTTCGAAACACTGATAGTAGATGAATTCTTTTTTCATTCGAATATCGTGCTTCATTTACCATGTTAAGAATTAAATAAACATATAATTGGAATCGTGAAAACGATGTAATCATAAAAAAGGAGATCTAATGAACAAAACGAATAAATAATGAATGTGTGACGGTACACACGGCTGAAGTTAAACTTCTATCTGATTTTCGTTCAATGAATCAATTGGAGTTGAACGGGCCAAACTCTCGAAATCACGATGATGCGTTGCATGACCGTTTTTTTTAGTTTACTACGTACTGTACGCAAGGAAATTCCACTTCAATAAATAAATCGTAAATGATCTTTCCCACGAAACTGCGGATAGTACGATAAAAATTTCCAATGAAATTGTGCAAAATCGATAACATGACACACACAACAATTAAGTGAGAGCTTTCTTTCTTGATTCTTCGATAAAAAGTTTTCACTGACTTTTCGGTTTATCCCATTTTTGGTCTAAGAGAACAACATTTCTATTTTTCTTCCGCTAATCGAAGCTATCTAAAACTAACACGTATGAAAAGAATGTAAAACCATACCACCATAATAATTTCAATAAAACAGTAAACGTCTACGTTTACATTTATCTCCCCTTTTTTCTTCATAACATCTGGCAAATTTGGTTAAACATCAGCCATAATATAATAGCATGATTGCCCAAATTTCACGCAACATTACAAATTAATTTTTCCAATAAGGGATATTCGAAATTCGACTTTACTTAATTTTATTTACCAAAAATTGCCCACAAATTTTTCGTATCATCTTGCCATTTAAAATAATCACAGTATCAATAATAAGAACCTTATTATCGAGTAGTCTGTCTAAGAATCCATTTGCAAAATGAATAAAATGAAAAATGAAAAATAAAATAATAATATTAAAAAATATCCGAGGGGGTATAAATAAAATAGAAAGGGAAAAAATGAATAAACGCTAGTAAAATTATTTCAGAGATATTTCTGTTCGGGTAAGATTGGAAAAATACTATCCGTTTAGTATCAAATGAACAAACATTATCTTAAACAACAAATTAATTACAGGAGAGAGACAAAGAAAAAAAATGACACAAAAAAGTATTCCTTGGCCTCTTAAAATTAAATTAAAACCCGAAAAAAAATTGTTTTTTGTCTCATGCGTATCGAGTTTCCAGTAATAACATATTTTGCGCCAACTTCTCAAGTTGTCTTTTTTTATTTCTTGTAGCATTTAAAGAAAAATATTACTATTATTATTATAATTATTTCAATTTACGAAATTTTTAAAGAAAAAAGAAAATCAATTAGTCATTAAAGATGATGATGATGATGATGATAATAATAATAATAATTAATAATAATAATAATAATAATAATAATAATAATAATAATAATAATAATAATAATAATAATAAATAATAATAATAATAATAATAATAATAATAATAACAAAATTATTTCAAGAACAAGAATAATAACAATACAATTGTGCGAACGCCTTAGACAATGCTGAAAATGTTTTCAGAAAGTTAAACTTTAATGGTAAATGACAATAAATAAGAATATATCGAGTAATTTACAACGTATTAAATGCGAATTAGAACAGAAAAATTTCGATTAACATACCTCGACACAGTCGCACGTGTTCAACAGAGAAAAAAAAAAGCTTAAAAAAGTAAAAGATATTATGACGATTTTTCTCCTCTTTTCTCTCTACATCAAAGAAGAGGAAGACTCACGTTTACGGAAACGCGCATTAGTCTTAAAAAGAGAAGAAAAACTAACAACAAAAATGGAAAATATTCATTTTGATTATCCTTCAATGAAGAGAGGTGTCAACAAGCCTTTTGAAGCGATTATTTGATCTTGGCACCTCTGTTCATAAAAGAGAATTTGTTCGCCGAGCCCAAATAGCCCATTTTATTGAAAGGTGCACATACATGATATCATTATTATTATTTAAAGGATGAGTGACGGCTTTCGAATCAAACAAATCACTTCTCTCGTTAAATAGACTCTTCGTAGACTCATTGGACTGGCAATAACGATTCCACCATTCATGAGAAAAAAGTTCATGAATATTACTGAGAAGTTTTTTCTTTCGTTCCGTTTCTAAATTGGCCCATAGATATTTATCACTAGCATTGGACATAATGACACAGAAACACATACACATGCACGCGCATAATATAAGAAGGACAAACAACGTTATATAAATAAATAAATAAATAAATAAATATATCTAAATAACAATTCACACGTAGATATTTTGTCGGTAGGGGTGTTATACGTGACGAGAGCATTTCAATACAGTCCACAACCACGTAAATTGTTCGCAATAATAACGTCGGTAACGGCGTCGAATACAAACTGAATGTTGTTGGTGTCCGTTGCGCACGTCATATGGCAGTAAATTTCTTTAGTTGTCGATTTGTTCTTAGCTTCGAACTGTGCCTGAATGTACGCCGCAGCTTCGCCGTATTCTTGTGCGCCTGTAACAGAACAAAATGTACGAATAAATAACTGACGTTCTCCAAAATTTTCAAAGTTTTCACAATGCGCTTTTAAGTTAACACGATTTTAATGAGATATGAAAAAATGACTGGGTTGACAAGACTACATCGCCACAGTAAACGATTTTATTACAACCCCATGAAATACGTTTATCCTTAACCATGTCGGTTAAACATATACATAAGAATGTTTTTTTAATGATTTACAATGATTTATTTCATCAACAATTTTCAAAATATATTTGGCCTGTATGTTTTGTATGGTGCCAAATGTATAAGTGTAGCCAGTATTTGGTTAGCAATCAGAAATAGCTCAATGAGCTATTGGTAGCTTGCCAGCACCAAATTAGCAATTACTGTGTGCTAAACAGTACAAACTGCCCTCATTGACACAAGTACAGGGAGTCATCTTCATTTGCGTTAGTGGCTTTAGGGCCCGGATGAATTTCTTGGCTACAAAAGTATCAATTTCTGTATGCTATGGAACATATACTACTTTACATTACTCAAATTTAATTCCAGATGGAATGTTATGAAACCAATTTGTAAACTAGGGAATAACAGATGAGTTATGTAAGACAGTTAAAACTCCATTCATAATATTTATCAAATGTCAATCATTATGAAATGTTGGCAAAATAAATATTTTCCCAACTAAGATGAAACAAATTGCAAATTATTCTAAGCAGCCCACTGCAGTATGTACTGACTACCACACTGAAGGTTAGACTACACAGAGCACTACAGTACAAACTACTTAGCAATCTACAATTGATACCGTATAACCAAGGGTAGAAATAGCTCTGTTGTAAAAGGAGGGAATGATCCACATATTTTCATTGGTCTCTTCTGACCACCCCTCCACACACACACCGTACAAAATCACCAAAACCAACAAAAACACAAATTTTAAATTTCAAGCCTTTTCATTCTTGACTAAGGGGTGAGGGTCCAGATACCCAGGACCCTCGTTATCTACAACACATTAAGTATGTACAACACAGTAGCCTATTTCATAGCAAGCAGCACACAATGCTCAGCCTCGAGGGACATGCTCACAAATTTAGAGGCCGACACATTTTACATTTTGTAGGCTCCTCTAAGACTATAAGCAGGTACCGAAGTGATTTTTATTAAGGACATACTGTGGTTCGTTGAAAAAAAAATTGATACAAACTACACTCAAATCGGTTGACTAGAACCGGAGTAAATCACTGTTAAAGTTGAGCTACTGAAAAATGTTGGGAAATTTTTTTAGAATCATGCATGTGTGATGTCATAGAATGGACACGCGCTTGTTCTGGTGTACAGTTTTGTATTATAATCATGAATCTGCATGTTTTCAGTTTTGTGTTTTCCAAAGAAATTACAACTATTGCATACAATGCAATGGCAAAACCTGTGGAATAGCGTCGATCCTGAGTTGTTGACCACGAATATATAGGCCATTCAAATATATTTATATTATTTTTTTTATACATGGATATATATATATATATATGTAAAATAAAAAGATTCTCTTCGCTTCATCTTCTTATTCTTTCCTGCTTATCGTCTATTCACGCTCTACAATTCCTTATCGCTCTATTGTCCATCTCTCGTACAGGTTACAGTCATTTTTGCTCTCATTCATCGTACGTTTGCCAGTTCATGCACTTTAATTCTGTTTTAGCTTTCATACTTTGTACACTTTCCTATGTGAAACGACTTCGTTTTTGAATTTACTGTATTTTCAATAAAGTTAAATTCATCCAAGTCGTTTACTCTCTCGTGAGATTTTCAAACGATCTTACAAATTCAAAAACTTTTCGTTTTCCGTTATTTTTATTTCACCTGTGAAAAAAAAAAAAAAAAAAAAATTCTTTTTATTATGACGCTGTCTGCTACGCCGTCTATTTCTCGTAAAGTTTGCTTTACATTACGGGCCGAACCAAAACTGACTGACCCAAAATCTACCATCACGCATTTGCATGCTATACAGTTTTTGGATGACGAGGAGGATGTAGTTACTTACGCATTTCCTGACTCTCATAAGGATCTGATTCAGCACAATCAATTGTTTGCGATTGCTGCTGCTGTGGCTGCGAAGAGATCTGAATTGAAACCGAGATGGAAAACACGCTCGTTCAAAGTCCTGTTACCCGAAACTGTCGCTAAGCTATACATCGATGAAGTCGGAAATCCCGTCTTCAGTGGTATTTTTTTAGATGAACTCGAAGACAATGGTCATAAGGCAAGTCCCATTAAACCTGTTGATGCTTCTAACGTTACTCCTCCTCCTTGTTCGCTCTTGTCAATCGTTAAGGACGCCGTAATCACAAAATTCAGTGGGTCCAAATCTGGTGCCTCTAATGCTTCGGCCTGGCTGGAAATCTTTGAGTCCGAGTGTAAACGTTTGACTATCACCGAATCGTCGTATTGGGAAGTACTTCGCCTTTTTCTTGTCGACGCCGCAGAAAAATGGTATGGTACAATGCGCCTTTCAAATTTATCTACATCTTGGTTGTTCTGGCGAGAAAGTTTTCTGGAAAACTTTGGTCAGAAAGGTATCGCCATCGCTCGTTCTGCTTTCGCTTACCATTTCATTCAAGGCTCGCTCAATGATTACGTTCAAACCAAGTTGAACATGCTGGTTTCATTCAACCCTAAGAAGACAAAATCGCGCATCTTATCATCGGCCTTCCGACTCACCTGCAGAAACGTGTATCGTTGGCAGATGACCCGTCTCTCGGTAAAGTTATTTTGATTATTTCTTCACTTGATCATCCGATTACGCATACTACTACTAATTTGTTTACTTCTAAGCCCACCACATCAGCCTTTTCTTCCCTCCGTCCTAAATCCCCGTGCCCGTATTGCAAGAAGAAAGGGTTTGACAACCAATTTCATTTTGAGAAAGATTGTTTAACAAAACTTCGTGATAATTCCCGTAGGGATAGTCCTCGGTCAAAACCCGATTATAACGTAAACGTAAAAGTGGTGCACAGTGTCGAAGTCGAGGAATTACAGGAAGAAATCCAAAAGCATTTAAAAAACGAGTGAAGCCCTCGTTTGTCGTGTTGAAAGTGAAAGTAGGTGAAAAATTTTGGACTGGTCTTTATGATTCGGGTGCGAATACCTCTGCTATCACGTATTCCGCTCTACAGAAAATGAAAGACTATAAGTATGTTCTGGAAAAATCGTCTTTCAACACACCGAGTGGCAAGGGCTCCATTCTAGGCATTACGATGCTTGACATTTTGATCTTTACCATCTCTAAGAGAGTACCCTTGTACATTCTCGACTCTCCGACTTTAAAGTTTGATTTTATTATTGGTCTTGATCTCATCCCCATTTTCAGTTTATCGTTGGACCATAATTTAAAACTTAATCAGCATGTATCGAGAATTAACGTAATCAATTGCGTAAAAACGAACGTTTCAATTAATAATTTTTGGAACGATTACATGACTGAAGAGATGTTTGATAAAAAGACTTCTCATCTTAACGTAAATTGTAAAGTCGAAATTCGTAAATTAATCGAGAAAAATAATTTTACATTTGCAAAGGATGCCTTTGATGTTGGCAACGTTACAAAGTACGAATGCCCGATTAATTTGGAAAAAAGTGTTTATGTTGCAAAAAAAAACCTTATAGATGTACTTTTGAGGACCAGGAGGAGATAGAAAGACAATGTGGTGTATTACTGGCTAATGGTATGATTACCAAATCCAAGTCTCCGTTTGCGTCCCCTGTTACCATGCAATTCAGGAAAGATGGCCTGTCTGCTGTGAAGGTTAAGACTCGTATGTGTATTGATTTTCATGCATTAAATAAATTGCTTATACCTGAGAGTCAGCCCTTTCCCCTGATTGATGAAATTATTACTCACACTCGTGGTTGCACTTGGTTTTCCACATTAGACATAAACGCGGCATTTTGGTCAATTCCGATCCGTAAATCAGATAGGTATAAGTCAGCGTTTGTAACACAACATGGTCACTACGAGTGGAGTTTGATGCCGTTTGGACTGAAAAATGCTCAGGCAGTATTTCAACGCATTTTAGCCGGTATTCTTAAGCGACGTAATCTATCTTCGTTTTGCGTAAATTATTTAGACGACATACTCATTTTCTCTCGTTCTTTTGAAGAGCATGTTCGTCATATTCAAATGTTAATTACTGTGGTTTATGAAGAGGGCTTTCGCCTTAATTTTAAAAAATGTAATTTCGCCGCTCCCTCCATTCAATATCTCGGTCACGTTCTCAGGCCGAATTCCGTTCAACCTCTCCAAGACAATTTAGTAGCCATAAACTCCTTTCCTGTTCCTTCCTTGAGGAAACAAGTTCGTCAATTCCTCGGTAAAATAAACTTTTATCAAAAATTTATTACTGACTCAATCACTCTTCTTGAACCATTCCACAATCTTCTCCAGAAAAATGTTCCCTTTTCCTGGTCTTCCGCTTGTCAAGATAGTTTTGATAAAGTGAGGGCCCTTTTAACGTCTGCGCCGATTTTGGCTGTGTTTGACCGTACTAAGCCTATTTCCATATACACCGATGCCAGTGAAGTGGGAATTGGGGCAGTACTCAAACAAGAGCAAGATGACAGACTTAAGAAACCCGTTGCTTACTTCTCAAAAAAATTGTTCCCCACACATATAAAAAAGGGAGCGATCTATATTGAAAGTATCCCTATCCGCGAGGCCGTCCGTTATTGGCGTTTCTGGTTGATCGGGCGCCATTTCAAAATTATTACCAATCACAAGCCACTCTAAAACCTCAATTTGAAGGCTTGGCCGGACAAAGAGCTAGGTGATTTAGCCTCAGAGCTTCACCAGTTCGACTTTGAAATCCTTTATCATCCTGGTTCTGAGAATAACAAAGCTGATTGCCTTTCTCGTAATTCCGTCTTCGAATCCTCTCCTGAAAATTCCCCTTCTGAACGTATTATTCCAACTTTGAATTTTCTTAGCCTCGGTGAAATAACTTCTTTTCAACGTAATGTAGATAGATTAGATTCTGACGTGTTAAAACACGGAGTAATTTTTCGCAAAGTACGTGGTTGTTATAAGATACTTTTAGATTACAAATCCGGTAAGAAGTTAACTCATGATGTACATTCTATTTACGGTCATGTCGGGCCACAACATGTATTAGCAATTATTAGTACATTCACTTTTCCCAATTTATACCATTATGTTTGTGATTTTTGTAGATCTTGCCATGTTTGTGCTTGTAATAAGTCTCGTCGATGTAAGTGAAGCAGCGGGATGGGTTTCCTCGACCCTGCTACGGCACCTTTCCAAATCATGTCACTAGATACAATTGGTGGTTTTGTAGGTAATAACTCGACCACAAAGTACCTTCATATCTTAGTCGACCATTTTTCACGATATGCATACATTCTATGTTCTAAGGGACAGTCTGCCAGGGATATGATCTCGCTGGTTGATTCTGTTCAGAAGTGTCAACCGATAGGTACGCTTCTGACAGATCAATACGGGGGTCTAACCTCAGATGAATTCCGCAATTTCTGTTTCTTGTCAGGCATCCGTCATGTGTATACCATGGTGGACAGTCCATCTTCACATGGTTTGAACAAACGTTTGAATCAGACGCTGGTGAACCGGCTTTGCTGCGCAAAGCATGACAAAAATGCCAATCCTAAAAGGAGTTGGACTACTAACGCTGTGCAATGCGTTAGTCAGTACAATAAAACTCCGCATAGTGTTACTAAATTCACTCCTCAATATCTCCTGTCTGGTATCACCGATGATATCGTCCCATCCTGTTTGGTTTCTCCCCCTGATCTTGCCACTGATCGCAAGTTAGCCTTTCAGAACACTCTCCTCAATCACGAGTATAATAAGAGTTTATACGATAAAAATAAATCGGCGATCGAGTTTAATATAGGTGATTCTGTACTTATTGATAATGGTAACAAGTTGAATCGAGACAAGCTCGACAACGTTTGTATTGGACCGTATACTATTGTTAATCATATCTCGAATAATGTATTTGAAATTAAGCTTGGCAATGGCCATTTAGGTACGCGTTTATACCATTCGAGTAAAATGTTACCGTACAAAAAACCTGTAAGGCACCTGCTTCCTTATCTTCCTCATATCTTTTTCACTCTCCTTTTCTTTGCATTCTCGCTTCGACCACTCTTAAACAAGTGGGGAAGGGGGATGTAAAATAAAAAGATTCTCTTCGCTTCATCTTCTTATTCTTTCCTGCTTATCATCTATTCACACTCTACACTTCCTTATCGCTCTATTGTCCATCTCTCGTACAGGTTACAGTCATTTTTGCTCTCATTCATCGTACGTTTGCCAGTTCATGCACTTTAATTCTGTTTTAGCTTTCATACTTTGTACACTTTCCTATGTGAAATGACTTCATTTTTGAATTTACTGTATTTTCAATAAAGTTAAATTCATCCAAATCGTTTACTCTCTCGTGAGATTTTCAAACGATCTTACATATATATATATATATATAAATGAATTTAAGTTATTGGTGCCAAAATTTTCTTGATGTTATGAAATGAAAAACGTACCCAACCACAACCATGGGAGATAACACCACACCAAGAGTAATAAGTAGATTTTCTAAAGAAAACCTACTAAAAAATTCACCTACTTTACCTATTCTTATATTCAGCTACCTGTAATTTTCAAAGTAATCACTAACTTTTGAATTAACGAACTTTTTCATTTTTGTATACATATATGAACTGTCCGCTCTACCTACTTCGCCAAGTTTAAATAGTTCTGAAGCCTGATTGAACCAGTGCTGAAACACACTATATGTTTTCATGTCTTTTTGGCATTTTCAAGTAGTGTGTAGTGAATGGGATGTTTTTTTTTTTTTTTTTTAGTGTTGTGTGTATGTGTGAATGAAAATATTCGGTAGTGTTGACTTATTTTTTATTTAATTATATTTTTTTTAGTTGATGAGGGATGCGGTTCAGTGAACCACTGAACCATTTATACGAGCCGCCATTGCTGGTGAGTAGGATAAAAGTTTATGAAAAACAAATCATTGGTGCACATTATTTTTCAAAATAAGCAATGGTTCCTAAATTATAAGTTACAGCCACTATAAATGAATCCACCAATACAAATCGACCTTCTCTAAAAGTCGATACAATATCAAGGCCGTACCTAGCTTTTTTTGCCACCCGGTGCTAACAAACTTTTTGACGCCCTCCCATTACCTAAATCAGAATGATATTTTTGTCATTGTCCAGAAGATGTATCGACGACAACGATGTATTATATTAAGGTGTTGTTTTTTTTTTTTTTTTTTTTTTGGTTAGTAGGCGCCCTTGCATTCTGTCGCCCTGTGCAAATGCACAGTTCGCACATACCTAGTTACGGCCCTGTACAATATTTTGTTCTGTATGATACAAAACAATCCATTCTACTGATGATTTTGGCAACTTCTGAACTTGTATCGTCTGTATCGATAAATTTGTCGACAAAAATGACTAATACCGTTCAAAATGGTATGGTTTGCTTGGCTAATGGTACGTCTAATAATTTTTATTTGCCCGAGTAGAAATATCTTTGTCAGATTTTCTTTTTATCGCGATTGATAGCTGAGAATATAGAACAATGTAGTACTTAAACAACGTATATACCTACTTATTGTACGACGTCTTACTATTTTCAACTTTTGTCTAAATCTTCAGATTACTCAATTTTCTTAAAAGTTTGAAATAAGTGCAAACGATAGACAATTTAGAAAAAGTAATTACCTAAATATCATTCTAGTCCTTTTTGTTTGAAAAATATGTGAAAATTATCCATAAAAAAAAGGTGTGATTAACAACACATGTGCGCTCACGATTTACACCCAAGAATCAAACATATTATAATGCGGAACGACTAGAAACTTTTTAATGAATTAGCGACAAAAAACAGGATTAGGAAGATGATAAATAACTACTCATTATAAGAGTTGTTACCGGCAGCTTCACTTGCGTAGTGTCAAATAATTGTTTTAACCCCTTTTCTGTAGACCCAAATGAAACACCATAAAAAAAAAGAGAGTGAGACAGAGAGAATCATGTCTACCTCACTACCCAGCAGTCATCAGGCGATGAAAAAAGAGAGGGAGAAAAGTTATTTTCAATTCTCTTTCCTACTCTTTTTCTGTTCAATAAATGTTTTGTCCGTTTTCTATTTTCACAGATTGTAAAAACTGGTAACTTTCCCCCGAGGGAGAGCTACGGACTACTTTGATGGCGATAAACCTTCCTTGGAATAACACAAGTTTTTCGAGAAAATCTAATGCAAATTCGTCCAGCTGTTGCGGAGTGATAGTGTTTCCAATAATTTTTAGCTCTTAGTATTTTCTAATACATAGAGATAATGAATTGTCTGAAAACCTAAGGGAAAAGGCGATAAAGTAGAAAAAATGCAATATGGTTGGTCAAAGGAAGAAAAACCGCAAACGTACTATTATTTCGGCCCAAATTAGCTCACCTGCATATTCTGGAAAACATATCGTAAGCGGTGATTTTTTGATTTTTTCTTCAAATAAATCCTTCTTATTCAAGAACAAAATGATGGACGTATCGGTAAACCATTTGTTGTTGCATATGGAATCGAATAATTTTAAACTTTCTTGCATCCGATTCTGAAACAGAGAAAAAGAGTGGATGATTAGCATCATACATCAAACGTATATGAAGTCTGAAAAAATCATATAGAAGTTATAAAAATTCGAACAAGTAATTTGTAACACTTGAGAGAGGAAAAAATTCACGAATAAAAACATTTACTCAATTTTTTAATCAACCGCGCCTCTATTTATTAACATTCAACATATCGATGGAAAATTTTAGTTGACAATCATCGTTGAAGATGCACTCACGTAAAAAACGCATTGCTTCTAAATGTTTTTAATACAAGTTTCAAGTGTATATTTTCATTTCCTCTTTATTCACTTCAAAAGTAATTATCCCCTGATTTAAATATTGGTATTTTAAATACAGAATTTTGTCGAATAATTTAAAAAATTTAATTAAAACGATGCGGTAAGGTTTACCTTTTGCGCATAATGTCTAATTTCTCTGCCAATAAAAAAAAGTACAATTCAGGAATGGAAGAGAATAAGCGAATTTCGATTTTTAAAGATTGCAAGAATAAAAATTCCTATCAAATTATTACACATCGAAAACTGATTCAAAAAATTTTTCGACACGACAGAAAGTGATTTAAAATTGAGACTGATTAGTGATCTGATGCATAACAATTACATCTCACAATCAGCTTACTTGTTTACATGAATTCATGAAAAATTAATTGAATACTTTATAACTCTTCGAATGCGAATTACTTAAGTCTACGCAATTTGAATTAAAATTGTCTTTTCAATCATCCATTGCGACGTCAAATCATCGCAAAATAAAAAAAAATTTAATAAAATTCAGACTTTTCAAGAATAAATAGTGAGCAAACCAGCAAATCATATGAATTCTCTCCATTATATTTGAACTTGATTTTAGAGTAAGAATATCGTGTAAACTAATAAAATACAAACACACTTGTAATTTTTTTCACGAAGTTGACACCAAGGGGAAAGGACTGATATAAGAGTTTACTAAAATCTGAAGCAGTGAAAGTGAGAAAATATAGATGGGAGAGAAATTCCCCATGAAAACTGCCACGTTTCCATCTTTTTTGGGGATAAAAATCATTTCCAAATAAATACAGACTACCAAAATTTAACAAGTCTACGATTTTCTTTAAGTCTGAATTTTTCTGCGGAGAAAAGGACTTCCTCGGGCTCTTCCGTAGTTACGCCATTCGCCGGTCAAATACCTCAAATTTTACCTATTTGAACTCACTAGACAAAGAGAATACAAACAATTATTATTTCGCGAGACATTTTTAGCTAGAACTCCCGAAACTCGTGAAAATAGACTAGTAATAAAGAAAATTTTAGCGTAGCAATTCTTCGCTAGAAAACCCAGTTTAAAAAAAATTAAGGTTTATTTTTAGAATGGATAGTAAACCTGTAGGAGTTCAAAATTTTTACCGATGTTTTTTCATATACCTATGTGAATTTAAAACTGTGAAAAAAAAGAGGTAAAAAGAATCAATAATGACCAAGTCGGAAGCTATAGATAGATTTTATTCATTTTTTCATTGTTCTGAGAGAAAAAAAATTAGGAACATATTATTGCACCTCATGCTTATTTCAAAAACATTTTTTTTTCTTTTCGATGTGCTGATGTATTGAAAATTAAGAGTTCGTACTACGATTACTCGAACAAATATTTTTGGGTAGCAGAACGACCCGTAGAAATAGAAAATTTTTTGAATATTGTTTTATTTTATTTATCCAATTTTCGCAACAAAATAAGATACTGGTACTGCCATTGTAGAAAAAAGAATCTGTAAGAATTTCCAACCAAAAAAATACAACCATATACTGAGCTAGATGTCCACGAGGGAATTATTCCCAAAAATAGCTAAATAGCAGGTTCGCAATGTCACAAAGAAAAAAGATTGACGTTCAAATTTTTCGATTTAAAAAAACTTTTTTTTTTTTTCATACAGTTAATTTTATATTTTCTCTATCCAGAAAAATATGAATGTCGGCTATACTTATACTTCTAATAAATTTTCGTTTCATTACTGAACTAAACTGCATACACGTTTGAGACTGAAATTAATATGGAAGTAATTAACAGAATATTTTGATGTTATGTGCTGAGTGTTTTCTAACATTAGGAAAACATCAAACTAATAGAGACAATTTCGTATTATCTCTTTATTAATATCAAACTACAAATCGCTATAATATTAACACTTTAAATCTTCAATAATACTTTGTTACTTTAAAGTTAGTTTTATCTTATATTTTAGTGAAACCTGATGATCTATAATCTTCTAGTGTAGACATCTTAAATTTTCAGTTTGAGAGTAGTCAGAGGAATGAGTTTGTCTTCATTTGAAGAGAACACAGTGTCGGTAATTTCATTATTACTTTAAAAAATGGCCGACCCAAAAAGATGGTATGATGTCAGAACATCTGCCAAATATGATGACTCTTCATTGTCAGTATATCTGGTGGTGTTTGTGAGAACAGGTATCATATAGGCGGCTATTATTCCTAGAATTGGGATTAATAGTTGTCTATATTTTGTTCGACACATTTTTATAGAGGAACTAAAATGTCTACAAAAAGGCGATGGAACATGTTCTTGGCAGATGATTATAAGGGCATTTTTAATGCAGGTATGTAATGCAATAAAATTGCTCTACTATAAAATTTCACCTGGGTTTAAAATCAAGTGATAGAATAGAGGATAAAATTCTTTCCTAAAAGATGATATACAATGAAAGTCATTTGAATTTCATTCTGATAAACGATAATAGTTTTCAGTCACAATCAATTTTTGGTTCCACGGGATTTTAATAGAAAAACAGGAATTTAACACCGCATTAAAACTTGTCAAAAGTTACCTGGGAGAGAGCGAGACAAAAAAAAAATAGAAAAAAAAAACAAAGAAAATTGTATTTTTTAACTAAAAAATTGGAAGTTTAAAGTTTTTGTACATTTTTATTGTAGTTATTAACGCAAAAAAATGTAATGTAGTTCTTGTACTAACATCCAGGGGCGCTCAAATTGGGTTTTGTTTTTATCAGTTATCACTTATCATCGTTCTTGTTTTCTAAGTTGAAGTTTTGCCAATTCAATGTGACAGTCACTATGGCTTCATAGTATTGGCTACGACTACTGAGCAAAATACCCCAAATTCAAATCCCATCACGGATGAAAATTTTTTGAATGTTTTTAGTGTATTTTCCTTAAAACTATTGCATTTAGTGTAAATGCGTGATCTGAGGGCGAGACCTGCGAAAAAGCGCCGATCCTGTAGATCACGAATATATAGGTCATTCAAATTCTTCTGTAAACAACATATGTATATATATACACACACATAATATGTTTTTCCATTTTTTGTTAATTTTGGTACTTTTTGAGAGTCTGTGGAGCTTCCGCTATTTGACTTATGACAATGAAACTTGGAGTAGCGTTAGAAGTTTTCATGGGCGACACATTCGTGTTAAAATTTTTGAAATTCATCATCTAGTTACGGAGGGAGGGGTTTTCAAAGTTTCACAAACCCACCATGTTGTCATCACGATAACTCTCATAAATTATAAGATTTTGGTTTGAAATTTTTATGGCAGTTGGAGACTATTAGGGACTGGTTTGATATTCAATTTGAGCGAAATCTGTCGACTGGTTTTCGAATGGCAGCCATTACAAAATTTGACACTTTTGGAAAATACACACTTACCGCGGTTGATGCGTGGCAGAGATATTTTTCTTTCAAATATATATAGTATAAAAGCATATTTTTTAAAAACTATTTTTAATCTAAACTTACTAAGATATAAATTTAGTGGAACCCAGAGTAGTCTACCTACGAGCCCCACCATTTCTTTTTTCGATTTTAAAAGAATTCCGTACAGTTTTGAAAATTAACCGTGATATGTAGAACAAGTACAGATTTTTTCAAACATAATTCTAGAACTTAATGAAACGTAAATGAAGAGTGATTTTGTAGGAATTAATAACAAAGTTATGAAGCAATCTCTGAACTTATTTTTATCTTGGTGAATTCTATCCGATTATATTGCTGTGAAATGAGATTTGAAGACGATTTTGAGCGAGAAAAACTGCATGAGATTGACGCCCACTTCAAACTACGTTGGCATTCAAAACTCTCAATGATTTTGACTCGAAAAACCATTGGGGCGGGATAAAAGTGAAAATTTAGACAACTGGGAATAGAAATGAATTCCTAAATTAGATTTCTCAGAGTCCTAGAATGAAAGAAAGATATTATTTCCAGCCATTTCTTCATTTTTGGAAGAAAAACAGCTAATTATTGGGAGGGGTTATAATTTCTTTTAGAAGGAACGAAAATTGTTGGCCATATATACATATTGTTACGGCTAATCACATAAAACCGCACCACTTGGTCAAATTAGGTAGACCCAATTACTATCGCGAGCAACCATAAAAAAAAAGACAAATTTCGAAAAATTGTCGGACTAATACAGTCGGAAAACATCTGCCGAACCTTCTCAACATTTTTCCTACTCACTCTTCGTAATTACAAAGAAGACAAAAAGAGAAAAAAAATAAAACTTTATCAGTTATTTTCCACTTACTTTTTTTTTCGACTTTTCCCCTTTTCATCGAAGCCACAGGCTAATGCTGCATTAATTTTCCGTCGCCCTCCTAGTACATCTCTAATAATCCTTATACCCCTTCATTTCTTCGTTCCGCTTTTTCCGTGCCACCCAAAACTAGAGCATTTCAATTTCACCCACAATTACGAACCACAGGTATAACACATATTCGAGAAATGGATGCAAACAGTTTCCACACGATATAAATGCCATCAAGTAAAATATCGAAAAAAGAAGGAGGAGTAGGAAGTAAGGTGCAGGAAGACGAAGAAGAAAGTGTAAAACTACATATACGTATATATATTTAAGTTGGGACAAAAAAAAACTCGTATCGATTTCCGTAATTTTCACGACCATTTATTCTCTCGCTGGACCGAAGCAACGCGGACGACACACGACAATGTTTATTTTTTAAATTCATACTGGCGAACGAAATTAGAACGAGAATTTTGAATCATGTAAATGCGTAAAGAAGACAAAAACTGTTCTTCGCATGCAAATTTACCCCCACAGGTCATACCTAGAAGGCAAAAAAAAAAAAAGAAGAAGAAGAAAGAAAAAAGGGGAAAAAAGAAGAAAAAATTGTTACATCTTGAAGGAATCCCCTTACCCTTCACCTCCACAATCCAACTGTTCCTTTTACGAGTTATGAATACGGTTAAGATCTTAATCGGCGGTTGGTCGCCTTGGTAACGTGATGAGTCTTGAACAGCGCAAACTCACCCTCAAGCACATCCACAGTAATCGATAGCACATTGTCATTGGTCGCGCAACGATTTCAAAGACGCTTATTTTTTATTTATTTATTCAGATAATTATGTATTTCCCCCTTCTTTTTCTTTTTTTTTTACCTTCCATCGCCCAGAGTATTAGATTTTCGTTGCTTCTTATCACGTCTATCTTTCTTTCACTCGTTCGTTTTTTATTTAATTTTCGACAGCCAGATCTCGACGAGCATAATCTTCCCTTTAGAATGATGCTAATAATTTATGCACACATTTCGCATATTTTTAGCATAATTTCGAAGAAACCCTCTAACAACTCGCAGCAGGAATACAAATATCTTCTTCATAATGAAAGAAAACGCAGACTCGTGGATTTTGGCATCTAAAATTATCGCTCCAGCCAAATAGTAAATTTTGAAGGGTCTTACTCCCTCTTCGCAGAATTAAAAGAAATTATTCGAAACACCTGTTTTTTTTCTTGTATCGGTTATTAGAGAAATTTCTCGTAAAATAAAAACATCTAATTGAGAAGCCTTAAATTCTACAGAAAACTCACTAACTCTTCAAACAGCATCGTAAAAAAGGCAAATTTGAAGGTTGAAAGTCGGAGACAAAGGATATTTTTCGGTTTAAAAATCAACTTTTAGCCACCCAACATCCGCCTCGAACTTAAAAAACCTAGTTTTAACAATTAGAACATTTTTTATCCATTCCTCTTCACTTTAGTTTTTCGAAATTTTAACTCACAGAAAATTCTGAGTTAAGTATAGTTAGAAATGGCTGGAAATTCTTTCGGAAGGCCTCAAATGCGAATTTACGGTAACATCCTTCGATAGAGTTTTAGCACCGAACCTCCGCACATAAAAGATTAATTAAAAGATTTCATTAAATTATGTGAACGTCAAGTTCCAGCATACATAAACGATGAGTCGAACGGGAGCCATCGCACACTTTTCTTTGAATTTTTGTCAGCACTCTTAAGGAAACATTAAAAAAAAGAAATCTGTAACACAGAAATAATCTAAAATATAACCTATGCCTAGCAAGGAAGTACGATTTCTCCGAATCCCTCCTCCAAATTATACATACTCAGAGAAATTGAAGGCATGGAACCGGTTTCCTACAACTAGGGAGCTCTGTCCTCCTAGATTCGGTGTCTGAAGCTCAACTGGCGAACTCCGTCCTATGCTCCCCTGATCTCCGGACCTTGTAAATTTGTGAATGTAGTTTTATAGCGGATTTTTGGGACAATTTGTAAGGAATTTGATGTCATAAACCGATTCTAGATTGAAATCATCACAGTAGACACTGCGTACATTATTTTCATTTTTCAATCGACAACGAGACATAAGAATAGATAGAGATGGCTCGGTTCTTCCTTGAATGTGACTAATTTCTGAAGGAATACAACACCGAAATTAAAAACAGAAAAATAATAGACATTTTATTCTCCACAAAAGTTCAAAAGCCGTTTTTTTGTTTTTTTTTGGTTAAATGACCCAATCTTCAAAACCACTGATTGAGTGGTGAGCAGCGAAATTCTAATTTGAAGTGTTACAAATTAAACGAACACACATGGCTGAGAGACAGAAATAATTTACCGTCGTTTCGTCTTCGTGCAGAACTTGATCATATTCTGACATAGCGACACAGAAAATAATTGCGGTTACATCTTCAAAACAGTGTATCCATTTTTTTCTTTCTGACCTTTGGCCGCCTACGTCGAACAATCTGCAAAAAATTCGTATATTTATACATAATGAAAATAAAAAAAAGTAAAATTTTAAACGATTGACTGGAAAAGGGAGGTAGGCGTAAAAGAGAAACGAGAAAAAAATTCAAGAGCCATACATATTTATGAATATTTCTTTTTATTATACTTTCGCATATAACTAAAGAAGCAAAACGAGGATGGAAGAAAAAACACGAGAATTCCAAGTTTTCCATTTTCTACTCTTGATGTTACAATGTTGTTTATTTTATTTATTGTTTTTTCCAACCCCCTCTCAAACCCTAACTTCACTTCACTTTTCATTTGTTTTCATTACACATATCCACGATACAAATTTACTTAACAACGCTGCTGGAAAAATCATATTTTACTGGGTACATAATAACATAATACATAGGTACGTAAACCGTACACGTAAACCCATTCTGAATATCTCTACATCGCTGGCATCCTTGATCAATATATCACCATATGGGTCGAGCTCGGATTAAGCGATACATTTTGACATTTCAAATGCGAAGTAGACACGTATTTGCAGTTTACCCGCACTAAATGAATTAATTCACATTTCGGTTCGCTTTGAGCGTAAGAATTAATCTGAAAGAGAACATATATTCGCTAAATATTCCGATACAGAGAGAGAAAGAGATGTAGAAAGCGAGAAAGAACCAGTAATCGTCAAAAAACTATACGACTGGCATTGGAGGATTGAGAGACAGTTGACAAGGAGGAAAAGTCAAATTGAAAAACGAAAAATTCGAAAACAACTGTTAAAGTTCGCACAAGTTCAAACAACGTAATGGAAAATTAAAGTAACCTAACACACACACACATGCACACGCACGCACGCGTTCCTACATTTAGCAACAAGAGTGCGTTCAGAATGAACATCCGGGTAACAACCAAAACACTCAAACCGTTGAGAATTAACTGGTTGTTTTACCCGGGTAGGGTGAAGTTTTATCCCGGTAAATAGTGGGTAAAAAGTTACATCAACGATTTTGATTGGTTGATGTGGTATTATTTTGATAACGATGTGAAATATTTGATAACAATCTATATTGTGTTTTAATTGTTTACCCTAACCAAAGATGTATAGAAAGACAAGTTAGCTCACTCTGATAAAAAAAGCGTCACATAATCAAGTTGAGAAAATTTATCCCGACAGATGGCGTATGCGCTAATATGGATTCATTGGGACTGATTTTTATCATTGCTTTAAAGGAGAATTTATAATATCTAAGTTATCGAAAGCAATTATGCAAAAACTTTAAGTGGTAGAAAGTTGAAATTTTCAGGATACATTTGCATAGGTTATCTCAAGATTCACTGAAATTTTTGTTGAAATCGTATATTCATTTTTCGAGATATCACTGTAATTCTGTTGATATTCCCAAACTTGATTGAATTCTTATCATTAAAATAACAGGATTTGAATAGAATTTCAGGCCCACGAATCAAACATACGATGGAGATAGCAGCTTCAACGAAGTTTACCTAAACGCCAATGGACAAATGTGAAGGTTGCGAATGCATTCGGAAGAAACAATAGGCTTTAAATCGCTCATATGAACTGAATTCCAATAATCTTTTAAAATATTAATCTATTCAGCGATATTACGTTCACCAATTATTATGAAAAAAGATTAGTAGTGATTATAATACCCCAGTTCCAACTTGCTAAACTTTTAGAACTTTTTGATAACAGGCTATTCTATTTAGAAAAGTGCGAAACTAATTTTTTCGAAAGGCTAACAAAACGTCAGGGTTTAATTGGACTCATCCATTCAATAGAAATTTTCAACAACTCGAGAGTCCTGGTCCTTAAGAACAGCATGTTTTTGCAAAGAAGAACAGAGTTTGTGTTGTATCAATCATCTTTTTGTCTTTTCATAGTTTTCATACATGTTTAATTCATTTCTACGAGTTTGATAAAGAAAAAAAAAGATAAAAATTAAAGAATAAATAATAAATGAAATTAAACAAACTGAATGAATGTGTATTATCGTTAGGATAATAGTAATATTTTTTTTTTAAATTCGAAGCGATCAAAAATCGATGAGAGCTACATGATATCACAGTACATGAAATTTCATTGAGCACGTTTTATTCAATGAACTCATGGTAAACTATACTAAATACCCTCAAGATTTTCAAAACCTCTAGACACGAAAAAATTTCCAAAATATTGCACAGCGCCAAATCAGAATAATTAATAAATAAGATTTAATTAACATAATATACAGTCATGATAAGTACACGGTGTTTTTTTTTAAGTCAATCGAGCATGACTAGAAACAACTAACTTTTCTTTGGTAGCTTAATAATACATTGAAACCAATCTAATGAAAACTATTTCATTAAATGGTTTAAAAAAATTTTATTCGAAAAGAAAATTCACAATTCTCATAATTTCTCATGCGCAAATCACATTTCTACTTTTTTTCTAATTAATTTCGAATGAAATTAAAGAAGTAGTGAAAACTATTTATGTCAAGAGTGTCAAACGAATTCATACAAAATTGATGGTTTTCTCCCCGACGATGCGATCTACCATAATTTTCAATAAAAATTAATTATCTAAACGCTCATTTGGGAATATTGAGAACTTGAAAAAGGTTTATGAAATATTGGATTTTCTTGGGTTGAGGATGTTAAAAGAGAAAAATGAAATTGGATCAAAAATGTATTCTCCTAAAATCTGACAATGCTTATAATAATGTGTGGGCTGTGAATTGATGAAGAGTGGGGATTAACTTAATTCGAGGCTATCATTCCCCCTACCCCTCTAAAAAAATTAATTTCAAATTATTTTGTCCATTGGCCAACATATTAACTGCTGGATAAGAATACTGGCCTAAATAGTACCACTATCCATGTATAAAATTAATATGATAACAACTAGTATAATTCATTATAGGTCAACTAAATTTTTCAGCGTTCCTAGGCATTCTTAAATAAAGGTCTCATAAGAGAGAAATCTAAATCGATGGAAAGTATGCCATGCACTCCAACGTAGTTCATAAAATGATCAATTCTGATCACAAATAATGAAATCCACTCAAAAGTAACATTCAATTGATTAAACTCTTCACGGTCTGCTATTCTTCACGCAGATTTCTGCAGTACTGCTCCAAAGATGAAGCCCTCACATATTGGGTTACAAACTGAAAATGTTGGTGGAGTTCATACCAATCATTGACCAATAACTCGAAGGAAAAGACATAAAAAAGGGGAATCTTCTTTTTCCAATAACTTTTAGCATGAATGAGCTAATAGCAACAAATGAGAAATCGGTGAATTGACTACGGTGAGTGAAATGATACTCGGTTTATTGCATCCACGTTAACTCTTTAGCCTTTGCCGAAAAAAATATTCGAATCATGAACTCTTCTTAGGTCAGTTTTTTCAACAGCATATTATATGAATTAATTAAAAATTAAAATGATAATTTTACTGACCGATGATCTTTTTTCTCAGATCAATTCTACAATAATATTACTAGATAAGCATCACTTATATAGTTCGCGGCGCTTTATGGTTTGTATTATTAAATCAAGGGCGGTAAGTTTGGCGTGCAAAGGTACACTTACACCCCCTGGAAAAATTTATATAGAAAAAAAAAAAAAAAACTAAAAAGAGCAAGTCGATAGTCGATAAAACGTTCGTTAATTGTCATCACCGTGATTTATAAGAGAAGAAAGTCGCGATGTTAAGATTTTTTGTACAAGTAGGGGGGTTAGGAGCTTCCTGTTTGATTTTCTTAAAAATGTTGAAAATTTTCCAAATTATGTTGCACCTCCTGAGAAAATTAAAACTTGCCGGTCTTGATATAAACGGACAACAGATATCCACACGCTAAACTAGGGAAGAGAATACAATATTCCGCACACACATAGGTATTAATAAAATAAAGTGAGAATAAAATTTTTGTAAATCACGTTTTTTGTCGTCTACATTCACTACGCAACCTTTTATCAAACAAGTAGTCGAACTACCCGAGAGAAATACTGCTTGGTCACGTGCCAAAACTTTTCAATTTCGTGACATGTTAAACAGTTTTTGCTCATTTTTATCCAAATACTTCGTTTTCATCCTCAAATCTGTAAAACTGACTCGCACGTGACAACGAAAAGTGGCGAACAAACTGTTAATGACTGCAACTGTAGACAGCAAGTACCCTTTTAAAAAGTTACATTGTCAAGAAGTAGATTAAAAACGAAGCAGACAACTTCTCCAACAGTCATAGATGAACACAAAATGGGGCGAAATTCAATTTAAGCGTAGGAGATATGTTTAACAAAGTTCTACAATGTAGATCAGACCTAACGAAAGGAGAAGAATCAAGTAATTTTGTATCGATTACTGCGAAACATAAAATTTTAAGAAACTTTTTGGAAGCTATTTGACATGATAAAATCACCATGTTGACCTGATGCAAATTAGTCAACTTCGGAAAAACTAAAACGGCCGTTAAAAAAAAAAAAAAAAAAAAAAAAAAAATCCAATTAGACACCGATAAATTATGAATTAATAAAACATCTATTACGCTTGATACTCAAATATCACAATGACCAAATATTTTCAAGTATTTTCAAAGTATGACCGAAATATAAATTTTTCAGATAAAAATCTACTAATGATTAATATTTTAAAAGTGCTTTTCAGATTTGACAAAAAATTCCGATTTTAAAGGTCCACTCCATCTCTCAATAAAGTTCGAAGAAATGAAGAATTCTACTAATACCATACTGAATTTCGAACACATTCCAGAAAATATACGTATGGCCTACAAAACATAAAATGATAATATTCAAACGAGCCAAAAACAGAAGTTAATGTTGCCATAGATATTTTAGCAGAACAAGTTTGACAGATACACACGCTGTACGTTGATACCTCAGTTAGAAAAAAAATTGCTTCCAGCAGCGTTAATTTCGAAAGGTACCTACCTACCAGCAAATCGCTTCCAAAAGATTTAGTCAAGGTTGTCTAATCTCATTAAAAGTTTTCGTGAGTGGTACGGCACCATGGTCGTCAGAAAATTTACCACAAACAATTTCAAAACGTTAATTTTTTCCCAAATAAATAATAATGTACATCTCGTCAGATTTATATAAAGGAACTAATTCAGCGAATTTATAAAGCGTATAATTATCATTAATAAAGCGTACATCAATAATTTCTAAAAATACTCACTTGAAATTTAAATTTTTAAAGGAAAAATGAACCTCTACGATGCCGGTAGTTTTCACTCTTGTTCTAAGTATATCTTGTTCAGTTGGTTGGTAATCTTTAGCTCCTAGTCGATCTAAATCATCTAGAAAACTACAGGTAACAAACAACAGTTTTAACTACAAGGTGTTCTGATAAGTATATGTCAACTACAAATAAAATTAAGGTATATACATGTATTCACAATTTATATTTAGGGCGGTACACGCGTACGGTGAACGAAGCTGGAGGTATTTTTTAGAAGAAAATTCAATATTACCACGTAAGAAAACCTGAGGTTAGTCAGATTTTTTAGGTAAACAGCGTACAAAAGTTGAACCACAAACCATTCGAATGCAAAATTGTGAGCACCTAATCGTTACGCCACGTATAGGGTTTCACTTACGTTTGGATTGCTTGTTTTGAGTAGTTTTTTTTTCATTATTTAAAAAAAACTCCTCTCCAAAACGGTATAGAGAATTGTTTTTCTTACGATATTTTCGAAATTTTGAGAAAGAAGCAGAGAGTTTGAACTCAACCTCTCTTCAAATAAGGCTCCATGTTTTTCCAGAGTAGGATGCTACAGGAAATATATAATAACAGAAGGAACGTTTCAATCACGCAAACATAATTATCATTTAAATGCGTCAACAAACATATGTTTAACTACGCATAGTTTGTAATTTCAATAAGTGTAATTTTAAAATCGATTCCTTCGATACAAAAATTACACCCATCTAACAAATTGAAGCAATTTTTAAAATTTTACTGGATTCTGAAAGGAGCCTAAAACCATAAAATAATGACGAGGGTCACAGATAAATTATTATGAATATTACTTTTAATAAAAACACCTTTGTGGTACTGTGACAAAGACAAAACGGTTTTCATTTACTGGTTACCAATAAATTGAAACTTATAATATTATACTTGGTAATTTTTTCAGTACACCAGAAGAATTTAATAGAATCCAATAAACAAAAGGGAGAGGAAGTTTCAGATTTAAGGTGGGAGAAGCAAAAATAAGATGATATATTTGAGAGACGTGCCGAAAAACGTAACCCGAATTTTTCTTGCTGGCTTTACAACGACCAAATATTCACACAGAATTAAATTCACATAAATGAAACAAAGAAAAAGCTGGGAACACGAATGGGTAAAAAGAAAATATTGAAATCTTATAAAAGGAATATACATTTTAATGAAGTACTACGCGCGAGAGGTAGGTACACGCATTTTAGGCGCTGTGAATGAGCCAATGAAATTTTTATTTTTAACCTAAAATTAGATATAAAAGAAACTATGAAACGTTAATTTTTTATTTGTTGGCCTCGACCATGCTGCTGAATTTTTCAAATCATCAATAAACTACATTAGAAATGATCAAAAGGTTATATTTTTGATATGATGAACTTTTTTTTTTGTTTTCAACACGAATACCAACACAAATGCAGACCCTAAAAACCGTTCGCGGCTATTTTATAAAAGTCAAAGAAAAACGATTGACGATGAGAGCGAATGCGAACTGAAAATTTAAAGACCACCTAATTTGGAACACGATAATCTACATGTGGGTTTGATGCAAGGTAAAGTCATAACGTATATCGTATAACTCGTAATTTCCAATCGATAAACGATGTACACGCGACTAACTTTCGTATAAATTGGAGAAAATTAATAACTTCCAGCAGTAGCGATTACTTCATGATGAAATGATGTGGGCACGGTACCAAAATAGTTGCCCAGTTTTAATTTTGAGCACGTCTACGGTAAGGTCACTTCTTAAGGATCTAATTAATGTTAATAGAGACAAGAATGTCGAATATTCACCTGGGCTGGTATTGGGCGGGTGACAACAGAAATCTCTCATCAGAAATCTCTCATAAATGGTCTCATTTAACGGAAAATATTACGTTACATTATTCGTTACATTTTTTTCTTATATCTATGTATGGGACAATTTTTTTTTTTTTTTTTAAATTCGTTGAAAAGAAGGAATGACCATTTAACTACAATACTGAAAAATTTTCAAAGGGAACGATCTAGGTGGGTGATCAAAGAAGTATCCACTAGTTACATTATTTTCAGTAGGTATAGATACGCCACAGGCACTGTTACGAAAATCCACTTTGTAAGCTACGCAAATATACCGACTAGAGGCAAATGATTATCCTACAGAGTAAAAATTGACGAATTATCAAATGGGCAAAAAATATCAGACAAAATATAAACACTTTGTATAGCGAACTTAAATTTGTTAAAGAAAATTCTAATATTTAGGAAACCGGTTATAAATTTGATGAATAATACGTAAATTATCATTTACGAAACAAGACTTTAGTGTAATTAAGTTTAGGTTTCATTCTGTTCATTCCAGAATAGGTTTCAAGGTTGAGTTCCACTGTTTTCGGTAATATTTCAATTTTTCACACTATCGTAATTGTTCACGAGTCTCTCATATAAATAGCCCACGTGAACAGCGATGTGCTCATGTGGTATATGCAGAATACGTATACACTCAAGAAATTGATAAAAAATTTAGACTACACACCGTATACTCTTACAACCTATACAATAAAATTCAAGTTTTTGTAAATTTATCCACGTTTTTTTGCAACGTTCGCAACATTTTAATTTTGAAAAAAACTGCTCTTCTCCCACTTCATGATTTCTCAGCTCTTATCTAAGCTACAAAATCGTGGTTTGTACTATTGAAAAGAGGAGAAATTTTCTTTGAGTTCTCTAACAAAATTTAATTTTTTATCGTCATTATTTTTGCACAAATCGGCCATAAAAAAAATTGCGAATGAATGAGAAATTTGCCGTTTTTTGTCATTTAACATTTCAAAAACTAATGATGGCAGAAAAAAATTTTCAGCGATGACCCCCCACTTTTTAACGACAAATTCATTTCCGCCATGAGATTTCATATAAAAAAAATTAATCACGAGATAACGACGAAAGAAAATACAAGAACGCGCTCTGCGTATTTCTACATAATTATAGGTGCGTATATATAAATACATAATATATACAAAGTGCTCTGCTTATAATACTTCGCCACCTTTCGGACACTAAATGTACACGCAAGTATATGATCGTGGTCATCTAAGATTTGTAACGGGAGCGGGTGCTAGTGATGCAATAAAAAGCATTCACAAGTCATATTTTCAGTTATTCGATTATTTGATTAAAACTTACGGGTACAATAACCTCCAGAAGATGAAAAAAACAAATTCTTTAGATGTATGCACATGTAAAATCTTAATTCTCCGTCAATAAAGGTTAAAAAAAATTTTATGAACACATCACTGGGAATAAGATTTGATTAGAAACTGAAATGTTCAAGTATTGTTACTAAGTTCGCGATAATGATGATGATAATCGTGAAGATGATTTTCAAAACATCAATGATGCGGTAAAAAATAAAACTCAAGATGTTCAAAGTTTGATTACATACTCAAACTTAATCTCAAAAAACGGAGGTCAGACTGTACCTTATTAATTATACCTTAGGCTAAATTTAGCATCCATGAATAACTATAAGAAAGAAAAAAGAAAACAATTCGTAAAATGTCTTCAATTCCGACCTAATAATTCACAAAATAATTTGCAGTTGACAAATTAAAAGCGTCAAAATCGGCTACTAATAGGTATATGGAGGGATAAAACTACAACATTCGATATTTTTACGAAATATAAAACAAGACTTCAAAATCTAATCCGCTACAGGTTACTTTACGTCAATAACGAAAGATGTCACTGTCAAAAAATCAAAGCTTTCAACCGCATGTAAAATACATTCGAACTGCTTCCTCATCATTTCAGCTCAATGGTTTCGAAATTTTACGATTACTGTTGGCTGACACGAATATATTAATACATTACAGAATAACATGTAGATATTACGGAGCTCAATTATTACGGTAAATGAATAGCCAAAAACCAATATTTTCAATCGGTGAAATTATGGGGACTTTCTTTTCACTAAATTACCTACATCAAAACTTATTTTCATATCATATCATAACCATCAAAAATTTTCAATTTTTTAAACCTTTTCCTTTCATTTATCGTATCAAAATTGTTGACAAATATTACAGTAAAGGTGCATTTTCTAAACTAGTGACTTGGCAAAAACAAATTAAAAATAATGAAATTAGGAATCTAAAAGATCAAAGAGAAAAATAACTATAATAAGAAATCATAAAAAGACTGGATAATTTTTTCAATTCTCCTTTTCCTTGTACTCGTCAATTTCAAATTGTCACGAAACAACTAACTTTTCATACAATACCTACTGAATGTTCACCAAATTTTTTTCTCTTTGAAATTTTATCCGTAAATCAACTTAAGGTGTTCCCACATGTGATTGAAAAATTCATGCTGGGAGAACACTGATTGCCGGATCCTGGTCATCACCTTCCTACCATTTCGACGTAGAATATCCTTCAGATGCTTGATTGAAATATCTAAGTCGCCAGAGCCTAATATAAGAAAAGAAAAATTTTTTTTCTGTGCATCAAACACAATAAGTGTATTTTCCAAAAGTGTCAAATTTTGTAATATCTGCCATTCGAAAACCAGAGAACAGATTTCGCTTAAATTCAATACAAAACTACTCCTTAATAATCGCTAACTATCATGAAAATTTTAAGAAAAAATTTTTCAATTAACAGGATTTATCCTTATGACGACATAGTATCTTTGCAAAACTTGATGAACCTCCCTCCCGCCAAAATTACAGGATAAGTTTCAAAAATTGTAACACGGGTTAGTAGCCTTTGAAAGCTTATTCTAAGTTTTATTGCCATGGATCAAACAGCAGAAACTTCACAGACTCCCAAAAATTTCTAAAATGAGTAGAAAATATAAATATGTAATCTATATGCATTTTAGTGTATTTTCCTATAAAAATACAACTATTACATTCAGTGGAATGACGGAAGCTGTGAAGAAGCGCCGATTCTGAGTCGTAGAATATATAGGTAAGTCAAATTTTTTTGTACACAATATATATATTTCCACTTTTTGCTCATTTTAGCACTTTTTGGGAGTCTATGGAACCTTCGCTGTTTGACCTATGACAATGAAACTTGGGATAGCGTTAGAAAATTTCATGAGTACAAATTTGTATTAAAATTTTTGAAATTCATCCGCTAGTTCAGGAGGGATCATGTTGTCATCATGATAACTCCCGTAAATTAAAAAGTTTTGGCTTGAGATTGTTATGGCAATTTGAGATTACTAGGGACTGGTTTGGTATTGAATTTGAGCGAAATCGGTTCACTGGTTTTAGAATGGCAGCCATAATAAAATTTGACACTTCTGGAAAATTCACACTTACCGCGGTTGATGAGCGGAAGAGATGTTTTCTTTTACTATAATAAAAAAATAGGTTTAGTTTAAAAAAAAATTTTTAAAAGATAACATTTCATTTTATTTTTTTGGCTTTCGCTTCATGCGAAATAAACATTATAATATAAGTAAGGTTTTCCACTTTTTACTCATTTTGGAAATTTCTGGCAGTCGGTGGAGTCTTTGCTTTTGGACCTATAACAATGAAACTTGGAATAGGGTTAGAGGTTTTCACTAGCTATACATTCGTGTTGAAATTTTTGAAATTCATCCCGTAGTTTCAAAGGAAGGGGTTCTCGAAGTTCTGTAAACCTGTCATATTGTCATACCTGTAACTCCAATAAATTAAATGATTTTTGCCTGAAATTTTTATGGTATCTAGAGACTGTTAAGGACTAGTTTTTACCGACTGTTTACGGAGGAGGTTATATGTTTGATATGTCCTATCTCCGGAATTTACAGAATTTCATTCATTCGCTCAGAACAAGTTTTACTTCATAGATTTTAATGAAAGTAGGCTTAAAATGTTCCTGACCATCCAGAGAATATCCTAGGCTGTTCATATTTGAAAATTAAAAAATTAGAAGCGTGTAATTGAGAATTTGAAGACTGAAAAAATTATTTTCATAAATGTGGCATACCCACCAATGCGAGCTTAGGTACTCATTCAGATTAACGTAGTCTTTTTTTTTTTTTTTTTTTTTTTTTTTTTTTTTTTTTTTTTAATAAAATTTATTATATTTTGAGTTTTGATCAAAATCGGTCCACTGGTTTTTGAATGGCGGCCATTACAAAATTTTACACTTTTAGAAAATACAATTACCGCGGCTGATGCGCGGAAGTGATATTCTTTTTTGGAAAATACACTAAAAAGCCACGTAAGAGCGACGATAATAATACGGAAATTTTGAAACAATTTTAATTTTTTAACATTTGAATTTGGAAGTTTGAAAATGTTAGAATGTGTAATTTTTTCAAACACAAAAGCATTCTTTGAGATTATGAAAATGGAGACGGGGCGATATCGCAATGAACAACGCAACAATTATCTCCTATAATTGGTGATGTGCCAGAGCTTCAAAAGTACAAAAGCCAAAGGGAGGTTTACATATATTGAAACGGTCAGAAAAAATATAGGTTCTAGAAAAGAATGAAAGAGAAAACGTTAAATGGCCGCATCACGTATCAATACTACCGACTATTCCATGTAACAGCTTGGACGACGTCGACATCGACATCGTGCAAAAAATATTTCATTCTCATTCGCTTACCGATTTCACCTCTATTCTCCAACAACTCTTTTACCAACACACACAAAAATAGTGATGAAATGCCATAAATGCACGGTGCATAGCGTCACAAATTTTCGTCGCGCTTTTGACCAATTTATTTCCCTTTTTCGCTTTCGCAAACAGAAGTTCTCAAGTCTCAACTCTTAAACTGGACAGAGAAATGCGTTCATAAGTGCATTCCATCAATGGACGACAGTATCACATAGTCGGTTAGGAAAGTCAGTCTCTGACACATTATGTACATTTATGCGACTACAGCAGTTTCGTACGTTCTCGTTAAATAAATCAAGAAGTCGTCGTTTAATGGGACAATAGAACATTGAAGCGGAAAAAGTACAAATAAAAAAAATGAGAAAAAATAACATAAAGGACGACGAAATAAATACTGTAATGTCTTGCCTTACACAAATACATCTGGAGTAAAAAAAAAAAACAAGAAAAAACAAAAAAACACGAATAGACTAAAACGAACTAAAAATTAAAATATCTGATAATCGTAATTAACGAACTGCATAAAATATTATTCATTATAAAAGTGGTTCGTAAATTTTGGTCGTATTTAACGAATAAAAGTCAAGTTTTTTTTTGCCCCTACTCAACAGCAGAGATGATGGTTAAAAAATTCAAAAAATGCCGATATACTTTTTTTCTTCTTTTTTTTTGGGGGGGGGGGATGAAGTTTGTAGTATAAGGAAAAAAAACTTTGCCTACATATGGATGAGGTAGGAAAAAAATCAATGAATGAATGAAAAAATTGGTAAAATTCAAAACGAAAAATTACACTGCGAGAAAATTGTTTCGGCAGATGGCATTTACTTGTCATATCTTGTCGGAAATTTTCTAATTTTGCTCTAGCTATAAACTAGAAAAATGCAATATAATAAAATACAATTTTCAATTCAAAAATGTACCCATCTTGAAGTTACGCATACAATTTAGATTTTGAGCTAGGTAAAACATCGTGAAGGTTGCAGAATGTAGAGCTGGGCACTGACATCAGAATCAACATGGAATAAACGAAGTGTATCTGCACATGGTTCAGGATACCAGGTAGATTCTTAACGCTTGTCTGCAATGGATCTTACAGGTCAAAGATGAGGTCAACAACAACGAAGATCTGTTAGGATCTCAATTCGGGAACTGTCGATATGGTTTGATACATTTGCGGTATTCGGTTGGGCAAAGAAGTGCGGGGGAGGTAATGCAACCTAAACCGGGCATCAAAGCTAGATAGGCGGTACGAACCCAAAGTCTTGAATTACCCGAAGTACATTTTGATTTTGCAATGCTGTACTGATTTTCATGGAAAGAGATGCGAATAAAAGACAGAGAAAGGGATCGAGTGCGACGTCGGGCATATAAAACGAGGAGTAAAATTACTCACGCTAAAATTTTCATTAAAATCAATGGTGAAAAATAAAATCTGATGAGAGCGGTTGCAGAAGCCGAAGTGGGTATAAATAATCTAGGACGGTCACGTAGCCAGACCATTTTTCTAAAAAGAGAAATTATTAGTCTTGCGGGAAAGGGGGAGATTTTACTGACTTACGAATTTTAAAAAACAGCAACACAGTCGAGTTAACTTATATATATATATTTAGAACTTTTCACTCCTCTCCTGCGAAGTAAAATTTAACAAGTACATACAATATTATAATTTCACACTCGTTGCCTTCGTTATATCAAAGGGGCACAAGGGTGAATAAGAATAATTTTTCCAACTTTTTAACACCCCTCCTAACTAGTGTTTCGGATTTCCGACAGATTCAAAATAATTGTATACGCTCCGGACGAACAGTAAGAACTCAACCTATCTTTCATGTCGTCGGCCGAATGAATGTTCGACAACAAGCTTTCCCCAGAAATATAATTAACGATTAAAAAACACTAACGGCAAGTCGACAATGAAAATTGGTGTATTTACCTATAATATCATTTCAACTTCTTACCATCAAAGATATACGCAGATCCATTCGATAAAATATCGACAAGCGAACAGAGAGAGGAAAAACATATTAAAAATGAATTATTTTTAAAAAATTCTGTGTACGACATTACTAACTTTCACTTAAGGCAATTGAATTGCCAAACTCAAGTCTCTCGAGTACACCTTGTTATAAAAAAACATCAACAATTTCATTTCGCCATTCGTTCGTCACGCTTCGACTAAAAGAAACTTGTCAACTTTACCACTCTCGAGGACAAAGAGGAAAAAAAGTTCTAAGGTTTCAGTTTTTAATTACATTTTTGTCAATCAACAAATCCCTAGCGTTTTCAAATACGCAACAGCCCCTCTCTCCATTTCATTTCTCACCCACACCATTTCAACCCCACAACGGCGAAGTAATTTGCAATTGCTTTTCCCTTCCTTTCTCTTTTTTATTTTTAGTTTTTCTCTGCGTCTCCGTCTCCTCTTCATCCCGAATTGCCTCTTCGCAGCTATACGTACGCGTCTTAATCCAGAAAATAAATTATGCCGTCATACAAGGGGAACAGAGTTTGGTCATGCGACACACTCATTCAGATCAATACATACAATGTTGAAGGGTTAGGGGCTGCTTTCATACCAATTGATCGAAATTCGACGAAATTTTACTACAAATATAATAAATTTATTTAGAAAAGCTATATTAAAACAAATTCTTCTTCGTAAAAGATAATACTATTGCAGGAGCATAAGAATGTTCACTCAGGGAATGAAGGATTCTCGAATACAGCAGAATCTCCCATTTTTATTTTTGTTTAAATAGAAGTAACAAGTCGTGAAGAATTTTCAGAGAAAATGTATTTTGTTGCGAATCCAGCGAAAAAGAAAATTATTGGGTTTAAACCGATCTCAAAAACAAAGAGTAGAAAATATACTTCTGAATGCCACTCATTGGTGGGATTAGAAATGCGCTACAGACTCTCCTCCTTGCGAAGATTATAAAAAATTCACCATTCTGAGCAAAACATTTATGGGAATGCAAAAATAGCAAAAAATTTCTACGGTTGACGAAGTCAAAAATTTCAAAACACTCAAAATAGGCGAAAAATAATAATTATCAATTGAAAATTGTACTGAAAAGTTCGATAGAGATTCAAACAAGAATACTAATACACATTGGAAAAGTATAAAAAAAGGTCAAAATAAGATTATTCTTGAAATAATCGCTCTCGGGTAGTAAAATTCTGAACAGAGCAGACGATGCAGATATAATCCACATTACAACAAAGGAAACACTTTCATACAAATCAATATTGATGGATTTCAAATGCTATCAAATAACTAAGAATTTTACTCAGAATAATTTTATTTTGAAATCATCATTTATTTATAGGAAAAGTTGGCCAGTTCTTAACATGCACAAGTGGAATTTCATCAAAAATTGCGACAAAAATGAAAGAAAGGAATCGTCTCGTTCCTGATAAGGAGTGGTTACTTTTTATTCAGTAGTAAAACATTTCAATATCTCCAGTAAATAGATCAAAATAATTTTTGACCTTCGAGGAGAAATTTGAAAATAAAATTAAACTAAATAATGCTCTTTCTTACAAAATGTTTAAGCCTAGATAGATTTTTCATGAATTAAAAAAATTAGTTTTAAAATTCAGTTTGAGAACCAACAACCTTTACCATCTAGTATACAAAATACATAAACTTTTCTGAGAATTCGATGAATGATTTAGAAAAAAGTTCCCTAATATACTTTGATTTTTTTCTGGTGGAATTTGTAAACGAGTTGAAAAAGATAGTTTGGAAGAAAATATTTTAATTTCGAATTCCGTTTAAGTGAAAAGTATGCAGATCGCGTGAAAAGTTTTAGATCTTCTCGCAAATCTGCACATATAGGGCGAGTAAGTTTTCGACGCACCATACAAAAATTACCTATGGTGCGCTAAAAATTCACTCAACAACCTTTTTCTATTATAATGAAACAGTGAGTCACTATTCAAGGCATAAGGAAAATTTAATGGGCGTGAAATTTGGTGCCAACATAGGGGGGTGATTGAATGCTCTGCCAGTAACTACCATCCTGCAAAGAGGTACTTCTGAAACCCCAAACTCTTGATAGTAACTTCTGAATGTAAAAGTAGGCTGGTCTGACCTCAACATTTATCTGAAATAAGCACAATTGTGACTTTCCGCTCTGAATCAGGATTTTTACTAGCAAATATCCGCAATGAGGGTGATAAGAGATGAATCACCAGTTTGTGTTATATATATACAGTACCGTAATAATAAACAATTTAAAATTCATGAAAAAACGAATAACAAAAGATGGCGGTTCATCTCTTATCACCGTCAAGCGTATACCTGCTAATGAGGAGCCTTTACTCCAGGATCACATAAGAACTTAAATTTACTATCGAAGGAAGCCATTAAACTATCTTTGAAGACCTCTAAGAACACCAATTCAGCTGTGCACCACAATAACTCTAACTTAGTCGCACAATGTACTGGCATTGTTTTATGATCAACGAAGTCATTGTGCAGAAGCCAACGGCGAATACTCCGAACAACTACAACCTAAATTTTTCCAAATATTTTACTTTCAGTTTGTAAGAGTACGTCTATTTTTAGTGTATTTTTCAAAGAAACTACAACTATTGTATTCAGTGCTATGGCGGGATCAGGGAATGGGACCTGTGGAAAAGCGCCGATCCTGAAACGTAGATCACGAATATATAGATCACTCAAATTCTTCTGTACAGAATATATACACATATTTCCACTTTTTGCTCATTTTGGCACTTCAACGAAATTAACAAAAAAACCTTATAATACAATGAAAATTACATTTAAGGCATAGTTTTAACTAAATTTCAAGTGAATTCAGCACTAAATGACACCGTCCATTTTGTAAATGTCTTTAAGTTTAAACTGATTAATAAAGATTCGTCAAATTTTAGGTGCCTGGTCAACGATCTACCGAAATTATTTTCTCAGTTGTATGTAAAACATAGTTTACAAAAGCTCAAAAAATCTTTTTTGTATAATAAAATTTCAATACCAATTTTGATATTTCAATTATGAAAAAAAAACTGCTCGTCTCTCTTTTTACGATTTCTCAGCTACTATTTCATCTACAAACCTGAGGCTGGTACTGTTGAAAAAAGAAGAAAATTTTTTTGAAGTTTTTACCAAAAATTATTTTTTATTGTCAGTAGTTTTTCATAAATATGCTATAATAAAATTGCAAATTAAAGAGAAATTTTCCGTTTTTTAAATTGTAATTTATTTCAAAAATTATAATAGTAAAAACAAATTTCCACTGGTGACCCCCTTAATTTTTAAACGACCAAGTCATTTCCATCATTAGTTTTCACCTAAAATGAAGTAATTGTAAGCTAATGGTGGAATAAAATACAAGAACAAAAAACTCTCTTTTGGCATTATTTTACAATTTTTTTATGTTTTATTAAAAAAAAAAAAGATAAAAAAATTAATTCAGTTCTGGATTTGAGAAAATATTCTCCTTTTTGCAACAGTATCAATTTCAGTTTTTTATCTCCAACAGACGCTGGAGAATCTTGAGGTGAAAGAGTGGAGTTTTTTTTTCATTATTTAAATGTTGTGAATATTACAAAAATTGTAGATAAATAAACCAAAACTGGAATTCCAATCGCTAAGAAACTGTACTGTTGGATGAAAGCTCCATCCATAAGGACGTGGGTTCAATTCCCCACATCTCTTGAAATATTTTGAAGTTCTTTCTCCCTTTTAGTGTATTTTCCAAAGCAAAATACAACTATTGCATTCAGTGCAAAGGCGGGACCTGTGAAAAAGCGCCGATCATGAGTCATAGGTCATGAATACATAGGTCACTCAAATTCTTCTGTGCATGATATATATATATATATATATAATATATATTTCCACTTTTTGTTCATTTTGGCACTTTTTGGGAGTCCGTGGAGTCTCCGCTATTTGACCTATGGCAATAACACTTCGAGTAATGTTGGAAGCATTCATGGGCTACACATTCATGTTAAAATTTTTGAAATTCATCCGTTAGTTTCGGAGGAAGAGATTCTCAAAAAGTTGCAAACCCACCACGTTGTCATCATGATAACTCCCATAAATTAAAAGACTTTGACTTGAAATTTTTTTGAAAGTTGGAGACTATTAGGGACTGGTTTGGAATTGAATTTGAGCGAAGTCGGTTGACTGGTTTTCGAATGACAGCTATTATAAAATCTGACACCTTTTTTACTCATTTTTGCACTTTTTAAGTCTGTGGAGCCTCCGCTGTTTGACCTTTGGCAATGAAACTTGGGGTAGAGTTGGAAGCATTCATGGGCTACACATTCGTGTTAAAATTTTTGAAATTCATCCGCTAGTTTCGGAGGAAGATGTTCTCAAAGTGTTGCAAATCCATCATGGTCAATGTTATCATCACAATAACTCCCGTAAGTTAAAAATTTTGACTTGAAATTTTTATGGTAGTTGTAGACTATTAGGTACACGGTTCGGAACTGAATTTGAGCGAAATCGGTCGATTGTTTCCGAATGGCAGCCATTACAAAATTAGACACTTTTGGAAAATACACACTTTTGGAAAATACACACTTACCGCTGTTGATATGATGAATTATATTTTTGGGAACGAGGAATTCGAAAATTAACTTGAAAAATTTTATTTCTGTTAAAAATCCGGTTCCTCGCTCATCAATTTGCGACGTTGCGATTTTCACTTTACGCTTCATAAATGAAGTTGGCTTTGCCATTATATAAGGAAAATAAAAGACAAACTCAACAAATCCAGCCCAAGTTTTTCAATAAAAATATATCTACATTTTTTCATTTCTATCTAGTAGATACACCTACTAAACTGGCAGCAAAGAAAATCATTTCAAATCAAAAACAAACATTCAATAAGATGTACATTCACGGACCGAAATTTTTTAAAAAGACTCGGGCATTGCGCCACATTGTGAAGAGAGGAGTATATCGTACGAAACTCAATATTCTTCTGCAAACAAAACGAGCCCTAGGAAATTATTAGCCGGATGTCTACCATAAATTATAAGCCAGATTCGATTCAATGTTTCACGGCTGCGGCATACGTAAACTGGTGGCTACACCACATATAATAAGTAGCTTCATAATTATTCCGTTTTTCAAACCACCACAAGAGTTTAGAGACAGGTAATTAAATTTGGAAGTATCAAGACCATTTTGAGTAACCCTCCATTCACCTATTTTAATATTCAACCATACGATTTTGACCTTTAAAAAAGAAAAAATACTTTTTTTTTTCGTTGAGGTGAGGGAATGTTCGTTTTGGTTTATATAGCGCTCTCACATGTGATAGAAAAATGCATATTGAGAGATGGTAAATTATCACATAGTACAAACATACCAGTTCATCTGGCTAAATTATAAATGGTGCTCACTAGTAAGATGTTACCGTACCTTCGGTAGTGTAACTAAAAAAAATGCGGCTAATAGCGAAACTCCAACAGCACCTCACTCTTCACTAACCTTCTTGCTAGACCTTCTTAACGAACCCCTCCAGGTGCACTTTCTTCCAATCGCTACCACCTCAAGATGAGCGTATGCCCGTTTAAGGCTTGTGCTCTCACACACTGCAGCGGCTGCATGGTTGGTAGTTATGAGCCTGGGCACCTTTCTAAAACTTTCTTATCGTAAGTTGGTGGTCACGAGATAATCACTGGGAAACAGACTCATTTCAGTATACCAAAATTTATTCGGGTGTAATCGAGAAAGGAATAGGAGATGTTTGCATGCACAAGACTTCTGCCTCTTCAGCTATGGGTTGTTTTTAATCATAAATCGCCACCTTTGGCAGCTCACCTATCCTATCACCATCATGAAATTTTCTTTGTAACTTAAGCTTATTTGAAAAAATATACAGAAAAAAAAATTAATTAAAAATTAGTATCATCGGGATTCAACCCGCCACCTTTGATGTGAAAAGTATAGTTAATGTGAGAGCGCCGTACCAGCTCGCACATGATTCATTTTTTTTACGTTTCATATAATACCTTATGCATTATCACTATCAAAATTTAATGATATATATGTATACTAAAAACAAACTTTGATACACCGCAATAGTCTGTGCCCAAGTCCAAATGTCAAGGGTAAATTGGTTCTTACTGGTTACTGGGAGAAATTGGAGCTTATTGAGACGTTGATGCTTGCTTGCACGTTTTTGATCATGGGTAAAAAAATGGCAGCATAATGGTAACCAAATAAAATAAAATAAAAAAAGGAAAAAGAACACACCGTAATGAAAAGAGCTATTAAAAACCAAAAAAAAAAACACACAGAAGATGCATTCGAAAATGTGACGATTTTAAACTACAACTTCTTTGAATTATGGTAGCCAATCATGTCGCAGAGAAATTAAGCCTCATAAGTTTTTCATTTATTTTTTTAAATTGAGTACGGCCAATTATTAAAATTCTGAGCTGGTATACACTATACAGTATATAGCAATTTTTAGAGGAGCAACTAAATTTCATTTGATCATCGGACATCAACCAAATGCAGATACCATTCTCGGTTCAAAGAATCGACTGATTTTAAAAATCTTTCTCACCACCAAATTAATAGTTTTTCAGCGATAATAACATGGCCAAATTGATGAATAACTAAAGAATACACATGCTGTGTTTCAATAATGATTTCTAAAGCGATTAAATCATATTTTTGAAATATGAATCCACGACGATAACTCACCATATGCCAGTGAGCAATCGAAAAGTGGCACAACCATTACAAAATCATATTTTCCCCAGAGAAAAACAGAAGAACTACATGAATTTTGTTGAGGAGGGTATGTTCATCATACAGTCAAATTTAGCTCGTCCAAAATTCTCTCACATTTTTTAAAGTTTAGCACAGTAAAAATTTTAAACAATTCATGTCGATGGACAATTTTAAAAATTTAACCAAGGTTTAAGCCAATCCATGATAACCAATGCATCACTTTGACGTAAGATATAAATAGTCCCGTCCCAAGAAAAACTCAATCAAGTATCAAGTTATTCATCACCTGTTACGGTGCATTTAATTTTAATTAATTTTTTCGATGACGGTCGTTTAATTGTGAAATACTGCCTGCATAAACACGGACAAGCAAACAAAAAAAAACACACATCCCCTTTCCAAAATAACAAAAACAAGCTACATCGATAAAAGATATTGCAGTAGGGTTTTTGCTGCACATAGTGATTTGCAATTATTCGAAAACTGATTGATTAATCTATTATTTCAATTATAATTGATTTTACCATTTTATACGACAACTTGCAAACTTAATTTTTTCAACATGCATTAATTTTGAGCTACAATAGAAAACGTTTCTTCGGCAACTGCCAACAAGTAGGATTTTCTTAATATATTTCGTTTAATTTCTATTTTCTTTTATTAAAATTTTGTGATTCCTGCCCAAGGCTGAATGATAATTGATTAATTTTGCAAAAATAAATGGAGTAGAAAAAAATCGATCAGTTGATTATTCGAGTTAATCGATTAGTGCGCATCATTAACTTCACAGATGAAAAACAAAATTTAGAACTGGCTAAAGAAAAAGAGGGAGGAAGAAAACAAGAAGGAAAATAATGGTGATTTTAAAATTTTTGCACAAAACCCAACAAACAATAGAAAAAAGTTCGCCAACGTTTTACGAATTCTTCCAAAAGAAACAAGTATTTCCCACAAGCTTGCTCATTTTGCTATTATAGGGTTATTATTGATTATTACGTCGTTTTTTGTCAGTACAGCGTTATAATTAGCGCTATGGTAGAAGCTTGATTTGACACTCAAATAGTGACGGGTTTGAATCCCACGAGATGACAATTTTGAAAAAAAAATTTTATTTTATTTTTTAAATTTTTATTTGTATAACGGTTTGTTAGGTTCGTCAATGTTTTTTAATGTTCTTAAAAATAGTTATTTTTAAATTAAACATGTTTTTAGTTACAATGAGTTCAAATACTAGATTCATTCAAGTACTACGTTCACTCATTGCATAGGCGGGGCGATCATTTGGACATAAGCGTGGGGGCATGCCTTGGCCAAAGTTCCCACACTGTCAGAAAAATCCCTCCGCCGGTACTTGCTAGCGCCTACTATGCTCACTAACACATGTGAGAAACAGTAAAAAAAAAATTCATAAATAACAATTTGATCAGGTTGGCGCGAGACGCTCGTCAAAAACAAAAGGTAATTTTTTTCGAAGGCACAAAGAAGCTGCCTCGAATAAATGTTACTAAATTAAATTGAATATTGCCATGCAAAATAAAAATCACGTATGAACCGGCATACTTTGTTTCACATCCAGTGTGTATCTTCAATTTTTCCTTTCCTCGCTATTATCTACGAAACCCACAAAGTATGTGTATTGAGGGTAGTAAATTACTTTTTCTTTTGGAATCGACCATCCTATAGTCTATTCAAACCAAGAAGCTGAAATCCACCACCCATTACACACGAAAAAAAACTGCGAGATTCACACTTTTGAGCAAGATTGAGCACATATTTTTCGAATAGTATCAAGTAAAGTTTGTGCTCTGTTCTGCTGCTATGTCTGTTTTCGCTAAAAACATTTAGCTTCATAGTTTAAATAGACTATACGTGATGACAGGCACACCGCACAACATTCATAATTAATTACAACTTGTTTGAGGCTTTTGACTTTATTAATTTTGAATTTCGCTTGTTAGCATATCCTTCCCTAACCTTCGCTCAAGATATTTTTTCTTATAGTGCAATGGATTGTCTAAAAAAAATCACCCAGCCTTTTGTAAGAAGGGAAAAAACGGTAAAAAATTGGAAGAAAAGTCATCAAAAAGTACCAGTCAAAAAAAATAAATAAAGAAAAGAAGTACTGACTGAAAAATATACAAAATTACTTTCATAAGAATCAGAAGATATCTGCAGGAAGGTACGTAGCAAATGAAATTTTAAAACACAAATGTAATTTACATACTTTCTCAAGTAAATTGTCAAATGCTGTCAGCGAGCAGGAAAAAATGGCTCAAACTGCAATTGACTTTTCATTACGATTAAATTTCAACAGTCTCTAGCTGTCACAATCTTCAGCGGTTCTAGAGGTAAAGTGTTTTAGACAGCCGACGGTAGGCAGACATAAAAAGACTGAAGGAATTGGAAAACCAGCAATGCGTTTACTCGAATTTGGGTTCGCTTTCGAACGCAATTGATTTCAACATGGAAAAAAATTTTATACTCAAAACAAAATGTCGTGGTACCGTATGCGTGTAGTTGAAAATACTGTTTTTTTTTTTGTTTTTTTCGAAACGAAAGCAAAATAATTTAGAAAAATATCTCCACGGAGTATAACTCCGTAATAATTCGAAAGAGAAAAATAAATATACAAATAAATTTTGCTAAACCAAAATTCATATTCAGGACAAGAACTAATGGGTTTCCGTGATTACATTATATTGCGTTAGAAATAATATTTACGCGAGTAACGTATCGTACGTACAATTACTACACACGCAGGTACATCACATTTTTTACGCCTTCACCATGAACTGAGGAGTCATTGTAAAAAAAAATAAGAGAAAATAAAAATACTTACTATTTAGCTGAATCATTAAGCTGATATTCATTAGATCTACCAAAACATTCTTGTACACCAGAGTCCAACCAAAGTCTTTTCATTGCTGCTAAAAGCTCATCTGAAAACGGTTCTGTGTCCTCCATTCGTTGGATAACGTCAAAAACCATTTTTGAATCAGTCTGAAACAGATAAAAAAGAGAACTTAATGATATAATTTTAAGAAGTCACTGGTTTCTGGAGAAGTGGCGACTGACCAACATCGCAAACTGACAATTTATCAAATTTCAATACAAAAAAAACTTATTATTTTACACAGGTTAAGATAAATTAATGGATTTGTTATTTCTTTGGACTTAGGCACTCTGAAACCACTTGCCATAATAGGAACTTCTTAACCCCCATAAATTATTGTCCTCCAAAAGTGAAATTAATGATGAATGGTACAGAGACTTCAAATTATAATTTTATGATGGCTTGCTGTCGAAAACGTTCATAAAATGAATTAACTTCCCAAAGATAAGTTTTACACACCACTTTGAAGTAAAAAGTAAGTAAGCAGTCCATTTCCAATTTCCATACTAAAAATAACAAAAATCCGAACTCAAACTAAACGTCATTGTAATTTTGATGTACGAGTAATTATTGCTTTTATACCAAATAGTTTTAAAAATAGGGGCGATAAGATTACTCTGCAGATTTTATAGTACCTAAAATTTAAAAATCACAATTAAACTAGTCACCACAGTGCTATGTAGTGCTGTACCAATAAAGGGAGAGATGTTGGAGTGCCGCAGTATCAGAACCAGCATCAGCACCTCTTATCCATCTAAAATTTACCAAAAATTATGATTTTCAAGAAAAAAATATTTTTTGATACTCCCTTCATAAAAAAAAAAATGTAAGTTCTGCTGGGGCTATATTCATGAAGGATTGATGTGTGTGGCAACTCCCAAACAGTGGAGACGGGTGCACTTGTGCACTCGATTGGTTGTGAGGTCACTTCCCAAATATGTGGGACTAACACTCTTTTTTGATTCATTAGTTGTAGCTCATCACTACATTTTAATTTTATTACTGGCTAGTAAAGGTCTTTGTAGTTGTGCATCCTACAATGTGTAAACATACAAATTGTGTGGTAAACAGCCACACTTGTACACATTCTGTAACACACACAAATGGGAGTTATAATTATAAGAGTTATGTTCACGCAAATCTGTCAGTTGTAATTTTCATATAGCCTATACTGTAGACCAAGTGCTAAGATGTTTACACATTGAAAATTCTTGATATGCCACTAGATTTATTCATAAAATACTTTAATTTTACATTATTTTTTCACAAATAGTTGGGAATTTGGGGAAGACGATTTAATGGAAATCATAAGCAGCTTTTTTATCTAAATTTCCCACATCTTGAGGGGGAATTCAACTGATCAAAAACAAACATTTTAATAATTCAAATGAACCTTTTACTGGCTTTTCTTTATACAAAAGTTTTCTTTAGGTGCCACTTCAAAGAGACATGATTTAATTGCCATTCAATATATGCAAGAATATGCTAGAGAATAATTTTTAAGTGTTAGCAAGGTGGGAATATTATACTACACACCAAGGTTCAGTTTACATGTAAGGGAAGTTTGAAATGAGCATGGAAGTATTATGACCAAATAATAAAAGAAGGTATTTGTCAACCTTCTAAAAGTTTTTGGAGCTTCCTTATCCACATGACCAAAAAAGCAAGTGGAGAATGGCGAATTGTTGGCAACTACAGGGCCTTAAATGCCAAAACAGTTCCTGATTGCTACCCAGTCACAAACATATGGACTTTAAGGCAAATATGAAGGGTAAAACAATGATCTCAAAAATTGATATCAATTGGGCATTCCACTAAATTACTACAGCCAAACAGGATATTCGATAGACTGCATTCATAACACACTTTGCACTATTCAAATACCTTTGAATGCCTTCTGAACTCCATAATTCAGCACAGACTTTCCAGAGATTTATCAATGGATTATTAAGAGATCTGTCGTTTGCATATGTATACTTAGATAATATTTGCATATGCTCAGAATGTGTGAGCAACAACACAAGAAGAATGTAAGAGCGATTATCCAGTGTATATACACTGCTGACCTTACCATTAATGTAGGTAAAAGGTCATATGCATACATAGAAACTGACTTTCTCAACTACAAAGTGTCAACTAAAGGCATATCCCCCTTGAAGACCAAAGTTGAGCCAATACTGAATTTCCAAAACCCCCAAATGTCACTGAACACAGGTGTTTCTTGGGGATGGTAAATTTCTGCCAGGGCTGCAAGTAAAATTCTACAGCTGAACAAAGTAAGCTGTTAGCATTAATAAAAACTAAAAAAAACGAAATAAAACTACTCGATTACAATGAGGAAGCTGAAAAACCCTTTTATAAAATCAAAGAATTGCTGGCAAATGCAGCCTTCCTAGCTCATCCAGACAAAAGTCTGCCATTATGCATCGCAACTGATGCTTCTCACTTTGAAATTGGTGCAACTTTGAACCAAATGAAAAATTACCAAAAATTACCACCATCTTTCTTCTCCAGAAGCTCTCAAAAATCAAAAAGAATAGCATTACTTATGATAGTGAATTACTGGCAATCTTTGAGTGTTGAAACATTTCAGGCATCAAGTAAAGGGTAGATTTTTTGCTGAGTAGACAGATCATAAACTCCTTATATATGCCTTTATGCAAAAAGCAGAGTCCCTGAAAAGAGCACGACAATTAGACTACATTGGTCAATTGAATACTGATATTCAGTATATAAATGGAGAACTTGACACTCCAGCTGATACTCTCAGTAGGATTGAAGTTATCTCAGCCCCTGCTCAATTACCTTATTTTGAAATAGCTAACAAACAGATTAAGGAAGCAGAATTGCAAGAGTTGTTATCGAATGATGATACTTCTCTCAAACAGACAGAGAAAAATTCCTGGCACAGACATTTTACTCACATGTGACATTAGTATAGGCAAGAATAGGTTATTACTGCTGAAAAAATATTGTAAAATGGCATTTGACAGTGTGCATAACCTATCACACTCCAGACCCAAATTTACTGCTAATTTAGTATCATTAAAATTTGTTTGGCCTTGACTAAAATCTGACTGAAATATATGGGCTCCTAGTTGCCTAAACTGCTAAGAGTCCCAAGTAGGAAGACATACTCATTCACCTTTCAAATATTTTAAACAAACAGAGTAATTAAAAAACATACATATAGACTTGGTGGACCCATTGCCCACTTTACAAGAACATAGATACCTTCTGATGATAATAGACAGAGGAACCCATCGGCCTGAAGCAATCCCTCTTTACAAGGTGACAGCTCCAACAGTGGTTGCCACATTATACAACACCTGGATTGCTCGATATAGCATACCTGAAGTCATAGTTATGGACCATGGTTGATAATTCAAAAACTTGTTTTTTAAAGAGTCATCTCAAATACTTGGTATTCAACATGGTCACACCACAGCGTACCATCCTTATGCTAATGGCAAAGTTGAGTGATGGCACAGAGCTTTAAAAGCATCTATTATGACTTACAAAACAAAGAGATGTATTGAAGCACTACCAACCATCCTCTTAGGTCTCCAATCTACTCTTCAATCAGATATAGGACACTCTGCTAAGCAATTAGCATTTGGCAAGGAGCTACACTTTCCAGGAGACTTTTTCACAAATTTGAAAGAAATTAGCCGCCAAATAATGGTTCAAAATGTATGAACTGATGTAAGCATCTTTTTACAACAGGCAGTTCAACATGGCCAACCAACAATTTATGCCTCAAAACATTTGGCTACTACATCACATGTATTTGTTAGAGATAAAAAAATAAGATCTTAGCTGGAGAAACCAAACACCAGTCCTTATAAAGTAGTATCACAAGATGATTAAACTTCGTGATACTCATAGCAGGTGAAACCAAAACAATTTCAACTGACAGATTGAAGCCTGCATTTTTAATAAATAATGACAAGAAAACAGTCCAAAAAATTAGTAAAAAGGTGAAACCCAAAGAAAACAATCAGATAGATACATCAAAAAATACTACAGAAAATAAAGTACAGGAAAATCTAGTCAAAACCTGTAATACTACGCAAAATTCACAAATAGAAAAATCACAAACAAATAAAACAACAAAAAAGAAGAAATCAGTCAAATTTTCTGACAACCTCATAACAAAAATATATGACTATTTGGACCCAATAAGCCCCCTAAACAGAGGCAGGCCCTTAAGAAGTAAGAAACTGAAAAATCAGCATCTTAGTTTTAAGTCTGAGCATCTAGCGTGGAGGAAATAAAAATTGTCCCAAAAATGATAAATATCCTATGATAAAAAGCAAACCCTCTAAAATACACGAAAACAGATTCTTGCAGATAAAATTCTTTTAGTATGTTTTCTACGTAAATTCAACGGCAATGTATACAAGAAACGCCTTTTTTTCTAGCACGTTTAATTCGCATTTGGAATTTGTAAAACGTAATGTTAAATATAAGGATAATGTGAGAAAACTGAGAGTAGGTAAGAGAAGTTAATTTTTTATCTGACGTCTTTCATACCCCCTAAAACTCGATAACGTCCGTATAAAAACCCAAGAAGATGTTTCAGTGACGTCAGGTGATTACCATAGTAACTCGAAAGAGAAACTCACCAAAATTTTGGTTAACTATTTCCATAAAATAATATTCCTTAACCGGTATATTTTTTTTCCCTCGAACTCAACGAACACTGAAAATCATCACTGATGATTAATGCTCTTGAAATAAGGCCTGGATGATGAAAATAAATCAGATTATATTAACTCTCACCTTCTTCCTGATAATGATTTATTGACTCACAAAATGAGCATCTTCATCTACGTTTACTCGCCGCTAACAAGACTAGGATAATTATTTAATTTTAATTTGTGGAAAAATAAGGAACTTTTAGGGTTTTCTTCCACCACACTGAACAATGTACAAAAATGTAATCAAAAATAATACAAATTTTGAAAAAAAAAAAAAAAGATTTTTATGCGTACCTGAAAAGAGAGAATTTTGAATATTTTTTAATCACATTCATTTTTGAGTTGTCATTCAATATTACGAAGGAAGAATTACATAGATCGATCTGACATAAAAGAAGTAATATACTCCTATACTCTATGTAATATACTAAAATGATATCATCCTACCGATTAAATCCGGGTAAAATTTGTCGAGAAATGAACTTTCAGAACATAGATACCACCCTTTTAAACAAAATTATAAAAAAATTATGCACAAAAAAAAAACGATTGACTAAACCCAAAATTATGATTACAATAGTAGCGAACAAATGTGCACGAAATTGAATACGAGATAAAAAAAATTTGGAAATGTTAAACTTGCGTAATTTTAATAAGTATATTTTCCAAAGAAAATACAACTATTGAAACAGTGCAAAGGCGGGACTCGTGGAAAAGCGTCGATCCTGAATCGTAGATCACGGATATACAGGTCACTCAAATTATTTTGTATAAAATTTATATATGGATAGATATACTTTCATTTTTTTTTTAATTTTAGCATTTTTTGGGAGTTTGTGGAGTCTCCGCAATTTGACCTATGGCAAGGAAACTTAGGGTAGTGTTAGAGGCTTTAATGGGATGCACATTTGTGTTGAAATTTTTGAATTTCATTCATTAGTTTCGGAGGGACTGGTTCTCAAAGTTTCGCAAACCCACCATGGTCCATGTTGACATCACGATAACTTCCGTAAATTGAAAGATATTGGCTTGAAATTTTTATGGTAGTTTGAGACTATTGAGGACTGGTTTAGTACTGAATTTCAGCGAAATCGGTCGACAAAATCTGACACCTTTAGAAATTAATGAAATAATTTAACGGCCATTTTAGAAACAAAATATTTTCAGAAAACCATTTCTCGAAGATGATGTGATTTTCTGGCTTTCCAAAAAGCACCTCACTGATCTGCCGTATCATAGCAGAGCAATAATGAACAAAAGCAAAACCAATACTAAGTCAATCTTGATTTTGATCTTGCGCAGTCAGCGTTGGTCTTGATGGTATTACTACTATAGGTATGATCTTCAGTCTAGCAAAAAATGGTAGACCAATTTTCCAATTAGATAGCACAATAATTGAATTTTAAATTAGATAATCAGGACCAAAATGAAAACAAAAAAGGGAAAAAAACAATTATTTTTCAAATATAAATTAGGAAGTTAGAAGCCGAAGAGTGTAATGACGAATCTAAGACAAACCTTGAATAGAGCGAGTATCAAATCATGCGTTAAACTCTTGGAGAATGAAAGATATGAGGGATTTAAAAAAACATATTTTCTACTTACAGTTGGTTTTTAACAGTAATAACCTATTATCTTCCAAGCAACATCAGCTTTGCTAGTTTCATTCATTTTAGGGAACCTAACTATAACCAGAGACATACAGCTAAAGAGATGTCCAATGATGTCAAAGATAGAATTTTATAAAATGTTTCGAAGTCCAATAATTGTTATTGCGCATGTGTCATAGCTTGATAGTATGTGTATTGGTATAGAGATGTCTGCTTTCACTATGAAATGTGCAAAGGTTTGGTTGCATAGAATGTTGAATGAAGTTGACTTTTCATTGATGATGATAACGATGATGATAGTTGAAGATATTTATCACATTTTTGTACCACAGCGCATATAGAGTTGGACATCTATTTAGCTATATGTCTCTGATTACAACTTTATCAAAAAAATTATTAAAGAAGTTAAAATCTTCTTAATTATCAGCGAGCCTTTTCCAAACTTAAATTAGGCCCATAGGCACTGACTTTGGCATTTCTTCTGAGTGGACGAGCCCACCAATAATTTTATAAATTTAAGTATTATATATATAGAACAGTATACAAGCCCCAAAGCCCCATGTCTTGTGCCAGCCCTAGGATTTTTTATGGCATATCTGTCAGTAACACTGTAGAATTTGTTGTTTCAGAGGAAGCAACAAACATTTTTTTTCATGTCTGTTTGGGTAGTGGCGGATACGCATCAAATATGAGGGAATAATTGGCAAAATAATATCAGGGAAATAATTTTGTGAAATAATTTTAACGAATGAATTAACGGCTTGTACATTTATTATGGTCATAAAAATATATATGTGTATATACATCTATGTGTGTATATATATATATATATATATATGTACTAATATATATGCGTTTTTTTTGTATTGATTACAAATTCGAAACAATGTTCAAATTTTGGCTTCAGCACTCTCTCTTCCCCCTCAATAATTCTCAAAAATCAACGCCACTGGTTAATCCACTTTTCTAGAATGAACATGAAAAGAAAAATGTTATTTAATCAAACAATTTAGGCAATGCAGAAGCTATTTTCCCTTTCATCGCCTTGTGAGAGCCTTCATTATTTGACATAAGATAAAGAAACATCTCAGTGATACAAACTAATTCGAGTGTCCAAGGAGATTATAAAAAAAAAAGCAACAAAACAACTTGAGTCAACTCTTAACTAACAATACATCAGATTAATCTTAACCATCTTCTAATCTCCACATACCAAGAGGAATACATAATCTTCTCCAAGAATGCGAATTGGATTTCAATTTTTATTTTCAATATCGAAGAATAACGATCTAGGTACCTATTACTAAACATATTCATATACCTCAGGATAATACAGGAAATTCAAGCGGAGAAGAAGACAAAATATAATGGTAATCAAAATAAATTTATTACTAAACGAAACCATAACTATCAAGAGATGATTATTATTATTATTATTATTATTATTATTATTGTATCTAATCTTTATTATGAGAACAATCAATTACATTATGATTTGAACCATGTAAATCCAGAAATCTTAAAATTTTCAAGAATTCCTAGCCTATATATTCATAACGAGACGTGAAACGAAGTTTCAATCAAGTAGGTAGGTACTAACGTTCTCAGTCTTTTTTTTTTTTTAATGTACCATTCCATGTAAGATGTTAATATTTCTTTTGTTTTTCACGAAGATCTCATTTTCATCTTCTGGGTCGATATGTCGGAGTTATTTCAAATGTAAAGCTAAACAGAAAATATTTGGACTTATTAGTTAGATTTAACCTCGAAAAAAATGAAAATAAAAGTATGTCAAAAATGCACACTGGCGGGCCATATTTTAATAATATTATTACATTTATTACCAACTTCAGAATGAAGATAAATGATGAAGAATTAACAGCCTGTATCTTCTCCCGGCTATTACGTTCCATAATTATTATAATTAGAAAAATCATGTAAATTAGAATATCAACTTCAGCCAAACGTGTAACGTTTTTCTCTCCAAAACTCTCATCGTTAAACAGCAGATAGATATAGAGACAAGAAAACATCAGCACGCTTTACTTTTTTCTTTTTTTCTAAAGGTGAAGCCTTTTTCCTTACGGAGAAAAAACTACGATTTATCATTCCACAACGGCTATTTTAAGTAAGATATAGCATTAAAATAATTTATTTTGGTTGAGATTTACTCTCAGAGAATACCTACGAACGAGAGAACTTTCAAATAGATCAAATGCGAAAATGATACTTAAGACTGAACGAAAATTTCATATAACTATGAACAATTTTTACTTCAGATTTATTCGTGTACCTACCTACTTTCAATGAAACTGAGAATATTTTCTAATTTGGCATCCAATGTTGTAAAGGCATTAGCATTTCAGTGCAGATGTGCAGATGTACAGATGTGCAGATGTATTAAAATAACAACTAAATTTTCATTCATAAGGTTTCATTTTAGATATTTCAATAAAAAACAAAATGATTTAACACTCAGAAAATACGAAAAAATAAGTTTAAGGCATTCAAGGCATTTCATTAGCTGTTTTTAATACTGAAGGGCTATGAAATTAAAAATTCATATCCTGACCCTTGAAAAAAAGTTTCAGCGAAAGTACCGACACATGCGATAAAATGAAACTGATTCTGAAATATAGTTTCTGTCAGAGTTTCATTCTAAATCTCCGTTGGTTTTAGACAAGATGAGAGAAAGGTAAAAAATATTGTTTTCGAATTAAGGCAGTATACAGGCAATAAATCACTCTCATTCAAGAACATGATCGTGTAGTCGCGTTAGGATTAAGTTAATTATTTCACTATTAAAAATTAAACAATTATTGATACAGATTAAACCATTGATATCTTATATAAATGATCATTGACTCTGGTATTAAGTATTAAAACCAACAACATAATATGTAATTTGTGTCGTAATTCCTATTCACTTCACACATTTATGAATTACCAGTCATAATTAACGAACGAAAATATGATGCAAATAATTGATCATAAATCACAACCACATTGGCAGTTAGATACAAATCAGTTCAAAATCTTGAAAGAGAATAGTAGTCACTGATAAATGAATCACGTTTCTGCGATTCGGCTCATATCCAATCCTAGAGCAGAAGAGTAACTTTTGAAGGCTAGCTTTGCGAAAATTCGCACTTCATTTCATTTTACAATACAATAAATATTGTTCAGGCTAGGTTTCATGATTTTTTCTTCAAGGGGAGGGGAACAGAATCACATTTTAAAGAGGGATTAACAATTTTTTACATATTTCATAGATGTCAAATTTGAAAAACTGAATAACTGTGTTTCAAATAAAATTTTTTTTTTGGAACTAAGCGATTATACCCTTCGATCATTTAGTACTGGATACCCAGCCACTCTACCTCACAAATATTCACGAAACGTTTCATCATTCTAAGCCGAACAATGGATAACAGTTTACTGCACATGTGCAGGAAGTCTTTTTTCATCTATTTTCGAAGCTGTCACAAATTCACAATAACAATAACAGTGTGAAATAATAATTAATAATAAATCAAATTACTCTTATTTGAATCATCTGTGACGAGCTATTCTCATTTACTTGTTCTGTATATTATTATCTATGATATGGTGCTACTCCATAGCACTTAACAATTTGCGACTGTATTGTACATATAAGTCACATAATATTTGTTGATTGATCAACTACACTATGTTTTATTTGTGCAATATAATGAGCTTGTTATAAATGTCTTCTATTTTATTTTATGATTTAAACTTGATTTAGTGGTGTTTGTCTAATACTGGTTTGTTTGACTCTCTCGTCATGTCTTATCATTCAGTTCTCCAATCTTGAGATTTTTAAACTTCATAAACAGCAAAAACAAAATCAAAATAGATGCAAAAAGACCTACCGCACATGTGTAGTAAACCAACGTCCACTGAGATGTTGGCACGAATTTTCATGTGTTCAGCTGGGTAAAAATGGGGATGTTAGTTCAATTGAACGATCAAGTTTGATCGTTCTCATTCACCAAATTGAATTAATTCATAGTTTGTTCAAAATTCAATTTTTTTTCTCCCTCTTATCAAAATATTTAATTTACATGTTACATTTCAGTCGTTTTTTATCATCCAATCGTCGGATCATTGTTAGTTCGAGTTCTTGAAAAGGTTCTTGATTCATTTATTTGTTCAGGTTCTTTTTTAGTTCTTATCAATTCATCAGAGATGAATTATAATTCAAATCATTTGCATCGCGAATGTTAAAATTTGAATTAGTTCACTTTTAAATCACGAATTAGTTCGACCGGTTCATTAAAATGACTCGTTCACGAACAAATGACACATCTCTATACTTGGGCATCCAGGACTAAATGATCAAAGATTATACCTCAAATCACTCTCTTAAAACCGACCTAGCAATTATTTCTTGTGATTGTTTCAGCACTGCGCGTTCCGGCAATAACTTTCCCCTACAACCTACAGCAATAGTCCTTCATTGCTAATTCTGAAAAAATGTATGTTCCAACGCAGGTTTCTTTAGTGAAAAACAGTACTTCGCAAGTATTAACGAATCGTAAATACGCCTGCAGACTATTAGAAAACGATTATGAAGCAAAAAATCACCAACTAGTAGAGGGCTTGTCGCCTTAGCGAGAATAAGACTATCTACTCCAAACGACTCGACAACTATCGTAATGGACCATCATAAAATTTACATACGTAATTATCACGTTGTTTGATGTTTTCACAAAAATGCGCCTAAATAGAAATACTAATACAAATGAATGACATTGTTTGCATAAACTAATAACCGGGTTTCCGATGAACATTTAGCTGGGCCATCGTTTATTTTTTGGGTTGGCTAGTTTTGATGGCGTAATTCTATATCCAGTGGCTGGAAACTCGCTTTAACGTTCTTAGATTTTCATCACTTCGTCCATAATACGGACGAATTATGTTCATCATAACATACAAAAACTACGAGTCGTTAAGCCTAAATAGTCGCAAGAAAACATTTTATAATGACGTTATCGATGCAGAGAGCGCCGAAAATGAAATACAATTATATCGAACTACCACACACACACACGGGCTACTAGTTCTTTCACAATCATCAAAAGTCCAGAAAGAACTTGGCTATTTCGACCGATGATGTCCAAAGTAAAAAGTGATGTTCTGATATATCGACCACGAACATTTGAAAAGAAGAAAAAAACCTATTTCAAGTAAGAAATAGGATAGATATAAACACGAAACATTGTCTACTGATGGCTGGGTTTGATTTCATAAACCCTGAAGAAGAAAACGCTACCCATTTTCAAGTAAATTTTCTATGGTGGAACCAAGGAGGTAGGTACGTTTTTCCTTTAATAAGTCAAGGAAAATTTTGACACCAAAAACTCAATTTCATATATTAATTATTATTTACTAAGTAATACTATAATAAGAGGAGTTTATTTACTTATTTATTTATTTACATACGTATGTATGTATATGTATGTGTGTAAACGCATTCTGAAAAATTAGACCTACTATGCGCTGAAATTTACGAACTAGAGGTTCTTGGGCCAGAAAAAACGATCTAGATAACATAGGATCTCATGTTTGAGAAAATTCCTTGAACCAGTTATGTTGATTATTGATTGATTTAATTAAATAATCGATTATTTGCCCTGAAATAATCGATTTTTTTCATGGATTAATTCTCTCCCATTAATCGTGTCGATTATCAAAATTTTAAAAAATGATGGAAGAAAATAATAACCTTAAAAATTGCTTTTGGAATATTAATAATTCAAGCCACTGGAAGGTAAAAATTAACTAAAAATGAAAATAGAGAGCTAAAAAAATTAAAAAAAAAAAACAAAAAATAATCAATTATTCAATTAAACTGATTAAAATAATGGTCATCAACGTCAACTTTGATTGATTTCTGGCCAATAATCACTTTACATTTGAAAATAATCAAAAATAATCAATTAATCAAAATAATCGATTGTTTTAGCCTGATTAATCAGGATAGTTGATTAGGTGAAAAATAATCAAGCGATTATTAACAATTAATTATTTTTCAATTATGTCGCTTTTCATTAAAAACCTCATAAGTCAAAAAAATCAAATTTTACAGGAACAACAAAAAACTGATTAAAAAAATCAGAAAAATTTTCAAAAAGTAATAATTAACGTCATTATATTGTAGAAGTGAAGGGAAATTGGAGAAGCATAAATTATAATTTGTTTTCTTTCACCCTCCTTTCTTTTATTCAAAATTGTTCACACTTGCAAGGTTTTTGATCTACATTTAGTTCATATACCGACTTATGTTGTTTTTACTTAAAAAACCTCGTAAGTCGACTCTTTTTTTATAAAAAAACTTCGTAAGTCGACAGCTTATAAAAATTTTTCCTTAAATACCTCGTAAGTCAGACTTTAATTTGCCTCCAAGAGTGTTAATAATGATAATAGACTTACGAGATTTTTAGAATTCAATTCGTTGATTTTTTTTGCTTTAAAAACCTCTTAAATTTGAAAATCACAGAAAGTCCAACTTACGAGATTTTTAATGAAAAGCGACGAATCAACATCGCTGTGTTGAACAAAAATATGAGAATTTAAATCTATTTTTCAGCAGTAAGTGATAACAGCTATACTCGGCACCAAATAAATTGAGCTCTGAAGAAGATAGGCAACAAAATGGAAGACAAATGTTTAATGGTCAATGATGATGACATATAAATGTTCAATGGCAAATGAGAAACAAAGTTTTTACTAATGCGCCTTGAATGTCCGAGCTCAACTTTTTTGGCCTTGAATATAGCTATGAAAAAATTGCCTAGAACCACCTTGTTTTTATACACTTTTATTGCAGTTACTAGTGCAACAAAATGTAATATAGTTCCTATACTAACACCTAGGGGCACTAAAATGAGGTTTACTTTTCATCAGTTATTACTTATCATTATATGTTTGTTTTCTCAACACAAGTATTGTCAGCTACATGCAACAGTTAATACAGGATCATAATGACAATGTATACTTCTGTCAGTTCTTCTGTGCGAAGCACCCCAAGTTTAATCTGATCAAGCATGGACATTTTTTTGTACTTTTTTTTTCATTCAAATATAATAAAACCGTATTTTTTTAAAACTCAATTTTAGCCTAAACTTATTATTTAGATCTGCAATCAGTATATCATCAAATTTTGTGATTAACGCTGAACTTAACTGATAGAAAATGTCTCATATTTAATCCTGATCTTAAATCTCAATAGTTCATAATTTCAGGGATTGAGAAACGCTTCTTTTTTTCATTAAGTTTCCATTAGTATAGTTTCTAAAATTTAACATAATGTTAATTAGTTATTTTTTGATTTAGTTTCCATCATTCTGGTTTCCATTACATTCCCTGGTTTTACCAAAATATTTCACGCAGTCTCCATTTTAGGATACGTTTCTGTTTCCATTTTTTTCCTGTATTTAAAATTTTCCAAATGCTGTTCAAATATCGATATATCAATCTTTTTCGTTAAAAAGTACATTGATCTTATGGAGTTTTAGGGGTCCTGTACTATATAGTCAAAGGATTTCTCATATAAAAATACAATGTTACCACATTGTTCAATACAAAATTGTGTAGTGAGTTATTTTAAAGTGAAGTTTAAATATAGGGAGGTTACAATGACATTTGTGAATATGGGTGAGTCTATTGACAAAATGAACATCAAATTCCAAAGTAGTGTCTCAAAAAACTAACAATAAATGTTATTTTTCTAGGAAAATCAACATTTATTCGAATTTTTTCAAACTGTTTTTCTCAGATCAAAAATTATTCAATGTGTGAAATGGAAATGGAAATGATTCATCAATCGGTTTCCATTAACAGTCTTTCTTCCAATTCTGTTTCCATTTTAGAATTTTGGTGTTTCGATTTATTTTGGTTTTCAGCATGAAACAATATGGTTTCCATTTTGGTTAAATTTATGAAATTTTTTAGGTAATATTCCAAAAACCAAAAAAAATGGGTGGTAATCTTGGAGATGTTTCAAAAACTAGGGTGTGATACATGTGTGAAGATGGAGATTGCTACCAGTGGGATTTTTGCTGCCCGAGCTAACCTACTTTTTGCCCATATATACGAAATAAATATTTCATAATACATACACGAAAAATGGATGTTTTTTATGCACCCAATATGGGCGTGAAGAGGCGAATTTCAACATTACGCCAAAAAATAAGAATTTTCGCATGCGCCTTACAGATCTTCCAAATTTTGCACCACCATCAATCGGCCGCACATGCTCTTTTTTGATTTCTCTTACTTTATACTCTGTTTTTTACACTTGGCTTCACCACACAAAAAAACGTGGAAGTGTTGCCTAGACCTCCCAGCAAAACAAAACGTGAATGAATTTTTAAAGCGCACACCCAAATTCTCACTTTTAGGGACTATATATATAAATTTGTCTATTTAGGCACACCCAGGAAGTATAAAAATAAAAACGTTTATTTTTAGTGTATATTAAAAAAATAATATAATTGAGTGCAGAAAACCATTTACTACTCTTATTGAGATAAGGGGAAAAAAATAATTTGTGGTCATATTTTTAAACTCTCGGACTGAGGGAAACTACATCTGAAGAAAGAACATGGGATTTTATTTATGAATTTGGCTGACTTTCTAGCTTTAGTAATTTCCTAAGCCCTTTTAGCTCTCATGCAAAGCTTTCCAGCAAAATGGTTATGAAAGAATATCAATGTTTATTCGGTTCCAAAATATTTACATTGTTCAAATGCACTGAAAGAATCTTTTAATTCTCCACAATAAGGGACTTCAGATGAAGGAATGCAACTGTATAACCAACGAACTACAATGGCGATATTAAAAGAGCCATTTTACTACGACAGTTTTCATTATTAACGAATAAAATTACGTATTATTAATGTGTGTGCAAGGCTGGGAAACTTCGTGTAACTAAACATTCATAGAAGTTTTTTTTTATCCCAAGAGGTTGAGAGTAATTCTCAGAGGAGACATTTGTTAGAAAAAAGCGAACAAAAAATTTATAAGGTATACATATGCGTGAGAGGAAAACATAGAGAAAAACGACAAGGGAAAACTGTATGAGAAATACCGAAGAAAAAAATACAAGTTTTCGGCACATTTCGATCAATATGATGGGGAAAAAATTTACAAGAAAAATACGAACACGACTGCTTGATGTTTGCAGGAATAATAAATAAAAAATAAAAAATGGAAAAAGATCAGAAATTCAATTTTTAATTTATAGGCACTGAAATAACGGCGTACAATGATATTTGAAAAATTTGTACAATTTACCTGGTAATTACTTTCGAGTACTGGGAGAAAAAACACTGTATTTATGTTTTTATAAATTTCACATTTTGTTTTTAAAAATGGCTGTCAAGAAAATATAAAAAGAATTAATGACGTAATTTTTTTTTTTGTATATAAAACATATCAAATTATGTTTACATGGCAGTGTGGAATACCTTGTCGTGAGAGATATTCTCACCGGAAGGAAATTCAACAGAATTTAAGCGTGTTCAGCCACTTCGTAAGCCAGAACCAGACAAACACTGGCAATTTTAGAGCCGATTTGAGTGGTTTATATACGGCTTATTTACACGCACACAAACACACGTACGTAAGAGAATACGTACGTTGGTGAGGACAGCCAGGTCGCATCATCTGAGATAAGAGATGGCTGGCCGGTTTGTGTACGAATCGTGACATCATCTTATTGTGTCACGATTCGGTACTCGTACATTACCTGCAAGTACATACAGGTAATTACGATCGAACGAGTTTTGTGTGTTTAACGTCACAAGGACAATTATTTGCCTGCCCTTTGGGGCGGCAACTGTCGTCAAGGGGTCTAGGCCCCTCTACCTCATACCAGTGAGTCCCCACAGCTACTCCCCCCCAGTTTTTGTGCCGCAAAAATGATTAAATTACGCAGGCCTGGGGGGACTTGCGGGTTTATGAGCGCCTCTTCTGGTCTGCCTCCCACTTGGCCAGTGCGCTTCCAACTGCAGCACCGACGCATTTGTATGATTGTCGCCTTGCGTCGGCGCATGCCTGGTATTGGGCGCGACTGCCTTCTCCCCTATGCCTAGGTGGACGATTTTTTGTATAGGCGTATGGGTGGTGGAGTGAGTGAGGGGGCAGCGGTTGTTTGAAGAGTGGCTTTCTCAGCGACGGGGAGTTTGACGTCTCCAATGCTAAGGCGGCCATCTTCGCCTTTTTGTTTGCTGCCTGCTCGGCTGTGAAAAGGGACTTCATTGGCTCCCTGGTCTCTGCGGGTTTTGGCTCCGATTTCAGGGATTCCGGAATTGGGGTTGGTTCCGGCAGTGACCAGGGAGGAGAGACTATCGGGGGAAGCGGAGTCGTCATCTCCACTAGGACTTTGTCTACAGGAGGAGCTGTGTACATGAGCAGCTCCTCCTCTATCTGATCCAGCTCCGTCTTCTGCTCGGTCTTCCACTGAGTTGATGAAAACTTAGCAGTTTTCTGGGCAATTTGGGAGGTGGCGGATTTCAGGATGGTATTGAGTGGCAGCGACATTAGAATAGGTTATTTGAGGAAAAGGAACCAAAAATATTACTTCAGAAAACACGTCCAAGATTTATGGCGGTTCTGAAACGGGTGAATTTACTGCTGTTTTCGATTTACCATTACAGTTTCGTTTCATTATTTTCACATCTTCTTATCAGTCTGTAGAGGGGATAGCGCTTAAAATTCTTAGCCGTATGCAAGTTTTCCGGTTAAGTTCTGATCGGTTTAAGCAAAGTTATGCCTGAAATAAACTCATAGAATATATTTTTCAAATTTTTATTACAAAGGAATCTCCGCTTGTGATATCACAACGTTGAGATTATCTTTGTCTTTAACGGTAAACGCACGTTGCGATGTTTATTTTCGTATCACACGTGGATTTGTTTATTCATGTCTTTTTCTTTTTGTTGGCATTCTTCGTTTGCTTATCTCCGGAGTTTCTTTTGTCTCACGGAGTTCCGATTTTTGTCGCATATTTTTTAGCGGGTTTAAACTTACGTAGCGGATATTACTTTTTTGGGAGTAAATTTTATTTTCTTCGCATTAACATCTCAGACATGCGAGAAGGATGGGAATTTTTGCATTTTTTACTGCCTAGGGGGTCCTGCCTATTTTTTGTGGGCTTATGGGGGCCTCCGGATCGAATGTTTTAGTGGTGACATCGTCCGAAAATCTTACAGACTTTTTTGATGTTTTCTGTTGTGAGTATTTATTTCACATTTTTTGACGGATTCTTCTGTGTTTATTGGTGAATCCGTCAGTATATTTTCTATGTTCTCCCTCCACAACCTTTTTATTCTTTTATCGTCACTTACCATATATGCAGGCTTCAATCTGTCAATTGAAATTGTTCGAGGTTCGCCTGCAATGAGTATCACAAAGTTTTTTCCATCTCTTGATACTACTTTGTAAGGACCGGCGTATGGTTTCTCCAGCACAGATCTCATTTTTTCGTCTCTAACAAATACATGTGAAGTATTGGCCAAGTGTTTCGAGACGTAAATCTTGGGCTGGCCATGGCGAGCTGGCTGTTATAGGAAATTATTGGCATCGTTTCTTATATTTTGTACCATGATTTCGGGGCTAACTTCCTTCAATTCTGTGAAGAAGTCCCCTGAGAGGCGTAGCTCTTTGCCAAATGCTAGTTGCGCTGCAAAGTGACCTGTATCAATTTGTAGGGCAGATCGAAGGCCTAAAAGGAAGGTAGGAAGTACTTCTACCCATCTCTTGGTATCATGGGACATGATAGAGGCTTTGAGGGCTCTATGCCATCTCTCAATTTTGCCATTGGCTTGAGGATGGTAAGCTGTGGTATGACTATGTTAAACACCAAGCTTATTGGACAGCTCTTTAAAGAACGAGCTCTCAAACTGGCGACCTTGGTCTGTAATTATGACTTCTGGTACGCCATACCTCGCAATCCAGGTATCGTATAACCTTGCAGCCACTGTAGGAGCTGACATCTCGTGTAGAGGGATTGCTTCTGGCCATCGTGTTGCCCTGTCTATTATCGTCAACAGGTATCTGTGTCCTTGAGATGGTGGCAATGGGCCTACCAAGTCCATATGTACAGTTTTAAAGCGCTCTGTTTGTTTGAAGGATTTGAGGGGCGAGCGAGTGTGTCTTCCTGCTTTGGATTCTTGACAGTTCAGGCAACTGCGAGCCCATTTGTTGCAGTCAGACTTCATTCGTGGCCATACAAACCTTGCCGAAATCGTATTAGCACTACATTTTGGCCCAGCATGTGACAGATTATGTACCCTGTTGAAAGTCAACCTGCGATATTTTACCGGTAGAAATGGCCTATTCTTACCTGTACTGACGTCACATGTTAATAAAACATCAGTACTGGGAATTTTTCTCTGTCTCAATTTGAGAGTAGTATCATTGTTCGATAACAACTCTTGCAATTCTGCATCCTTAAGCTGTGCTTTAGCTATTTCAGCATAAGATAATTGGACAAGAGCCGAGATAGCTTCGATTCTACTCAAGGTATCAGCTGGAGTGTTAAGTTCTCCACTTATATACTGAATGTTGGTAGTCAATTGACCAATATAGTCTAATTGTCGCGCTCTTCTCGGCAATGCCGGTTCTGCTTTTTGTGTGAAAGCATATGTTAGGGGTTTATGGTCAGTATATACAGAAAAACATCTACCCTATAATTGGTGCCTGAAATGCTTCAACGCAGCAAAAATTCCGAGCAATTCCCTATCGTATGTGCTATAGTTCTTTTCTGTTTTTGAGAGATTCCTCGAGAAGAAAGCTAGCGGTAACTTCTTGTTGTCTTTATCCAATTGGTACAGGGTTGCACCAATAGCAAAATCAGATGCATCGGTACTCACGCATAATGGCAGACTTTCATCTAGATGAGCCAATAGAGTTGCATTTGCCAGTGTATCTTTGATTTTCTCAAAGGCATGTTCGGCTTCTTCATTCCATTCGAGTGGAGTTTTCTCTTTCTTTTTACTTGTCTTAATTAGTGCAAACAGCTTACTTTATTCGGCTTCTGCATTCTTCATGCAACGTCTATAGAAGTTCACCATCCCCAAGAAATGCCTAAGTTCAGCGACATTTGAGGGCTTTGGGAAGTTCAATATTGGCTCTACTTTGGTCTTCAATGGGGAAATGCCTTCGGTCGAGACTTTGTAGCCGAGGAAGTCAATTTCAGTTGGTGCGTATAAGCTTTTACCTACGTTGATAGTAAGCCTGGCAGCATGTATATGCTATACGACGGCTCTTACATTCTCCTCCTGCTGTTGCTCACTGCCTTCAGAACAAATGCAAATATCATCCAAGTATGCATATGTAAATGGCAATTCCCTAAACAGTCCGTTGATAAATCTCTGGAAAGTTCGTGCTGAGTTGCAAAGTCCAAACAGCATTCGAAGGTATTCGAATAGTCCAAAGGGGGTTATAACCGCTGTCTTTGGTACGTCCTGGTCAGCCATAGGAATTTGGTGGAATGCCCAGTTGATGTCAATTTTGGTGAACATCGTTTTACCCTTCATGTTCGCGTTGAAGTCCGTTATATTGGGGACTGGGTAGCAATCAGGAACTTTTATGGCATTTAAGGCTCTGTAGTCTCCAACAATTCGCCACTCTCCACTTGCTTTTTTTGTCATGTGGATAGGGAAGCTCCATGAGCTTTTTGAGGGGTGACATACGCCCTCCTCAATAATGCGATGAAAGTACTCCTGTGCTGCTTTGAGTTTGTCAGGCAGTAACCTTCGTGCCCTAGCATAGCAAGGCTGTCCTTTGGTTTCTATGTAGTGCACCGTATCGTGTTTGTATGTAGGATGCCTGAGTGACTCCAGGATAGTCAGACAGGATCCGTAAGAGTTGCCCGTCGACTTTGGTACAGCTGGATATATTCGTGTCCAGTCTGTAAGCTAGCCTTTTGCCATCGACACAATGTTTAGATTCACTATCGATCAATGTGCCATTTTTGAGGTCAATGATCAGGCCAAAATGTGCAAGGAAATCTGCACCCAGGATCGGATTTGGAACATCTGCAACCGTGAAGGACCACGTCATGATTTTCTTGAGTCTAATTTCAACTTTGCTGGTTTCAAGTCCGTAAGCGGGAAGGTTTTGACCATTCACAGTACGGAGATAGTATTTTGAAGAGAGTACTTTTTGGGTTTTGTTGACTGGCAATATGCTCAGGTCTGCTCCCGAGTCAATTAAGTACCTTCTCCTGTTCGTCCTGTCCTTAATGAACAGGCAGCATGAGTATTTTTCCGAGGGGTCTTCAGCCGCATAGATGGCCCCTCATTCTAGTTTGACGCCTCCGTGGTATAGGATTTGCCCCACCATCTGCATCTGTTGTTACATTTGGTGGCCTCTGCGCCAAACTGGTTATGGAAAAAGCAACTTTTATCATCCCAATTTCAAGACTGGTTTTTGGGTGATGATGTTCTTGGGGGAGTTGAATTCTGACCCCTGTTACTGGAACTAGATCTGTGGTCTCTGGACCGGGACTGTCGTCCTCTGCTATTGCCACTGTTGTTGTTGTTGCTTCTACTTTTAGATCTTTGTCGCCAACTACTATTGGATTTTGTTGAGCCTTGTCTTTTGTTCCGTTTTACTTCATCAGTCAACTGAGCTATTTGAGCGCATTATCTGCGGATTTCGCAAGGAAGTCCAAGTCTGTGGATGTGTTTATCACAGTCGAACCTACGGCAGCTAGGCATTGCACAACACTTTGTGGAAGTTGTTTGCAAAATTGATTGCCTATGACAGAATGACAGAAGGGGCTACTATGTTATCTGCCTTCTGCCTCAATTTCGCCATGAAGATTGAGGGTTTGTCGTCCCCCATCTTCATACCACCCATCACATCGTCAATTATTTCGTTCTTTATTTTTCCGAATACATTTTTGATCTTCTTGACAAACCAGGCATATTTGTCATCTTCTGTCGAAGGGCATTCCATGATGTCCGGAATGTGGCGGATCATCTGTGGGGGCATGCCTCCACAGATGTGTAGATACCGCTGGTTCAGAGTTATGTTCTCGGTCTTGAACCTGCCTCAACGTTTTTACTGCTAGTTCTTCTTTATTTATTGCAGCTCCCAGTCGTGCTAATTCTGGGTGTTGAGGACCTTCTTCCAGGTTTGTTAAATTCATAGAGTGTCGAGTCGAAGTCGGGGGGGTTGGGGGATGAGTCCAACCTTCTTCCTCCAGGTCTACTGTCTTGTTTCTCCTTGTTTGTATATTTTAAGGAGAGGGGTATAAATTCCCTCTTCAGCAGACTCTACTTTGACAACCTAAAAGGTGTCTTAGTCTGCAAAAAAATTTTTTATATTTGCCGAGCAAGCAAGTTTCTCGCCAGCGCACCAAGCCGAATTTTTAAAAAAGCGCAACGCGTCTCAAGACACCTCACAACGTAGCCAAAAAATCACGTCGGGGTCACCACTGTGGAATACCTTGTCGTGAGAGATATTCTCACCAGAAGGAAATTCAACAGAATTTAAGCATGTTCAGCCACTTTGTACATAAGTACGGGTAAGCCAAAACCAGACCGAACACTGGCAATTTTAGAGCCAATTTGAGTGGTTTATATACGGCTTATTTACACGCACACAAACACACGTACGTAAGAGAATACGTACGTTGGTGAGGACGGCCAGGTTGCATCATCCCCTATCGAGATAAGAGATGGCTGGCCAGTTTGTGTACGAATTGTGACATCATCTTATTGTGTCACGATTCGGTACTCGTACATTACCTGCAAGTACATACAGGTAATTACGATCGAACGAGTTTTGTGTGTCTAACGTCACAAGGACGATTATTTGCCTGCCCTTTGGGGCGGCGACTGTCGTCAAGGGGTCCAAGCCCCTTTACCTCATACCAGTGAGTCCCCACAGGCAGTTTGAACGAATTTTTTTTTTTCAACCCAGTACTTAATGGAAAAAAACTTAATAAAGTTTCTATGAAATCAAAGAATTATAAAATTCAATGAAAATTAGTAAGAAGACAATTTTTATTCTTCAGACAAGGCATACCGGTAAGAGCTATGATAGACGAAAATTAAGAGCGGAAGTCAACGAAACCAATTTTTTTTTATTTAAAAAAACCGACAAAAGTGGAAGGGAAGATAGAGGTTAAATGAATAAATATTATTTAACAAGTATTTGAAAAAACAATGGAAATTCGAAACTTTTATCTACAAGTATTCTTCGTTCGCGGAGATATTTACTATTCAGAAAGCGTAAAGCAAAGAGTGTTGGCAATGACAAAAAAAGAATGAGAATACAGAGGAAAAATTCGGAAATTTATAGTGTGACGTCCGAAAACGAACGTACATCCCGAGTATAGGGAATGATATCACGATTCGATGTATATCAATAAGTCTCGATCAATCATAGAGTCGAAACAACAAACCAGCTCAAACAGTTAGGCCACCAGCCTACCAGCGATAGCTCCCTAGGCCTACGAAGTATATCGGGCGAATTTACATATGTGGAATTAAATAAGTTGGCCGACCCATTATCACAGTGTATACTTTATTACAATTGAAAAGATCACTTACAGTTATGGTAACTACAATCAGGTCGTGCAGGTTATTCTTCACATCGCCACATGGTTCTCGAAGTTCGGTGAACCATCAAATCTCGATCGATTATTCGTTTTGAGTTCGAAAGAATAATATCGCGAGTTATTCAAATTCTACTACTGGCGTTCACATTCGAAAATATCGGTGAAAAAAATCAATTGGTGGCTTGCTGCCATATAAAAGAGCTGTATTTGTCGTGAATAATATTTCGTATTCACGACGAACGAAAAACCATCACGTCTAAAACGAGACTGACCGTTCACCTATTAGCCTAAAACGTGAACAGTCAAAAAGATTAGAGATAGTTCACCGATGATCGATATCTTATTATTACACGTCACCATATCGCTAAATAATCATCGGTCGACGTGTTTTTATGTTTGTTAGATTTCGGGAATTTATTCCCGATGGGGAATCGGCGTGTCTCTGGTTCACCTTATCATTATTACAAACTTAGAGTTCGTGAGCCGTTCCCTATCGTAATATTAATACAGTTGATGGTGACATGAAGGGAAGGCTACGGGTAATTCAGATGTCACAATAGATTCAAGAAACGCCGTTTTAACTGATGTGCTGGCTCATAATTTTTAGAGTAACAACTCACTTGTCCAACTCTCGTCACCATTTCGAAGAAGAAAAATCAGGTCCCAACTTCATTCTTCAAGCTCTTGAATCTTGAATGATCTTATTAATTTTCGTTACACATTTTTAGTGAAACTTCGCAAGTATTAAAGATAGATAGTTGGTCAAAAGAACTTTTTTTTTTTTTTTTTTTTTTTGTAAACAATAAGTAGGTACAAAAAGACTTCATCATTAGAAATTGAATTAGAATGATTTTTCGAATTTCTTCACATGATTTTGTTGTAGAAAATTTAAAATTAAAACTGCTGTAACTCAAAACAAAAGATTTATAAACCCATGTTCATAAGTAACGTTTGTGCTTGTTTCGATGTGTACTAATTAAATTTTAGATAGTACCGACCTCTCCCGGAGCACACTGAATGAATGCCTAAGGTGTGTTTCTTAGTTACTTTTGTTTTTCACAAGGTATTTACGAAAATGACTAAAATTGTACAGTCATTAATGATAATTCCAGAATTCTTTTCAGTCAAAAATGATAACATTTAAAAATGTGCACCTCCAAGTTATTTTCGTTTTTTGGCTGTTTTTTTTTTTTTTTTCAAATTCAGCCATATTCAATACTGACTGATTCACGTTTTTAAGTAGGTTTTATATTAAAAATCTACTTATTAATCTTAGTATCATGAAACGATCTCAGGGTGGGGATAGGTACGTTTTTCGCTTCATAACTCAAGGAAAATTTCGGCAATAATAACTCAAATCCATAATATATACATATACATATATATAAAAGTCAATTTCGTCTTAATTTTTGTTCGATAATCACAAAATTTGGTAAGAACATTTATAATAAGCCAAGGAGCAGATCTATTGATTTTGGTGTAGATCGGCCTGACAATACTCCCGGTACCACCAATTTTGTTTTTATTTTGGCTATAAAATGCTCAATTTTTCACCAATAGCTATGAAATTCGGAATAAATGTTTGTTAATTCATTGTAGTATGCTACTAATTTTGGCGTAGATCGGCCAGACGGTATTTTTAGTATCGCTATTTTTGTTTTTATATTGGTCATAAAATGCGAAATTTTGAAACAATATGTATAAAATTTGTAACAAATATTTGTTATAATATATTGTAGCAGACTACAAATTTTGGTGCCAATCGACCGGATGGTACTTTCGGTAAAGCTTTTTTTTTATAGTTTACATGAAATTTTCTTCATACAAAAATTATCCATATGTTCATATTTTTTTCTCTTTTATTTTATGCATTTTTTGTATTTCTTTGATTTTATTTGAAATTATATGACTATTCACTGTACTTCATCAGACTACTTAATTTTTCATTTCAAGAAAAAATGCTTTTAAATTTCACATTGTCTAATATTTTGTCAACAGCTAACAAATTTCACAAAAACATAATATACCATTAACGCATATACTTACAAACAATTAATGTGACCATCAAAATTCATAATAAATTCTTTTTCTCGAAACCTACTTTTTTAGCGAGGCTTGCTGCGCTAGTTTTTTTTTTTGGCCTTACCTTCATGCGAAATAAACATTATTTCGTTGCGGAAGGTTGGCTGCAGTATTGGTATATTTTAAAATCGCAGTTGGCAGTAGTGAGTAGAATAAAAGCTTATAATAAGTCAATACTATTTATTCATAACTTCTTTTAGTAATACTGGTAGTTTTGACCAGTCAAAACTAATATTGACTGAAAATGATTAATGTCAAAACCAGTTTCTTATTCATTATACGAATCTGTAGAAGAAATGATGGGGGCTTCGCCTCCAAATCCTCTTTTTTAATTATCTTAATTTTTTAATTTTTCTAACTCATCCCACCTATACACTCTCAGTATGATAAAGACATAGGATAAAAATATTCATCTCACCTAACCACCCTCTACATGATAGAAGTAGCCATATGTAAAAAATTATTTCAAAACAATTATAAGATTAAAAAAATCACAACAAAAATAGGGTCATATGAAATAATAATTTGAATTTTTTTACAATAATTTCCGTCACATGCCCGGGTGCATTTATCATGTAGTGGTCATTGGGTAAAGTGGGTTGTTTGAAAAAAAAAAGTTGATAAAAAAATTGAAAAAAAGGGTGTTTAGGAGGCGAACCCATTATTCCTCCAAAACATTCGTATAATGATTGAAAAATTATTTTTGACACCTCACCAAACCACCCACTATATGATAAAAACAGGCATGCGTCAGAAATTATTATTTTTAAATTAAAAAGTTTTCTAAAAATAACAAAAAAAAAGGTCATATGAGATAATAATCAACAATAAATTCTTAAGATTGAAATTCGTATTTATTTTTGAATAATTTTGACCGGAGTAATATTTTGTTTGGTAAGGCAATACTAGTTTTGCCTAGTTAAAACTGAGATAAAATTTTTGTTTGGTTATTAAAATTTTTAACCAAGAAATATTTTTTCTTTGGTCAATGTTAGTTTTGACTAGTCAAAACTAGTATTGACTAAAATCGGGTTTTGACGGATATATATATATGATACACTTCGTAGATATAATTCCAAAATTCCGCTTAAAATTTGACCATTTTAGTGCATTCTTGGAAGTCCAAAAAGTTCAATTTTGATCTGATTTGGGTGAAACAAAAAATATTTTCTAACTTCTCAGATATTAAATATACATATATATATATACACACACATAAATTTGAGTTATTGATGCTAAAATTTTCCTGGCGTCATGAAACGAAAAACGTACCTACCCCCAACCCTGGGGGTTAATACCGCACCAAGTGTAATAAGTAGATTTTCTAAAGAAAACCTACTTAAAAATTAGAGCAATATTATTCAATGACCCATTGGCGTTTGGTGACTGCTTTCTTCAGCATGAAATTCTTTATGGAAACTTAAATTTAAGTATGTTAACTTCGTTCTTAAAATCTTAAAATCACATGCAACTTTATTATTATGGGCAGACTATGAAATTATAAGCTAATATTACTTTACTTTCAAACATCTAACTAAGTATGTACAGTGAATTTTAAAAGTACTCTTGGAATAGAGTCTGGATGTTGAATCAGATGAAAAAAACGATACACCGTAAGTGATATAATAATCTATTTTCCAAAAGATCCAAAAAATAGTAGCATTATTACGAAAAAGTTATTTTATTTGAACTTTCAGTTTAGTAAACGCGACGTACTACAGTTCACAAAAAATTTCGAATCCTTTTACAATTCGAAATGAATTTTTGTTATAGCAAATGGATAAAACTGACGGTAATTTTCAAATTTTTAATTAATTTTTAGAGAATTTTCAAATTTTAAATTAATTTTTAGAGAATAACAGCCAATAAGCAATTTTATTCAATGTTCATGTTCAGTGCTCGAATTAACTCTGTAAACCGAGATGAACGTCGAATGCAGGTCCAAATTTTATAATTAAACTTTCTTGGGTACATATTTTTCCATGATAAAATACCTATTTACACGACAGTTTAGTCGTTCTTTTGTACCTAGCCATTTTTATTTTCTTAAATTCCCCCATATTTGCAACGTTACGTCGAATATTAAATATTAAGGGTTACAATACATGTCAGAAACTCTGCGAAAGATATTTTATTACTTCAGCTTTAAAATTCACGTGCAATAATTTTCTCCACGATACACATAAAAGTATAGACGTGTTCGTGAGAAGAAAAGGTAGGTAAGCAGTAGATTTGCTTTATTGACTCTATTTCTTCGAAATTTCTCGATTTAAAAGATATATAAAACAAAATAAATAAAACTCCTTGCGTGATTACAATTTGCATGTCGACGGAGGTCAAAAAACGCACTACCTTACCTTCTTTTCATTCGAAAATTTTCTAAGAATTTAACATTCAATAACTACGAAATACAAAATTTCAGATTTTCACTAGCATTTAAGAACTCCCAGATAGTGGCAGTAATCATAAATTATAAAGCAATCAGCGAAGTGAACAAAATTAAAATTTCAAATTTACGCTCCACAATTTAAAAATTGTCGCGTATAATAGTTCAAAAAATAGCAATTTGTTTCTGAAAACTAGCAAAAATAAAAAACGAAACAAAGTCATGTAACCAGATTCGGTATCAGTGAACTAAGTACCAAACTCTCTTTTTGGTATGAGTTGAGTCCCCTTCAACTTTTTGAGATATATGAATTAAATCCCATTCAACTTTTTATCTAGATAAAACTGCAAGGAGGTTGGCTGAGTTGTCTCTAGATGGTTAATGCAGTGGCGTTTCGGTGTTAAATATCTCAAAAATCAATGCGTAAGAACACCATCATAGGTACGTGTAATCATGTGAACTGGTGCCATTAGGCTTTGTGGTTGCAGGAATTCGAATAAATTAGATCTTGATGTTTCATGGTCATCATACTAGCATTTTCTTTCTGAGAAAGGTTTCCTTTTCATTCAAATTTGAAAATTTTTAATGACTTGAGCTTTGAAGTTTTTTTCGTGTCTCAGCTTATACGTCAGGCGACATTTCAACTAGGCACTCATATGATGTTTTGCAGCAAATGCAGGATTGAATGTTAACTTGTAAATTTTTATGAAACCAGAACTCACTCTAGTCAATAATCACTAGCAGTTCCAACCTTTTACCAGTTATGAATTTCATGTCAAGATGTTATAAGCCATGTTGACCACAAAGGGCTGCTTACAAAAGGAGAAGCATTGATTCAATAAGCTAAACAATGTGGGATCAAATTAACACTTTTTTTTTCTTCAAGCAAGAAGGGACTCGACAATATGTCTATTTTAATACCTGCGGACTCATACGCACCCACCAGAATATTTTCAAAATTTCTCAGTAATTAGCTTCAGTTTGATCGCAAAAAACTTTTAGATTTTGCTTCGTAATAAAATGCATCGGAACTGTGGCCTGCTGTCACTGAAATACCTCAATAAATCAACTATAAATACAGGATTTCACTTTTTCGCTGTTAAAACGTAATTTAGAAAAGAAAAAGTTGCAAAATTATTCGGAAGCGTTTTAAATTTATGACCGAATTCATTTCCAGCGACAGTAAGTCTTCACATGTAATAAAAAGAATATATTGCGTGAATATGAACTTTTTGCCAACCCTTCATACCCATTATAGTTAAAAATGAGGTTTCCTTTTTTTTGCCTCATCCCCTACCAACAACGATTCTATTAAATACGAATTTTACGTATGATAATACATTCAGTACATGTCCTACGTAACAGACGAGGTGAATGACCCTTAACGAAAGCTAAATGCGAATATTTCAATAATTTTCCCCTTTTCTTTTAAGACTCACTTATTACAAGTATAACGCTCGTGATCAGTCAATGTGGCACCTTTCAGCTTTTTTTTTTTTTTTTTGTAGAAAACCGAAGTTAATGGGAAAACTGTTCTTTATTATTTGAACTTAAAAACAAGAAACGCCTATTTTATTTATCACGCAATGATTAAATAAAAAAAAAAACAAAACAGTAATTGCAAAAATTCGTACCTAGACAGATTTACTTTTGTACCGAGTTTTTACGGATAAAATTCATGTTTTTCAGTGTAAAATCCGTAATAACTCAGAAACTATTGGTCTTACCAACCTGCAGCTGATCTCATTCGATTCAACGCTAAAACATACATAGGATGTGATTTTATGTTACGCGGCTCCCGCCGAAAATTCTAATATAGGTGATGAACTTTGAAAAAATAAAAAAAGTGGATTTTTCGTATATTTCCCCTTCTATCTCTTTTCATATTAATTGTATCGTCGTTTTAACGGACTATAATTCGCAAAATACTCCTTACCAACGATTCGATTCCACCGAAAATGTAATTGAAAGTTTTCCCGAATAATAATATGTTTTGTTCGTCTATATAGTGTTAAAAATCACTTTTTCAGTACAAAGTTCATCATAATTCAGAAACTGTTAATCCTAGCGATCTGCGGTTAGTCTTATTCAATTCAGCGAGGAAAAATACGTAGAGTACCTCGAATCCTTACTCGACCTACAATGATGTTCCAACAGCTGCATTTTTACGGACTTGGCAGTTCCTCATTTCTACTGCCAAGATAGAATTTCCAAAAATGTTTCATGAATGAACTAATTTTGCCGTCGAACAGGTCACTTTGGTTCTATTTTTCAGTCGACGAACTTTCGCATTTCGATTGATCAAAACAGAGAACTGGAGATTTTGAACCAATCTTTCATTTTGTTTTATTACTTTATCCTAGACCAGACTGCAGCCGACGAATGATCGCGAGGTGAGCGGCACAATATCGACAGATGACCCTAAAAATGGGTCTAGTAAATACTTCGCTGTAAGGAAATAACTACAAATGCTTTATAAATATTCGGTGTAAACTGATATCCCAAGAACAAGAAATTATATTAACCGATGCAAAAATATAACTGAATATTTCTAGAAGTTATATGCGGTTGCAAGCACAATGACAAATATGCAAATGAAGGGGTTGTCAATATTAAAGCATTATCACTCTTTTAAAAAAAATAAAAAAAATAAAAAATAAATTGTGGGGACGTTCCCCTCATTTCCTCCTTTCAGGGCTCGGCCCTGCATTGACAGACAGGTTGCAGACCAAAGTTCGAGACGCAAACTAATAGTGCATTGCACGTTAAACAAAATACATCGTCTGTATGCACTCATACAGACGATACGTTTCTACGTTTACTGTTAAATGGTAAATGGAGGTGAGTGAGTATGTAATTAGTACATACTCACTGATAATATACGTGCTGTGGTCTATATAAGGTACTGCCTCACCTTTGGACAATTGCCCCAGTTAGTAGGTACCTTAGTGTTTGGTAAGGCATTAAACCAGCTGGCTACCGGTACTGAGAAATAATTCGATCACCTTGCACGTAAAACCACTCTCTTCCTTAGGGTTCCATGAACCCCGTGTAGGTAGCATCTACCTACACCAAACAAGCCACATAAATAAATAAATAAATTTATTCAAAGAGGACAAACGAAGATATGAGATTCGAAGATACAGGCAAAACGTGATGCAAGAAGTTTCTTCCAACTTCTCAGAAGTTAACTTGAATGAAATCATTTTTGATCTATTCTTGATGCATTTTCACAATACATGCATGCCCATAATCAAATGTATTTTTTACAAAAATATACTGCATTTACATAATTTACTTCTACATCAAAGTGTTGATTGTACCAAATAGTTAAACCCCCAATGAGTAGGGTTAAACTTTATTTTACCATAGGTCTTACAATTTAAACCAAGTTTATCCCAAAGTTAAAAGTTGGTACAAGGCCTAAGTTTTTTTTAAGAATACATGAAAACGAAAACATTATTTTCATTATTTTAAGACAGAAAAAAAAAGCTGCCAAATAGGTTAGATTTGAAATTTATTACGGTGTAGTTTGAAAAATCGAACTTTAATACAAAGCAAGCAATGTGGAATAAAACTGAAACATATGATTCACACTTACGCCTTACTTACAGTTACAGGGAATAATAAGTTAGGTTAAAAATGAGTTTTTAAAAAAACGCTTTTGTAATTAGAAGAAAAAAATAACGGCGAAAGAGAAAATAAAATTTCTCATTTTCTTTCCCTAAACGGAAACAAACAAAAATTGAAAAAACAGCTGATTAAAACGGATAAGTGTGTGGGCCTGGGTCGCAACACGTGGAAGCAGCGCTAAAGTTAGTCATCCGATGTACTTCAACAAACTGAGTTGAGTAGAATATAAGCGTATAACAACTGATAAAAACGGATATAAGTGTATGTGTGCGAGGATCGCAACACGTGAAAGCAGCGCTGAAGTTGGTCATCCGGTGTACTTCAACAAATTGAGGGAGTAGAATAAAAGCGTATAAAAAAACGATACGAGAAATCAAAACAAAAGACAACCTCAAAAGCGTTATACTGAGCAGAACAAAGTAACAAACCATCTCATCAGTCATCACATTTGTCTGAAACAAAAATCAAAAATGGTTGAGAGTATTCTCAGCGTAACTGCATGAACCTGCGTCGTCATCGAATAAGTAAATACTGTATTTTATGGAACTAAAATATGAAGAGGAGAAACGGAACTACAAACGTTCGAGAATTATTTAAAGCGGATTTTCATCTGAAAATTAGAAATTTTGTTCACATAAATTTACACAACATGATATATCAAAAGAAGAAAGCGATAGACTTTTTTTTTTTGAGTAAATGTATCGAGAATTCATAATTTTCGTCAGACAGCAAAGAGGATTGCATCGCACTGTTTCAAAATTTTCGAAACTAAAATCAATTTCAAAGAGGTCACTGTTTATTCATTGGAAACATGTTTCAAAACACTAGTAAAAGTATCCAAATACATTATAATGAAGGAATATGGCAGTTTCCAATGAATTTAGATAATAATTTTGTATATTTTAATAATAATAGCTTGAAACTGCCAAGAAAAAACCTAATTCAAATTACATCACAAACTGAATAGTTGAAATTAGTTTGGGCAGGCCCTAACAGACACAAGTCATCACATAAATGTAAAAACCAAGGTGAGAGAAAGACTAGAAGTCAAGACCTGAGTACTACCCGACAGCTATTGAACTAAATACCGTTTAAAGGCGATGAAAGAAGTGAGAATAATGAACGTCCACATCGCAGCAAGACTAAAATGGGATACAAATAACGCGTACAATTCAAAACACAAAAATCTTCACTTCTGTTATGATTATTTTAGGGACGGAGTGCAAGCACCGAAACCCATTTTAGCGAGTGCCGCATAATCAATATATTTAAAATATAAAACGAAATTTAGATGGCAGAAATCAAAAAAAATTTTTTCTTTGAAAAGTTTTACCTCATCATTACGTAAGTATGTTTTAATGTTTTTATGCTCTTTTATTCAAGTCACTACGTACGGAACAAACACGTTAGTTCGGTTTCAAACATCTGCATTTTCTTAGCGCTGCAATCGAGCAGTACTGTGAAATACACAAGTTACACAACACATGTTATTGTATAACATGTTCAATTATCTGTCGACTGTCACCGCTTAATATGGATAGAATAACATGCTTTTAAACTAAAGACGCAGGTTCGAATCCTAGCCTGGGTATAATTTTTGTTGTTTAAATTTTTTAGAAATAATTCTGGACACACGCCTATACTTTTAACGTAATGTGGGCGGTTAGATAAAATGGGTTATTTTATAATTATGGAACAGTCTCTTTTAAAAATTCATTTTTAACTGAAATCTTATTACTTCATAAAGATACTGCACTCACCAAAGTTCGGATTGGTCAAGGGCTGTGAGATCGATAATTACAAAATAAATAATCATGAAGTATTGCTTTAATAACTCATAAAGTTAAGAGAAAACGTTCAACAAGCATACTCGAAGGTTAAGACTACACAGCACAGTTCCTCAAGGCTTTCGTAACGTCCTACAAATAAACTAGTCTCTTTCTTCTATTTGGTAAAACATAAAAACTAGGGAGCTTATATGGTTGTAAGAAATAAGACCATCGGTAGTCGGTACAATTTGACAGGTTTTGAGTGTATGTTTTCTGTTTCATACATTTCATCCAAAAAGTAGGAATTAGTTCTATCAGAAACTTTATTATAGTTAAATTCAAATTTAAATTTCAACAGAAAATCGTCAGCCAAAGACAAGCTAAAGGGGACCGTAAGTATAATTCAACTGATTTTCGCTCAATATAGCCAAACCCATATCTATAGCATGAAATAGGGAGAGGCAATTGTTTTCCCCCTGAATTTTTATCTATACCCAAAAAAAGTAATCTTTACGAGAGAGAGCTTCTTTCCAAATTGAAAAACTGCTAATTTGTTCTTCCCGAAAAATGTACTGCCAAGCCCAAAAACACAGCAACACATTCGCATAAATCTCAATGATCTATGTAAATTCTTTTTGAATGATTTTTCTGATTTATTGAGTAATAAAAGACTAAGTAGTCTGTAGACCAATTTATGACAAATACTGACTTCGAGAAAAATACGTTTTTATTTTTATGAGTTCAGTTGAAAAATATCACAACATTTTAAAATTTATTTAGATAGTCTGTACGTCAGTAATATATTTGAATGAGAAATTATTTCTGAAAACGATAATTTTCGTTTCAAACCTTCGAATGTAAAGTACTATTGAAGAAGCTTTAATATAATTGGGGACACATTCACTGTTTACAGGTGGGCATATGAATGAAAAGATACGAAGTTAAGTTTTACCCACAGATATCTACATTATATATAACGTAGATACCTAACTTGCTGCTTTCATTACCTTGAGCATTCACCCTCATGGAATGTTGAGATTTTACGTCGATCACCATGCCTGTTGGGAAAAAAATTGTATAAAATGCCTTTTTTATGCGGAGAAGGCTATTTTCAAATAAGTGCTGTATGTTTATTAATGCATGTTCTGATGTAATATTTGGTGTGGATGGTTTGTCAGTCTGTAAGATTGAAACCAGGATACCAACAATTATTGTTACAAGGCAAAAAAATAAATTTTATTGTAATTTTTAATGAAGTATTTTGTTTTTTAAAATTAGATCAGTGTGTATAAATATAGGTATACTTGTGTGGGTAAAGTGCTTACAGCTTTTGTTTACTTTGGTGCGATATGATAGGGGGAAAGTAACGGTGACTGAAAACAGACAAGTTAGGTATCTATGTAATATACAGTGTAGATATCTGTGGTTTTACTTTTGGGGAAGACTGAAAGTGTTTGCAGTCAAAACATTTTCAAAATTAATCATTGTTATATTAACAGATTTCGTACAAACGATAGTTATATAGGTTATGTGCGAATGAAATGAAAAACAACTTAGCGATGCAATGCTTTGCTAAAAAACATAGTTTGCAGATGAAAACAGAGAGAGAGCTTACTTGAAAAAAATGCAAAATAATATTGATATTTATATAGATATAAATCGATATTTACATGGATATTAATTAATATTTTTATGGATTTTAATTAATATTTATATCGACATAATTTAACATTTATATTGATAGCTATCGATATATCGATATTTATTTGCTAGTTTCAGGTTGAAAAATTACAAAAACTATCAACCATTATTCATCTTTAACAAAAATATTGATCTATTGATGTTTTATCGTTAAAAACCAGTTTTTTAGAGATGTTTTGTTTCCAGTTTTCTCGAGAACTAGTAATCCAATGAGCACCAAAATTCTTTCAGACCTCCTCCCATACAATAGCTATCTTTCACCAAAATTTCAGCTTTACCTGTCTGGTAGTTCTCTAAAAAGCGTGAACACAAACTTTTTTCCAGCCAATTTTCTTGGATACTACTAAATTAATAGGCACCAAACCTCTAAGAGACTTGCACCAACATAAGGAAAGTCTATCGTGAAAATTTTAGCCCTATCCACCCGGTATTTTTCTCAAAACCGTGAACACCAAATTTTGGGGCGATACATACATACATGTATATGTGTATATATATATATATATATATATAAATTAGGATAATTTTCATCCTCCCCACCCGCAACCCTTTTGTGAGGTCAACTTTAATTCCACGTTTGCAAGCAAACTGGGTAAAAATTTACGGATGACTTGACAATATGACCAAGTAAAATGTATGATTGTAAGTTGCGTCACACTTAAATCAAATTGCAGTCTGATAAAAATAATTTTGGTAAAATAGTAAAATTTGTGAATATAAAATGCATTTTACCAAGAATTTTACGACGAAAAACCGTTAGTACGCTGGTATCAAAAAAAAATCAATACCGGAAGGTTCGTTTTCTTCTTTTGTTTTTCCTTCACTTTCTTGTCATTTCATTAAAATATTTATGGTGGCAGTGGTTCCAATCATACCAGAAGTTTTTTCCCCTCGATAGTTCTACAACATAAGTGCTTCAAGCAATCAGTCTTGCAGGGGCATAACAATGCTGAGGGTAAACTTGCGGTATCCTATGCTTATCGTTTCCATCACTGAGCTATTTTTTCGATTTTCCATTCGTACTTTAGGAACTTCATAAACTGAAAAAATTTCTTTTCAGGAGCATTCTTGGTTACCAAAAAAGAAAGGTCTAAACATCATTGTAAACGGAGGAAATTATAAAATTGCATAGAAACAATAGCTCATCAAAATGAGGAATAATTTGGCGGTGGTGTGATTTGCAAAACTTAGCAAAAACTTAATCACAACGAAAAGAGTAACTGAGCTTTATAAAATTCTGGACAACATGGCTTCTTTCGAGCTATATAAAACAAAATTAATGATTCCTCAAATGCTACATTTTTCTCCAGCACTGTCTTAATGCCTAAATAAACAATCAGATTTGAAAATTAAATTCGATATTTTGGACGTACATAACAAGAAAACTTAAATTTTATGCCACATCAATCATGTAGTACGAATATTAACAAGGTGATCATTACTCATCAAGCAATATAAACAAGTATTTCTGGTGAGATTATTAAACAACGCGTGTGTAATGAAGCAATTTTCATTTTTGCGCAGTTTACATTAACAGCTACAAAAAATAGATGTCATAACAACTATCAGACATAAGATATTATCCTTTCTATACTACGCTGTTTTAAAACGTCAATACTATATTATGCGCAGAATTCAACCTCTTCTCAAATCTCAAACTCTTTTAATGAATTTAAAGGTTAAGCTGAAACTAACGATAGGAACATGAAACATGACTTGGAAACCAGAACGAAAAAATTACCTTTGAATTCATTTGAGCAGCGAAAAGGAAAAAATGATCAGTAATTTCAAACCACAAAACTTCGTTTTTTAAGAAAACGTTTTCGATCCTCTTCTCACATCATTCATCTCGTAGAGGTAGGTACTTACTTGGACAAATAAATCGAACTCTCTTCGAACTAATCTTTGGCAATGTTATCGTTCATCAATCAACTTAAAGTGAATAAGCGGTTGAATATCATTATTCAGACTCAGACTATCCGAACACGAAACCGTAAAATCTTTTTTTTAGCACGTTTTCAAAAAAAAAAAAAAAAATAGCGCGGCAAGCCTTCCTAAAAAAAATAGGTTTTCGAAAAAAAGAATTATAAATTTTGATGGTTAAATTAATTGTCTGTAAATTCATGTACGTCAATGGTATGTTATGATGGTATGAAATCTGTTAGCTGCTGACAAAATATTAGACAATGTGAAATTTAAAAGCATTATTTCTTGTAATTAAAAATTAATTATGACAAAGTATGATAAATAATCACATAATTTCAAATAAAATCAAAGAAATACAATAAATTTATAAATTAAAAGAAAAGAAAATATGAACATGTGGATAATTTTTGTAAGAAGAAAAGTTCATGTAAATCATAAAAAAAAAGCTTTACCGGAAGTACCGTTCGGTCGATCCACACCAAAATTGGTAGCATATTACAATAAATTATGAGTATTCGTTTCAAATTTCGTACATTTGGTTCCAAAATTCCGCATTTTATGACCAATATAAAAACAAAAATAGCGACGATCTGCGCCAAAACTGGTAGCGTACTACAATAAATTGAAATGAATATTTATTCTGAATTTCGTAGCTACTGGTGCAAAATTAAGTATTTTATAGCTAGAATAAAAACAAATATCTCTGCCGCACATCAACCGCGGTAAGTGTGTATTTTCTAAAAGTGTCATATTTTATAATGGTTGTCATTCGAAAACCAGGAGACCGATTTCGCACAAATGCTCAAATTCAGTACCAAACCAGTCCCTAATAGTCTCCAACTGTCACAAAAATTTCAAGTCAAAATCTTTTAATTTACGGGAGTTGTAATGTTTGCAACACTTTAAGAACCCCTTTCTCCAAAACTAGCGGATAAATTTCAAAAATTTTAACAGGAATGTGTAACCCATAAATACTTCCAACTCTACCCCAAGTTTTATTGACGTAGGTCAAACAGCGGAGGCTCCACAGACTCCTAAAAAGTGTCAAAACGAACAAAAAATGGAAATATATATATATATATATTGTGTACACAAGAATTTGAATAATCGACTCATGATCGGCCCTTTTGCGCAGGTCCGCCATTACACTGAATGCAATAGTTGTATTTTCCAATAACAACTGCAATTATATTATTTCTTTTCAAATAAACCTTCATGAATTTGTCGCATAAACAATTTAGAACTAACAAAACTTTGAGGACCCAAAATTATTTTCTTATCACGGCTTAATAAAAACTAACAAGTGGAGCAATAAAAATTTGGATGAACCTTTCCCTTAATTGATGCTAAAATTGTACAACACATTTCAAATTATCTCGATTTGCGAGCACACGTAAATCAAACAATGAGAATAAATTGAGTAATTACGATAATTCGATCGTTTCATGTCATAAAGAATTAATCACTTCATGGCGAATGTAAGTGCTCTGCAATTAATTTCTTTACGCGGTTTTTTAAAAACTGCAGACATGAAACCATGGCAAAAAGCAAAAGAAAGAATGAAAAAGAGGAAAAAAAGTGAACATATGGAAATGGCTAAATAGTCTACTGTATTACTTACTTCTCGATCAGGACTTCCGAATGATATCATTAAATTTGGCATTGCTCTTAATATAGCGACTAGTGATTGCACAGTATTACTATAAACAACTGGTCGATACTGTTTGAAATCTTCTGACGTGAATCCGCTTTCGTGTATAATTCTGGAAAACGACGAAAATAAATAAATAAGTGCATAAAAAATTAAATTTAGAAATAACGTAAGTATATGTATTCAATTTTTGGTATTTCATGATTGGCGAAAAATTAGTAAAATGTTCAAAATTAGATTGGTTACGACCACCGGCGAAGTCAGAAAATAGGAAAATCAAATAAACAGATGAAGAAGGAATGGGTAAAATAAGAAACCAAGATAAGTAAGACAAACTTTTTCAAATTTTCACATTTTTGTACTCAACCAAAATCTAATAGAGTGATGTAGTAAGGAGAAAATACAATTAGTCACCTCTTCCCTCGGCTGTGTCATCTAGGGACGGAGTTAAGGGGCAAGAAGAAAGCTTTCAACCCTGGGATGGGCAAATCGCGATAGCTGATGACTTTTTTAGACAATTCAAAAATTTTGCAACAGTTGTTAGGTACCTATCGAATATTATTATTCTATAGACTAGGTATGGATTATATCACGTCCCTTCTTCTTCTTTTTTCTTTCTTTCTTTCTTCAGTTATTTACGTCAGTATTTTGTATCCAGCAAATTTTGGAGTCGGCAAAATTAGTAGTTAAATGTACCTACCAGTTAGCTACACGTGCCAATTTCACAATTTTTAACCGTTGGAAATTTCAAAAATTTCAGGAGGCAATTTTAATTTTTCTGCCTCCCTCTATAAAAAAGCCTTTTGCTACGTCACTAATGTATTCAATAACATCTAAAAAAATTATAAATTTGAATACATGTTTTTTATTTTGACCTTCGTCTAAATGTACTTTTTAGCATATGAAAGTTCAATTAGCCTCACTGGTATTATCTTAAAATTTCATGCTCCAATAAATAATTTTTTGCAACACCTGTTTATAAACTTCTTTTTTATACGCACCTTGACGATGTAAAGCTGGCAATTTTTAAACCATTTAGAACCGATGTATAAAGTCCGACTTTATACATTAGTTTTTACTTCATACATCGTCTTGGAGGGATGCGTCGATTTATACACCGGTCCTACTTACTGCACATAGCTTTCGTCGCCATTTCCTTATCCCCAACCTTCCTACGAAACCTTGTGGCATAATGACTACGGCGCTGGCATATCAACACTAAACTCAGAGGTTCGAAGAAAGTTTTACAAAAAAATAAAAGAAAATGACAATGTAGGCTAGATGCAGTAGCAAGACCAGTGTATAAAATAACCCATGTGTCCAAGGCGATGTATAAAGTAAAGATCGATGTATAAAGTGAATTTTTTATACATTGGTCCTAAATGGTTCTAGAATTGCCTGCTTTTTACATCGTCAAGGTGCGTATAAAAATGGAGTTTATAAACAGGTGTTGCAAAAATAACTTTTATCCAGCAATATATCACGAACGCTAAACTCGGACATCTGACGGGTAATCTGAAACATGTTATTGAAAAATATTTAATAGGTACTTGACATTGAAACTGCAAATTGCATAAGAAAACATTAGGAATTCTGAATTACAAATAGGACAACTGACTGACAACTAGTAAAGACCAGAAATATATTTTTAATATTTTATAACTGACCTATTGACCCTCAACACATAATAACCAATAAACGCCCAAATCTTTTTACAATCATCATAATGTTGATGAGAACCAGTAACTAATTTGAGAAAAAGACATAATTATTTTTTAATATAAAAAAATAGAAAAAGTAGAATCCAAAAGTTGAAGGTGTGGATTACAAAATAAAGGTAAGGAAATAAGGATAAAACAAATGTTATTGATTCTTTGATAGATCATTAAGAATTGTTGGGGCCTCACTACTCCATTATTTAAACTACCTAAAACTGAAATAGGACAGTTCAAATTAAAAATTCAATAAAATTATGAACATAATATGGGAATGTTTTCTTCCTAATCAATTAAAGTGAACAATGAGTTCTTGATTATTAAGAAGTTAATAAGCCTTAACCAAAAATAAGTAACACATTGCTGAATAGGCATTATTGTAGGAACGTACTTATTGACATTTGTCCGACTATATTTAATAATTGACTTACAGATAAAATAATTATTACCGAATATGTTACTGGTGTTTGAGAAATGGGGTTTGAGTATCAATTTAAATATCAGTGGAATCTCAAATAGGTCTATTATCTCACACAGAGAAGAAAAGGATAGGTTTTTCGAGTATTGACCTACTGATGAAATGGATGAAATTAAGAAATCTAGTATTTTATGGGAAGAAAGGAAGTATTTATAACTAGCAATTAGTAACAATTTATATGAATCAAAAAATTGGTATGTCTTATTTTAATGTATTTGGGAGTGGACCTATTGATGTAATCCAAAATAATTATTAAGTTCATGGTTTGGGGAAAGGGAAGAATGAGTATGGATATAAAACTAGAAACAATATAAAATTGAGTGAAAATACACATAGGTCTGTTAAACTTTACAAGGAAAATGACACTGATTTTTATTCTCACATTTATTTGACAGTTAACCTATTTATTGCAGTACTCAAAATACAACCACGACGTATTTTATCAATATATTTGAAACTAGACCTATTAATAGAATTTTCAATATTAAATATGTTACAATTTTCGGAGACATAGATATTGAATATAAAAATAAAATTAGTAACAACTGAAAAATAAAGTAATAATAACATAGGTGTATTCAAATTTGCGAACAAAATGATAAAATTTATATGTTATACAATTATTCCATGGTTGACTTATTAATTAAATTTGTAAATGTAACTGCACTATTATGTTCTGTGGAGTATCGAAGATTAAGTATGAATTTGTAACTACTCTCACAGAGGGAAAAATTTTGAGATTTCTCTCGACTCTAAAATGAAAGATTCAGCCCACACATATTTTACCACATTGTGTTTAAGAGTTGAGCTATTTGTAGAATTCTCAATACTGAATATGTTATTAGTTTCAGGGAAGATGAGAATTAGTGTTAATATAAAACTAATAACATTTTCAAAAAAAGTGAAAACTCAATTCCGTCTAATCCATTTTTACTAATTTCATCAATAGATCAACCCTCAAACAAAACTAGCTATTGTCTTCTCCATTTCGGTCAGAACACCTATTGAGGTTTCACAGAAATTTAAATTATTTATTTACTATTAATACTCAAACCTCATTTATCAGGGACTAGTTACATATACAGTAATAACAATTTTATATTTAGATCAAGTACATTTTAAATATATTTGGAGAAATGTCTATTGACTGCACCTTTTACAATGATGCCGGTTTAGCAAAATGTTATTAGTTTTTGGTTAAAGCTTATTAATACATTAATAATTAATAAGTCATTGTTTACCTCTATTGATTAGAGTAATAGGACAACAGTAAAACTTTCTCATATCATGTTCATAATTTTAAGATGATGTAATTTCATCTCTTGAGAGTAGTCTCATTTAAGATACAAAGTTTTCTCTCGTTTCTCATTGGTACTGTTGTCTCAGGGATGGGCATTGAATATTTTTCAATAACATGATATAAATTATACAGGGCATATCCCAATAATGTTTTTGCAAAGTAACATACAAAAGAACATTTTTGTCTGTATTTAAATGCTAAATTAGCCCCATTTTCCCCAAAACTTGGAGTAAACCTAATTGAGTTTTCACTTAATTCAAAAATGTTATTAGTTTTGTATTAACACTCATTCTCATCTTTTCTAAAACTAGCAATGCAATCAAAATTTAGAATTCTATCAATAGTTCAACTCCAAATACATTGATAAAATATGTATGGCCTATATTTTTCATATTAGAACAAACAGAAATATCAATATTTAGCTCTCCATGAGAATTATTACAGATTCCCACTTTTAACATCTTCATTCTTTCCCAGAACATAATAAAGCAATTATTTTTATGAATTTAATCAATAAGTCAACCATAGATTAATTATATTAATTACAAGCATCTTCACTGTTTTCACAAACTTAAGTACATCTATGTGATTACTAATTTATTTTTCAATTTTTTCTAATTTTGTTTTTACATTTGATGTCTATGTCTCTGAAAATTGTAACATATTCAGTATAAAGAATTCTATCAACAGGTCAAGTCCTAAATAAATTGATGAAATACATCATGATTTTATTTTGAGTACTGCAATAAATAAGAATCTCAAAGTTGTGCTCTCCTGCAAGATTGTTACTTACTTCTAATTTAAACTTCTTTTCCATGTCACAGAAAATATAGGTCTGTTTTACTTCCACTAATTTAATTAATAGGTTAATTGAAACTTTGACGTACTTTGATATCAAGCAGTACCCGACGAATGCAACAACAAATTTAATACTAACCTCCGGCATATTTTTTAACTGGAGGGGATGCAAAAGTGTAAAAAGCGGATTGAATCGCCAAAAATTTATTCAGAACCATTTTTCAAAGAAGCTAACGAATAGTATAAACACCTTGAACAAACAGCAAAAAAATACCACACTGTATTATACCCAACTAGGTAGTTATCTTTTTCACTTATGAAACGAGAGGAATAAAAAAATAATATTCGTAAATTTTAAAAACTATTCAAGCCATCCAACTCAAAACTTCCGCTGCTTCTTTACAGACGATTTACTATTCTATTCTTATTTACTAGATGCTGTTACGATAAAACAAATTGAGAGTGATAAACAATCACCCACAAAATATCGATTAATAATTTTAAAATTTCAAAAAAATTTCAAAATTGCATTCAGTCGCCGCAAATACGTTTTTAATAATTAAGTACTGAAGGTCTCATCTATCTCAAAAGAACGGACAAAAGAAATTTTTCCAAAGCGAATTTGTATCGATGTTCTTAATTTTCCAACATAACGGTTGAAAACGCTTTAATATCACCATATTATGCTTTAGGTTAATTATTATCTGTTTTTTACACTAGCTGGATATTATATTCCTGATAATCATGAGAATATGTAGAATACTGTGAAGATAGGCTTGAAAAACTTTTGAAGGAATTTGAAGTTTCATACAAAATTTGTCATTTAATAATGGGATAATATGAAAGTAGAGAAACACCCAGAAAAATAGAAGCTTAACGATGAAAAGGTTGATGAAAAATTTTTCTTCGAATAAGTCTTTGAAGAATACTGAATACTTTGACATTTTTAGAAGATATTTCCTTTAATAAAGATGACGCGACGTTTGTACAAGGCAGAATATTAAAACACAACGTACAAGATAATTCTGTGGCAAATTCACATAAAAAAGTTTATTATACGTAACACAACTTTTCTCAGCCGAAATAACTATATGAGTTGATAAAAAGGGTGAGATAATTATTTTTACTTAATAGTGTTGTTCTGAAACGAAGGTATTTTGAGTTTTTTACTTTTCAAATTTTTAGAAAGAAATTCGTTTCAAATGGGGGTAACATTAATAAGAACCAACAGTCTGAAATTTTGGACACTTTCTGAACGAGTTTTTTCCGAAATATCTGGTAAACATCACTCAAATTAAAGCAGAGAATAACGATTATGAAATGTAAATATTTTTCAGAAGAATCTGACAAATAATTAATGAATACTTTTTAATTTTCCCTTGCAATTAAAATATTTGACAGACAAAATAATTTTTGAATAATCAGAAGGATCATTATCATCCAAGTTTTTCAAAACAACCATAGTCGAATTTAATGAAGATTAACTTTCATCTCCCTTTTTAGTTAATAAAATATGAATACAAAATAGACGACAAAAACTGAGAATACGAATTTTTAAAGTTCAACAACTCGTGAAAGTGAAAAGCTAAACGTTGATTAACCACAAAAAGTCAACGGTAGAAAATTTGTCAGGTGAGAAAAAAGTTTCCTAAAACAAGAAAGAGAAGAGCGAAAAAAAATCAGTAATAATTAGCATTCAATTTAGGTCTGATTAGCTTGGTAATATTATAACACTAAACATTTTTAAGAAAAAGAACGATGATATGAAAATTAACCCTCGGATTTCAGTAACATTTTACAAAAAAAAAAAAAACTAGGAACTCGCAGCAAGTTAAACTAATAAAATCGTCATAATTTGCTTGATACTACTTTTACTCGCAAAGTCGCGAAGGCCTTATTGAAAAAATATAACAATATTATATGAGCAAAACAGCAAAATTTTCGAATTAAATTCAGAAAAGCCAATCCAAAAATAATATACAGATACCGTCAAAATAATTTTGAGTTAAAAAAACATACCTCAAATACTAGCTCTGAAACCGTCTTCTTCATAAAAAAGGGAACTAATGGAAAATTTGCTGTTTTTGTAATTATTTATAATTTCAAGAACTAATAATTTTTATAAAAAATTTTTTAGCGGGGACTCTTTGATTTTTTGTCGACAAATTCATTTCTATCATTGAATTTTACTTAAAACAAAGTAATTATGGGTTTATGTCAAGGTGAAAATATAAGAACAAAACTTTCAACTCTGTATGATACAAACAATCAGTTTTTTTATCAATAAATTTTTACCTTTCAATTCTAAAAATAGATTCATACAAGAATAAAGCCTATAAATTTCCCTCCAAATAAAGTTCTATAGACATTTTACATAGGTTCTATCGTTTTGGAGTACAAAGCTCTCAAATATGGAGTAGTCCATTCCGGTCAAAGATAGAAAGTGATTCGGTTATACAGTTTGAGAATTTTACGTATTAGCGAGCGAATTGTCCTCCCCCACCTCAGAGCGAATAATATATTAACTATTCACTCCTATATCTGTGTTTTATTTCGTGTTAATCTTGTTAACCATTTTACCAGAAATTTGATAATTAAAACATTTTTTCTTTACCCTAGCGCATGTATTTATTTTCAGTCAGATCTAAGAATATTACTAAAATTAGCTGGTATGAAATGAAAGACAAATGAAAAATGATGTTCAACAAGTTTGAAGAAACTTACCCGTATTATTTTGAAACACAAAAAGTTACCAAAAAAATTTGCAAGAAAAATCAAAATTTCACCTTTCAAATTAAGTTGACATTAATAGCGTAGCGAGGGGATTACTGGGGTTTATACAACCCCACAGGAATTTTTTAAAACCCTCTCCAGAGGCGAAGCCACGATAAAACTTCCGGGGGACCCTCAAGGACCAATCATTTTTCTTCAAAACAAAATTAGAATTTGTGGGGACAATACTCGTATGAGGTAATAGGGGCTCGCACCCCTCGACGGCAGTTGCCGCCCAAAGGCTGGCAATAATCGTCTTCATGACGTTAAACAAATTTACACTGGTGCGTTTGTATGTTTGTACCTGTACGTACGTACAGGTAAGATACATTGCACGGGCCGAGATCAATTACCTGATAACGATCTCGGTAATGTCACAGCCCGGTACCAAACGCGATGCGTCGTTTCTTATCATCTTGACAGAGGCAAGAAACGACGTAACGCATGACATAATTACTTACATGTACGTATGCATGTGTGTCTGTGTGCGTGTACCAAATCCTGTATATAAACTCTCAGAACCGACTCAAAAATTGCCAGTGTTCGCCGAGGATTTGGCTCTCCCATACTTAACCATGGCAGAACACGCAATTACTGTTGAAGACCTTCTAGTGTGAATATCTCTCAAGACAAGGTATTCCACAGTGGTGACCTCGACGTGATTTTTTGGCTACGTCGTGGGTGTCTAGGCGCGTTGCGCTAATTCTAAAACTAGGCGCGGTGCGCTGGCGAGTTACTCGCTTGTGATACAAATTTTTCACAGACCTAGACACCTTTGGCTGTCGAAGCAGAGGTCTGACTTCGAAAGTAGGAAATTAAACCCCCCCTTCCAAATATATTTACTGGAAGGGAACCAAGAGAAGTAGACCTGGAGGAACAAAGTTGCCCTCATCCGCCAACTCCCTCAGCTTCGACCAGAGACTCTGAAGTCTTTGAGACTCCGGAGAAACAAAAACGAATACGGATGCCAGAAGCCTTGCGTTTGGGAGCTGTAGTTAACCCAAACGAGACAACAGCTTACACCCTCAGAAGTGGTCATCTTTTGACCCAAGACTCCAACCCTTCAACCCCAGACCAACAACCGATGGAGTCTGGTGGAACCTTTGCCAAAAACAACACAAGAGAAGTACAGCAGATTACAATGCCTAACGGAAGTGGAAATACGACAAACTCATCATCGAACCAGCCTGGAACAGGTGGAAGCGGTCAGCCACAGCTGACCCCCGAAGTGCTTGCACAGCTACTACAGCTGTTGCAGATGCAGACTCTGCAGAACCCTGCGATCCAAAGGCGGAGGATTGAGATTCCGGAATTTTTGCCAAATGAGGTAGAACTCTGGCTGACTCTCCTCGAAGGTCGTTTCAAGACAGAAAATCTACAGAACGACCAGAAGTACTCACACATTTTCAGCAGCATGCCCGCAGAAATAATACGCCGCATTCCGGATATCATGGAATGCCCTCCGGCGGAAGCAGATAAGTACAGTTGGTTTCGTAAGAAAATTCGAAATGTGGTTGGTAAAACTCAAAACCAAATAATAGATGACGTTATGGGTGGAATGAAGATTGGAGATGATAAACCCTCCACCTTCATGGCCAAATTACGACAAAAGGCCGACATCGTATCGCCATCAGTCATTGGGAACCAGTTCTGCAAACAACTGCCCCAACATGTTGTGCAGTGTCTGGCAGCTATAGGTACCACGGTGATCAATAATTCCGAGGACCTAGACTTCTTAGCAAAGAGTGCCGATAGTGCACTGGAACATTCGAGATCAGCATCCTCGATTTGTGCAGTATCAACAGAGACTGGAGAACTAGCTCAGCTTAGAGCCCAGATAGCTCAGCTGACTAATGAAGTAAAGAAGAAAAGCAACAACAACAATTCAAGAAATGGTAGAAGTAATAACCACTTGAAAAGCAGGAGCAATAACAGAAATAATGATAGAAAATCTAGGTCCAGAGACCAAAAGAGCAATTCTACCAGGGGTCAGAGTCCAACTCCCCCTAGAAGAACATCATCCCCCAAACCCCAGTCTCAAAACTGGGACGATAAATCCTGCTTCTTCCACAATAGATTTGGCGCAGAGGCCACCAAGTGCAACAATAGATGCCAATGGTGGGGAAAAACGTACAGTAAGTCGTCAAACTAGAAGGAGGGGTTGTCTATGCGGCTGAAGATCCCTCAAAAAAGTATTCACGCCACCTGTTCATCAAGGATAGGACAAACAGGAGACGTTACCTTATAGACTCAGGTGCTGACTTGAGCATTTTGCCAGTAAGTAAGAACCAAAAGGCATTTCCTCCGAAATACTACCTCCAAACTGTGAATGGTCAAAACCTTCCAGCTTACGGAATAGAATCCAGCAAAGTAAGCATCAGTTTGCGAAGAGACATGACGTGGTCCTTCACAATTGTGGACGTTCCAACTCCGATCCTGGGCGCAGATTTTCTCGTGCACTACAGCCTGGTCATCGACCTCAAAAATGGAAAAATCATAGACAACAATACTGGTCTACGGGAGGAAGGCAAAACGCTAGCGTACCAACTGGACACCAACATATCCAGCTGCACTAAAGTCGACGAACAATTCCTACGGATTCTGTCAGACTATCCTGGAGTCACTCAACCATCGATTCGCAGGCATCCGACCTATAAGCATGACACCGTTCATTATATAGAAACTAAAGGACCGCCTTGCCATGCTAGAGCCCGCAGGCTACTGCCTGATAAACTCAAAGCAGCACGGGAATACTATGATTGCATAATAGGGGAAGGCATATGCCGCCCCTCGAAAAGCTCATGGAGTTCCCCGATCCACATGACCAAAAAAGCTAGTGGAGAGTGGCGAATTGTTGGAGACTAAAGGGCCTTAAATGCCAAAACAGTTCCTGATCGCTACCCAGTCCCAAATATAATGGACTTCAACACGAATATGAAGGGTAAAACAATGTTCACAAAAATCGACATCAACTGGGCATTCCACCAAATTCCAATGGCTGAACAGGACATTCCAAAGACAGCAGTCATAACCCCCTTTGGTATATTCGAATACCTTCAAATGCCTTTTGGACTCGTGTAATTCTGCACAAACTTTCCAGAGATTCATCAATGGACTGTTTATGGATTTGCCGTTTGCTTATGCATATTTGGATGAAATATGCATTTGCTCAGAAGGCGGTGAGCAACAGCACGAGAAGAATGTAAGAACCATCGTACAACGTATACACGCTGCTGGACTTACCATCAATGTTGGAAAAAGTTTATGCAATCAGACCAAGATTGACTTTCTCGGCTATCAAGTCTCGACCGAAGGCATTTCCCCTTTGAAGACCAAGGTAGAGCCCATATTGAAATTCCTGAAACCTTCAAATGTTGTAGAACTCAGACGCTTCTTGGGGATGGTGAATTTCTACAGACGTTGCATTAAAAATGCTGCAGCCGAACAAAGTAAGCTATTTGCATTGATCAAAACAAATAAAAAGAAAGATAAGACTCCACTCGTTTGGACAGAATAAGCCGAAAAAGTCTTTGAAAATATTAAAGAAACACTGGCAAATGCAACTCTACTAGCTCACCCAGACAAAAGTCTGCCGTTATGTGTCGCAACCGACGCATCCGACTTTGCTATTGGTGCAACACTGTACCAAAAGGACAATGACAAGAAGTTACTGCTCGCTTTCTTCTCCAGAAAGCTATCAAAAACTGAGAAGAACTACAGCACATACAACAGGGAGTTACTGGGAATATTTGCTGCGTTGAAGCATTTCAGGCACCAATTAGAGGGTAGATGTTTTACTGTGTATACAGATCATAAACCCCTAACACATGCCTTCACGCAAAAGACAGAACCAGCTTCCCCGAGAAGAGCTCGACAATTGGACTACATAGGACAGTTGACTACGGACATCCAGTATATAAGTGGAGAACTCAACACTCCAACTGATGCTCTTAGTAGGATTGAAGCCATCTCGGCACCGTCACAATTACCTTACGCTGAAATAGCTAAAGAACAGTTAAGTGATTCAGAATTGCAAGAACTGTTGTCGAATGATGACACAGCTCTCAAATTGAGACAAAGGAAAATCCCTGGTACTAATGTCTTACTAACATGCGACATTAGTACAGACAAGAACAGGCCATTCCTGCCAACAAAGTATCGCAAATTGGCTTTCAGTAGTGTGCACAATCTATCGCACCCTGGACCAAAATGCACTGCTGGATTAGTAGCATCAAGATTTGTTTGGCCTCGGATGAAGTCCGACTGCAACAAATGGGCTCGCAGTTGCCTGAATTGCCAAGAGTCCAAAGTAGGAAGACACACTCATTCGCCTCTAAAATCTTTCAAACAAACGGAGCGGTTTAAAACAATACACATAGACTTGGTGGGTCCATTACCCCCATCCCAAGGACACAGATACCTGTTAACGATGATTGATAGAGCAACCCGATGGCCAGAGGCAGTTCCTCTCTATGACATGACAGCTCCCACGGTAGCTGCCAGGTTATACGACACCTGGATTGCCCGCTATGGCATACCTGAAGTCATCATCACGGACCAGGGTTGTCAATTCGAAAGCTCCCTCTTCCAAGAGCTGTCTAAGAAGCTTGGTGCACAACACAATCACACCACAGCTTACCATCCTCAAGCAAACAGTAAAGTTGAGAGATGGCACAGAGATTTAAAAGCCTCCATCATGGCTTGCGACACCAAGAGATGGGTTGACATACCACCAACCATCCTCTTGGGCCTTCGATCTGCTCTTCAAACGGACACAGGACACTCTGTGGCGCAATTAGCGCTTGGCAAAGAGTTACGCCTACCAGGGGACTTTTTCAGCCACTCGAAAGAAATTAGCCCTGAAACGCTCATCCAAAACATACGAACTGATGCTAATAGTTTCTTGAAACAGGCAGCTTGTCATGGCCAACCAAAGATTTATGTCTCCAAACACTTGGCCACAACATCTCATGTGTTTGTCAGAGACGAGAAAATATGATCTTTGTTGAAGAAACCATACGCCGGTCCTTATAAGGTTGTATCACGGGATGACAAGAATTTCGTCATACTAATCGCAGGTGAAGAAAAAACGATTTCAATTGACAGATTGAAACCTGCGTACCTTATAAACTACGACAGAAAAATGCTCCAAAGAGCAGTAAGGAAGATGACAGATAGGAAAATAGAAGAAGAAAAACAGACTGCACAGTCCAATAACACACAACCACAAAAAGTTGAGGACAAACCAGTCGAAAAAGGTGATAAATCACAAAAATCACCAGAAGAAAAAATAAAAATAAAGAAAAAGGTGAAGTTCAGTGATGAGATCGTCAAAATACATTACGATCCATCGGCCCTCTTATGCCTACGAAAAACAGGCAGGCCTCTAGGTAGCAGAAAGCGAAAAAACCAGATTCCAACTCAAAAATCCGAGAGATTAGCAAGGAGAAACTAAAAAATTCACGAAAGTTAATATCCGCTGCGAAAAATACAAACCCGCATAAAAATATGCACGAGAATCTGGGAATATTTGTAACAAAAGAAATTCCTCAGATAAGCAGAGAAGAAATGCGTACAAATAAAACACGACACGAATAAACAAACCCACGTGCGATACGGAAGAAAAACATTGCAACGTGTTTCTATTGACAAATATTCAGATAACAAAATAGTCAATAGATCGTGACGTCACAAACGAAGAGTGCATTCCTTTGTGAAATACAAAATTCAAAGTACGAAAATTCAAACATGCTTAACTCTGCTTGTACTTAACAGATTTGGACCGGAAAACTTTTCAGCTAAAGAATATTTAATGCACTATCCCCTCCGAACATGTCTGAAATGAGATAACGACTTGGAACAAAGCTGCAATAAAAAATATTCTCGTTACGTTTTTCACTCGCCTTTCTGCTGTTGACAATTTAACACGCCGAAATTTTCAACTATTTTTTCCTTTCTATTTCTAAAAATCTTCTTTCTGTGTTTTTCCTTCCTTACAATGTTGTCCCCAATTAATACACCGTTTTCAACTCAGGATTTCCAATTTGTAGTTCTGCCTGTGCCTCAGCCTGTGAAGACTAAGGCACAGACAGAACACAAAAAGGAGATCGAAAGAATCGAAAACGAGCTACTAATGGATACGACATTGGCTACGGATATCGTCAAGATGATGTCCACACCCCTTCCTGCCCTCATCTCGCCTCCAAAGTCACCGGAGAAGACACCGAGAGTGGAGAACCTACCCTCGGAGTCCTCAACCCTGATGGCGCTGGAGGTAAAGAGGCAACTCCCGGTAGAAGAGGTGCCTCAAATACGCCCTCCTCCTACCTTTGGTCAAACCTACAGACCATCGGGGACGTCAAACTCCCCGATGTTCAACAGGCCAATACCAAAAACCCCATCTGCTCCTCCACATTCCCATCGTCCCCATCCATACACTCGTCCGGCACAAAACCAACCACCCAGACATAGGGGGCAACAAAGCCGAGAATCCTACCAGGCCCGTTTCAACGCTTGTAAGCAATCTTACGAGTGTGTGGGTGCCGCAGTAGGATCGGCCTTAGCCAAATGGGAGAAGGATCAGAGACAGAAGTAGACTCAATAAGTCCCCCCAGGCACGCAACTTATCATTTTTGCAGCGCAAAAACTGGGGGGAGTAGCTGTGGGGACAATACTTGTATGAGGTAATAGGGGCTCGCACCCCTCGACAACAGTCGCTGCCCAAAGGCTGGCAATAATCGTCTTCATGACGTTAAACAAATTTACACTGGTGCGTTTGTATGTTTGTACCTGTATGTACGTACAGGTAAGATACATTGCACGGGCCGAGATCAATTACCTGATAACGATCTCGGTAATGTCACGGCCTGGTACCAAACGCGCTGCGTCGTTTCTTATCACCTTGACAGAGGCAAGAAACGACGTAACGCATGACATAATTACGTACATGTACGTATGCATGTGTGTCTGTGTGCGTGTACCAAATCCTGTATATAAACTCTCAGAACCGACTCAAAAATCGCCAGTGTTTGCCGAGGATTTGGCTCTCCCATACTTAACCGTGGCAGAACACGCAATTACTGTTGAAGACCTTCTAGTGTGAATATCTCTCACCAAGGTATTCCACAGAATTATTCTATTGTTTTTCTAAAAGATTCCTACAAACTTTTGATTTTTTTTTTTTTTGGGACACTTTACCAAGTTTTGAAAAACATATTTTGAATTGAGGAATACAAAATACCCAAGTTTTGAGTCGCAAAGTATTTTCTATCTACAACAGCCGCCCTCCACCAAATTGTCAATCCTAGAGAAGCCACTGGCCTACATGAAAAAGGTCCAATGTTTCTCTGAAAACTAGCACTGATGTCCAACTCAAACAACTAGCCTCGGCAAACTGAGATAAAACCAATGGCGATAGAAAATGTTACCATAAAATAAATTCTCAGTTTTCTCCTCGAGTAACCCATTCTCGTTCAAGCTAATGATATAGACACTTTTTAAAACATTATATGTATCAAGTTCAAAACTAATGGTATTGGACGGCTGCATCGTATACTCATACGAAAACTAAACAATAGTAGTCAACACTTTACAGCATTTTCCGGGTAATGAGCTAAACGAAAAAACATACATACAGATCTTATAAAAGCGTATTTTGTCCACGACAAAAATATTGATTTTTACTTACTTCATTTGTTTGACTATGGTACTTTTTCCCGATTCTCCGGCACCTGAAACATTAAAATGAGACATCGTTGAATTTGGAGTAGGAGTGAACTAACTTTTTGCTTTGAAAAATATTATTCGAACTCTTATTAATTGGTAATTTGTTAATTCGTGAAAATACGTAATCGATAATTTTGCATTTTTTTACGCGTAAATTCATCTATAGTCTATAAAGGAAGTTGAGAATTACGAATAATTCGAAGGGCACCACCATTTTAAATTTTAGCGATAGATTTCTTTGAAATCGACAATCGATTAACATTGCCATTATTTATTTATCATAAAAAAATATTTATATTTTGTGAGAAGCCAAATCTTTAATTTTCGTCAAATATAAATTCTTATTTTATACATAAATTATGTTGTGTTCAAAAATAAGATAGCGCCTAAATTAAGCACATTGAAGGTACCGGGATTCTTTTTTCCTACCAAAATGAGTAATTTTATTTACACATATTTCAGCAACTGATGTTATCAATTATTTATAGCACGAAAAATGGACAGTTAAATAAAAATACTTGTTGAGAGCCAAAAAACAGCTATTCAAGTCTCTTCTGAGGATTCAAGTATGTAAAACGCCTACTAATATGTATATAATACATTGAACACAACCTATAAATTCTATATGAACGAAAATTGCAAATGGCCGAAAAAACTGGTAGAGTAATGGCGGGAGCGAAATTTTCCTCTATTTGCATTACAGAAATGAATAATTTAAATGTTGTGACGTCACATCGAGGCAATCGTATACGGGTGATTGATTTCCAATATAGTAATATAAAAAACACTTTTCTGCTGCCAACGAAAAAGCAGGTTTTAAAAAAGCACTTACTCCAGCAACAAAGGAACACTGAATTGATTTTTCCTACCAAACAAAAAATGGACGTATAGGAAGTACCAAATTCAATATGTGTTGTCCCTGTCTTAGTAATCCTGATGTTTTTATCAACTTTCGCGCCAGTTAACCCCCAAAATTGGAACAACATTGGACTTACCGAAAGTACCAAATTCAGTATATCTGGTTCCTGTTTTAGTAGGTACTAATTTTATTACCAATTTCCGAGTCATTCAACCTCTAAAATCAAAACAAAAAAGGACATAACGGAGGTACTTTCCGGCCGATCCACACAAAAATCAATAGGTCTGGTTCTTCTCTCATTACCAATGGTTGCACCAAATTTCATGACTACAGGATGAAAATTGGGATCTGTGCCACGTTAATAAGAATTACACACACAGGGTGTTGGCGGAATGAACGTCAAAACTCCTGGTGGTGGCACAGTAAATTAAGTACATGTATATTGGAGTAGTTGCATACCCAGCTCCCGTTTGTTTTCAAATTCGAATTAATATGTTGTTATTCTAAAATGTTCCATTCCAACGTGTCATGGAAAAAGAGTTGAGGAAAAACCATTATATTATTATGTATGAAAAATAATGAAAAAATGCATTCCTTTAAGAAGGCTTCGTACTTTTTGTCTTCATCTTCATTAGTTTTTGAGTTATTTCAGTTAGAAGTACAGAAAATACCAATTTTTCCTAAAATTCTCACTCCCTATTTTCTTCACATTTTCTGAAAGCTGCCGCGAGGTATGCAACTGCTTTAAAACGTAATGTACTTAACCTTCTCAATCACCACTAAGGGTTTGACGTCCCCTCTGCAAATATTCTGTATACGGTATATATCTACATAGGAATTTAAGTTAATGAGGCATAAAATCATATTTTGTCATAAATCGAAAAACGTAATATATCTCATTTCCAATCTTTTCATGAGAATGATTTTAATAGACCGATTTTCAAAGAATACCTGCTCAAAAAGAAAATCGCCAACAACGAACATATTGGTATTTAAGCGAAAACACTAGCTAAGATAGAGTAATGAACATTATCCGGGAAAGACTGCTAGACACCATTTTAACTGATCTAGCAAAAATTATTTCCTGATAAATAAATAATGTTAGGATCATGTTTCAAATTATAATCTTCGTGTTAGTATGGTACAGTTCACAACTGGAAGGGAAACTCAACCCTTCAATTCATCGACACATACTGGCTTTGAAGCAAAATTTCATTAACAATGTAGCGCCGAAAATGTATAATTCCAAAATTCTGGATTAGGTCAAACAGAAGCAGAACTTGAAATCTTTTCTTTGCGCATTTTAATATCAAAGGGTGCAAAATTGTTCATTCAGTGGAATACAGTTGATCTCAGTGCCTAATAGCAAGTTTTTACTTGACTTGTTCAAACGTGATGTAGGGTCTAGGATGTTTCAGGTTCTTGAACAGTACATAGACGCCAAGTTATCACAAACAGACTTTAGTCACTGAGTAATGCAGATGACAAATTAAAAATACTGTAGCGCAGCGATACTTTGCTATGAAACCCAGTTTACCAATTTTCATCTACAATTCAAAACAAATAAAAATCTTATTTAATGCAATGCAGAAAAGATGCTCGTAACCAATTGCGCCATAAATATGAAAAAGATACTTCAAAGAACCCAGGTAATATGCTTTTTTCCTGCAATTTTTTATTTATATTTTACATTTTTCTCGGAAACTACTGAACGGTGAAGCAACAAACTCCTATAAGATCTGGTCCTATATAAAGTCTACCTTTTGTGAAAATTTCAGCCCTACTCCTTTCGTAGTTTTTTCAAAGCCTCGAACACAAAATTTTTTTCAGAAATAGTTTCTTTTCCAGTTTTGTCACAAACTACTTAACTAATAGGTTCTAAACTTCTATCAGACTTGCCCATACATAAAAACAATGTATCACGAAAATTTCAACCTTATCCATTCAGTAGTTTTTTCAAAACTGTGTACACAATTTGAATGAAAAATACTTTTATATACACACTGTGGAATACCTTGTCGTGAGAGATATTCTCACCAGAAGGAAATTCTACAGAATTTAAGCGTGTTCAGCCACTTCATACGAAAGTATGGGCAAGCCAAAACCAAACCGAACACTGGCGATTTTAGAGCCGGTTCTGAGAGTTTTTATACCGGTTTTGGCTGGTGCACACAAACACACGTACGTAATAAAATACGTACGTTGTTTAAGTACGGCCAGGTCGCATCATCCCCTACTATCGTAGGTGGCGGCTGGCCGGTTCGTGTACGAATCGTGACATTGATTGATGGATGACGTCACGATTCGTACTCGTATATTATCTGCACGTATTCGCAGGTAATTACGATCGAACGTAATTTTGTGTGTTCGTTTAACGTCGCGAGGACGATAAGTTGCCTGCCCTATGGGGCGGCGACTGTCGTCGGGGGTCCGAGCCCCTACACCTCATACCGATGAGTCCCCACAGCTACTCCCCCCCAGTTTTTGCGCCACAAAAACGACCAAAATTGCGCAAGGCCTGGGGGACGTGCGGGTTTACTTACGTTTTTGATCGGCCTCCCATTTGGCCAGAGCGCTGCCCACTGCGGCCCCGACGCACTCGTAGGATTCCCTACGGGCGTTTGCTCGGGCCAGGTAGTTGCTCCGGCTAGTTTCACCCCTGTGCCTCGACTTCGCATGTTTTGCGTGGGCGTAGGGATGATGGCGGGAGTGAGGGGGCAGCGGACGTTTGAACTCTGGCTTTTGGTGCATCGGGGAGTTGGTGTTCCCCGATGTCCATGCAGCCATCCTTGCTCGTTCGTTCGCGGCCCTCTCTGCCGTGAACAGGAAGCCCATCGCTTCCTTCTTCTCTTCGGGTTTCAGCTCCGGCTTCGGGGGTTCCGGAGTCGGAGTCGTCTCCTCCGGAGATCGAGGAGGAGAGATGACTGGCGGCAGTGGAGTGGTCATCTCCGCCAGTACATCAGCAACCGGAGGAGCTGTGTCCATCAACAGCTCCTCCTCTATCCTATCCAGCTCCGTTTTCGTTTTCGTCATCTGCTGAGTCTTTGACTTCTCAGCGGATGTCTTAGCGAAGTGGAAGCTGGCGGACATCGGGATAGGTATGCGTGACATGATTAGAATGGGTTATTTGTTAGGAGAAGGCACCAAAAATAGAGCTCAAGAGACGACCAAGTAAATCGGAGGTTCGAGAACTGCTGTTTTTACCTCATTTTTCGATTTACCTTTACAGTTATTTTTCTTTATTTTCGGATCTTCTTATCTACACGTAGAGGGGATAGCGCTTAAAATTCTCGGCCGTATATAAGTTTTCCGGTTAAGATCTGATCGGTTTAAGCAGAGTTATGCCTGAAATAAACTCAGTGAATATTATTTTTCGAATTCTAAGTACAAAGGAATCTCCGTTTGTGACGTCACGTCGTAGAGATTATCTTTGCGGTTAACGGTACTCGCACGTTGCAATGTTTTGTTTCCGTATTGCACGTGGATTTGTTTATTCCTGTCTTCTTCTTTTTGTTGGCATTCCTCGTTTGCTTATCTCCGGAGTTTCTTTGTCTCGCGGAGTTCCGATATTTCCCGTATGTTTTTAGCGGGTTTCGATTTTTTCTACGGATATTACTTTTCGGGAGTAAATTTTATTTTTGTCGCATTAACCTCTCGGACGTGCGAGAAGGATGTGAATTTTTGCGTTTTTTCGTACCTGGAGGTCTACCTCTTTTACGTGGTTGTAAGGGGGCCTCAGGATCAAATGTTTTGGTGATCACATCGTCCGAAAATCTCACTGTTTTCTTGAGTTTTTCTTTATGTGAGGTGTTTTTCTCACTTTTTTCGACGAATTCTTTCGTTTTTGTTTCGGAATTCGTCTGTGTATTTTCGGGGTTCTCCTTTTGTACCCTTCTAATTCTTTTATCGTCACTTACCAAGTACGCAGGCTTCAATCTGTCGATTGAAATTGTTCTTGGTTCGCCTGCGATGAGTATCACAAAGTTTTTCTCGTCTCGTGATACTACTTTATAAGGACCGGCGTATGGTTTCTCCAGCGCAGATCTCATTTTTTCGTCTCTAACAAATACGTGTGACGTATTGGCCAAGTGTTTCGAGACGTAAATCTTGGGCTGGCCATGACGAGCTGCCTGATTTAGGAAGTTGTTGGCATCATTTCTTATATTTTGTACCATTATTTCGGGTTAACTTCTTTCGATTTTGTGAAGAAGTCCCCTGGAAGGCGTAGCTCTTCGCCGAACGCTAATTGCGCTGCAGAGTGACCTGTATCAGTTTGTAGGGCGGATCGAAGGCCTAATAGGATGGTAGGGAGTACTTCTACCCATCTCTTTGTATCATGTGACATGATGGAGGCTTTGAGAGCTCTATGCCATCTCTCTATCTTGCCATTGGCTTGAGGATGGTAAGCTGTGGTATGACTATGTTGAACACCAAGCTTATTTGCCAGCTCTTTAAAGAGCGAGCTCTCGAATTGGCGACCTTGGTCCGTGACTATGACTTCCGGTACGCCATACCTCGCAATCCAGGTATCGTACAACCTTGCAGCTACTGTTGGAGCTGACATCTCATGAAGAGGGATTGCTTCCGGCCATCGTGTTGCCCTGTCTATTATCGTCAACAGGTATCTGTGTCCTTGGGATGGTGGCAATGGGCCTACCAGATCCATATGAACCGTTTTAAACCGCTGTGTTTGCTTGAATGATTTGAGGGGCGAGCGAGTGTGTCTTCCTACTTTGGATTCTTGACAGTTCAGGCAACTGCGAGCCCATTTGTTGCAGTCAGACTTCATTCGTGGCCATACAAATCTTTCTGAAATTAGTTTAGCACTACATTTTGGCCCAGCATGTGACAGGTTATGTACACTATTGAAAGCCAACCTGCGATATTTTACCGGTAGAAATGGCCTATTCTTACCTGTACTGATGTCACATGTTAATAAAACATCAGTACCGGGAATTTTTCGCTGTCTCAATTTGAGGGTAGTATCATCGTTCGATAACAGCCCCTGCAATTCTGCATCCTTAAGCTGTGCTTTAGCTATTTCAGCATAAGGCAATTGGACAGGAACCGAGATAGCTTCGATTCTACTCAAGGCATCAGCTGGAGTGTTAAGTTCTCCACTTATATACTGAATGTCTGTAGTCAGTTGGCCAATATAGTCCAACTGTCGTGCTCTTCTCGGAGATGCCGGTTCTGCTTTTTGTGTGAAGGCATATGTTAGGGGTTTATGGTCAGTATACACAGAAAAACATCTACCCTCTAACTGGTGCCTGAAATGCTTCAACGCAGCAAAAATTCCGAGCAATTCCCTATCGTATGTGCTGTAATTCTTTTCTGTTTTTGAGAGCTTCCTCGAGAAGAAAGCTAGCGGTAATTTGATGTTGTTAGTGTCCAGTTGGTACAATGTTGCACCAATAGCAAAGTCTGATGCATCGGTACTTACGCGTAACGGCAGACTTTCGTCTGGATGAGCCAACAGAGTTGCATTTGCCAGTGTTTCTTTGATATTTTCAAAGGCCTGTTCGGCTTCTTCGTTCCATTCGAGTGGAGTTTTATCTTTCTTTTTGCTTGTCTTTATTAGTGCAAACAGCTTACTTTGTTCGGCTGCTGCATTCTTCATGCAACGTCTGTAGAAATTCACCATCCCCAAGAAACGCCTAAGTTCTGCGACATTTGAGGGCTTCGGGAAGTTCAATATTGGCTCTACCTTGGTCTTCAAGGGGGAAATGCCTTCGGTCGAGACTTTGTAGCCGAGGAAGTCAATTTCGGTCTGTGCATATAAGCTTTTGCCTACGTTGATAGTGAGTCCGGCTGCGTGTATACGCTGTACCACGGCTCTCACATTCTCCTCGTGCTGATGCTCACCGCCTTCTGAGCAAATGCAGATATCATCCAGGTATGCATATGCAAACGGCAATTCCCTAAACAGTCCATTGATAAATCGTTGGAAAGTTTGTGCTGAGTTGCGTAGTCCAAACGGCATTCGAAGGTATTCGAATAATCCAAAGGGGGTTATAACCGCTGTCTTTGGAACGTCCTGGTCGGCCATAGGAATTTGGTGGAATGCCCAGTTGATGTCTATTTTTGTGAACATCGTTTTACCCTTCATATTTGCGTTGAAGTCCATTATATTGGGGACTGGGTAGCGATCAGGAACTGTTATGGCGTTTAAGGCCCTGTAGTCGCCGACAATTCGCCACTCTCCACTTGCTTTCTTTGTCATGTGGATAGGAGAGCTCCATGAGCTTTTTGAGGGGCGACATACGCCCTCCTCAACGATGCGATTGAAGTACTCTCGTGCCGCTTTGAGTTTGTCGGGTAATAGCCGTCGTGCTCTAGCGTGGCAAGGCTGTCCTTTGGTTTCTATGTAGTGAACCGTGTCGTGTTTGTACGTAGGATGCCTGCGAATTGAGGGTTGTGTGACTCCAGGATAGTCTGACAGCATCCGTAAGAGTTGTCCGTCGACTTTAGTACAGCTGGATATGTTTGTGTCCAGTCTGTATGCTAGCGTTTTGCCTTCCACACTTTTATTTTCACTATTGATCAGTTTACCGTGTTTGAGGTCGATGATCAGGCCATAGTGTGCAAGAAAATCTGCACCCAGGATCGGGTTTGGAACATCTGCAACCGTGAAGGACCACGTCATATTTTTGCTGAGTCCGATGTTTACTTTGCTTGTCTCAAGTCCGTATGCTGGAAGGTTTTGACCATTCACAGTACGGAGATAGTATTTCGGAGGAAGTACTTTTTGGGTTCTATTTACTGGCAGTATGCTCAGGTCTGCTCCCGAGTCTATTAAGTAACGTCTCCTGTTTGTCCTGTCCTTGATGAACAGGCGGCGTGAGTATTTTTCCGAGGGGTCTTCGGCCGCACAGATGGCCCCTCGTTCTAGTTTGACGCTTCCTTGTTAAAGGTTTTGCCCCACCATCTGCACCTGTTGTTACATTTGGTGGCCTCAGCGCCAAACCTATTATGGAAAAAGCAACTCTTATCATCCCAATTTCGAGACTGGGTTTTGGGAGATGATGTTCTAGGGGGAGTTGAACTCTGACCCCTGCTTCCGGAACTAGATCTACGGTCTCTTGACCGGGACTGACGTCCTCTGCTGCTATTATTATTGTTGTTGCCTCTACTTTTCGATCTTTGTCGCCAGCTACTATTGGGCTTCGTCGAGCTTTGGCTTTTGTTCCTCTTTACTTCCTCGGTCAACTGAGCTATTTGTGCTCGAAGTTGAGCGAGTTCCCCAGTCTCTGCAGATACTGCGCTGACCACCGGCTTTGACCTTGTGTATTCGAGCGCATTGTCTGCGGATTTCGCAAGGAAGTCCAGATCCGCGGATGTATTGATTACCGTGGAACCAACGGCGGCTAGGCACTGCACAACACTTTGTGGTAGTTGCCTACAGAACTGATTGCCTATGACAGAAGGGGCTACGATATTGTCTGCCTTCTGTCGTAACTTCGCCATGAAGATTGAGGGTTTGTCGTCCCCCATCTTCATACCACCCATCACATCGTCTATTATTTCATTTTTCGTTTTCCCAAATACTTTTTTAATTTTCTTGACGAACCAGGCATACTTGTCCTCTTCTGTCGAAGGGCATTCCATAACGTCCGGAATGTGGCGGATTATCTGTGGGGGCATGCCTCCACAGATATGTGTATACCGCTGGTTCAGAGTTATGTTCTCTGTTCTGAACCTGCCTTCTAATAGAGTCAACCATAATTCTACCTCATTCGGTAGAAATTCCGGGATGTCTATCCTTCGTCTATAGAGATTAGGGTTCTGTCCTGGTTGCATTTGTAAAAGTTGCAAGATTTGGGCCAGGACTTCGGGTGTCAGCTGCGGCTGACTACTGCCTCCCTGTGATGGTTGCGGGTTTTCAGTTGGTGGTGGAACCATTGCTGTGTCTTTTTGTTGACAAGCGTATTCCACAGTACTTCTGCCTTCCTTACTGGTCGAAAACACTGGCTCCTGTGTTTGTAGGACAGGTGTTTTCGGGTCGGAGCTTTGGCTTAAAGTCCGACCACTTCTCAACGTTTTAACTGCAAGATCTTCTTTATTTATTGCAGTTCCCAGTCGTGCTAATTCTGGGTGTTGAGGGCCTTCTTCTATATTTGCCAAATTCAAGGAGTGTCGAGTCGAAGTCGGGGGAGTTGGGGGATGAGTCCAACCTTCTTCCTCCAGGTCTACTGTCTTGTTTCTCTTTATTTATTTATTTTAAAGAGAGGGGTATAAATTCCCACTTCAGCAGACTCTTACTTCGACGACCAAAAGGTGTCTTAGTCTGGGTAAAAAAATATTTTTAATTTGCCGAGCAAGCGAGAATCTCGCCAGCGCTACTGCGCCAAGTTGAATTAGCGCCGAAGCGCCTAAGACTCCTCACGACGTGGCCGAAATCACGTCGGGGTCACCACTGTGGAATACCTTGTCGTGAGAGATATTCTCACCAGAAGGAAATTCTACAGAATTTAAGCGTGTTCAGCCACTTCATACGAAAGTATGGGCAAGCCAAAACCAAACCGAACACTGGCGATTTTAGAGCCGGTTCTGAGAGTTTTTATACCGGTTTTGGCTGGTGCACACAAACACACGTACGTAATAAAATACGTACGTTGTTTAAGTACGGCCAGGTCGCATCATCCCCTACTATCGTAGGTGGCGGCTGGCCGGTTCGTGTACGAATCGTGACATTGATTGATGGATGACATCACGATTCGTACTCGTATATTATCTGCACGTATTCGCAGGTAATTACGATCGAACGTAATTTTGTGTGTTCGTTTAACGTCGCGAGGACGATAAGTTGCCTGCCCTATGGGGCGGCGACTGTCGTCGGGGGTCCGAGCCCCTACACCTCATACCGATGAGTCCCCACACACACAAACACTCTTATATTTAACTGTAAATGTGAAAGTTTGTTTATATATATTTCCATCACTTCAGAACTACTCAATCAATTATCTGAGACGATTTTATGAAACTATTACTGCCTTATAAGATACCATTACCTAGCGTTATAAAGATATTAGTGATCAACAGGTAAGTTAACAGAGAATAGTTTTACAACCGTTTGGGGCACTGCATTCTGATTAGAGGAAAGCAGTTTGAGCACTTTTTGTAAATTACCCTGGTCTTTATTTGGTTTTGTAATGTGCAGATATATACCAAATACAGTTCACTGAATTTCATTAGGTTTAGTTTTTATTCTATTTCTGGTGTAAATACTAACTTTTCATGATTAATATTCAAATATATCTCTCCCAATTTTATTTGTATAGACTTTAAACTTATACCGTTCTATTTCTCATTGAATTTTAGATCATAAAAATTTATTTTCCACTTTCGACTTTTTGCATCAAAAAAACTTTTAAGTATTTTTCCTATGGGGTAACATCGAACTTATCAACCTGTATATTTATAGAAAATAGTAGGTAAAGAGGCGGAATTTTTTTCATTGTACATATTCATTCAGCTAAATCAGAATGAGAAAATATCTTGCTCCTTTTTTTCCTTACGTTGATATTTTTTCATTGAAAGCAGTAAAGTTAACAAATTTACTTTTTTACATTTAGGTCGCCATATAACGTATTAACTTCAAATAAATTTTTGGTTCATAAAATTTTGGGGAAGTATTATACAGATTTTTGGCGATTAATGGACATCACGAAAGAAAAACGTTGTCACCCGCAAGTTTACAGCTCCTCAAAAACAAAGCTTTGTGCAATAAAATGTTTGATAGCTTCCAAGTTGAAAACTATGGTGCCTACGAAAACTGTTAAAATGATCGAATTTGAAGAAAATTTCATGACAAAATTTTTTACCGAGAATAATATTTTCTGTAGAATTGACCTTTAAGCGAGACAATCACGAAAATAAATGAGACGTATGGTTTAAAACATCTTTGGAGGTTGAAAGGGGAGTATTGACTTGACGGGTGGTAAGTATTCAATTTTATACAGTTAGCCCCCTAATTGACATTACCTGTATGAATACCTATAAAAGGTACCAATAATTTTTTTTTCTTACGAAACGGGTAATTTTCACTAACCCCATCCCTATCTGTTTTACGAGGTCAATTTTAATATTCTGTTTGCAAGCAAACTGGGTAGAAATTGAAAAAACCTTACAATGCATTCGAAACGCTAAAATAAGAAAAAATTGAATTCAAATGGGAACAGAGAAACTGGTTTCACACAAACAGACTGCAGTTGCTTGCATTCATCAAAAAGTGGCGTAAGTTAACCTATTGTATTTTTTTTTTAATTGACAGTTTCGAATACACGTATCAGTTAGCGTATCATCATGTTAGTTGTTCATTACTCAACTGGATGCTAACGACGACAAACTAATTTTATCGATTTTACAATTAGTTTTCGATGTGGCTTTAATCTGATTTTAAAAACCAATAAAATTTTAGAAAAAATGGAAGTTTTCCGCATACATGAGAAAAACATGTAGGTACATCAGATGCGATAATTTTTCAAAAAATTTCAAAAAAAAACAACGTTGGTTTTATTTAACCTGATTGAAATTTTTTTTTAATAAAACAAATTACATTTTCAAGGTAACCTTACTTTGTTTTGACATTTTAAAAATCATAAGCAAGCCACATAAACGAAATAATTTAAAGTAAGATACACAACCTCATAAATAAAACTTATTTTCAAGCTGATAAATTTCTAGGTAAAGAATATAACACGAATACAAAGTAAATAGGTAGTTTAACTAGACCTATTTATTTCAAATTCGAAGCTGGTGAATTACTCAAGATCTTGTCCAGAAGATTAAAGAAAATTCCCATGAAGAGATTAGCAAAGGGGCAATTTTACAAAAAAGAAATTGTGTTTAACAACGAATACCTCACTGAAGGATCAAATACCGTTTACTAACGAATGAGAATATTTTTAAAGAAAAAATAATGCTGCTGAGAAATTTCAGAAAAGGAATAGAATTATCAAAAGACTGAATTTATATTATTAGCCTGCAAACTATAAATCACCTGGTTATCAAACGTTAATTGTTAATATCATCAATCCACTTTTGAGATCAGACGATAGTGAAAAAACTTTTTTCGACAATGATCAAGAATTAGATTAAATTTTTCCAATTTTTTTAGGGACAGAAAAAAATTTGCCAAGAAAAGATTTGCATTATATTCGGCATTACTGAAGTTTTTTGAACGATATTAAAAATTTTATAATTGTGACTATACCGACTTGAATTTAATTCCTCACTTTCTGAAACATTAAATCACTTCTGAAATAATTAAGGAATTTCGAACTTAAATCGTCCTGATAATGCTTTAAAAAATTAACATAAATTATTTGATTTCATCAACAATCATTTATTTCGTTCTTAAAAAAATCAGGCCAATTTTTTCCTTCTGGATACGCGTTTAAGCTAACAAATTACATGAAAAATAACTAATGTTAATAAAATTACACATAATCAGGCCAACCAGTATTCCAGGGAAAAAAAGATGATGGAAAAGATAAACGATCAATAATACTGAATGAATTTAAGTTCAGTGATTTTTGAGAATTTTTTAAGGGAAAAAGTTTTGGATTTCCCGTCACTTTTACACGATTTTGAATAAATTCTTAAATGTTCTCAGGGATTTAGAGAAATAATTGTAACAATTTTCTAATTTTCTTACGCAAAATATATTTTATGTTATTTTTATTTATTTTTACAGAACTCTATAATGAACATGAATAAACAGTTTTTGATATTTTTTTCTCATCGCCTTTTTCATCGCACCGCTACAACCGATCTCCCAGAGATTCCAAATTGACAGAGTATAGTATAATCAGTTTCAAAAGAGAACGTAATTTACTACCCACAATACACATACTTTGTGGGCATCGTAAGTAATAGCAGGGAAAGGAAAAATTAAGGATGCACACTGGACGTAAAACAAGGTACGGCGGTTCGTATAAATTTTATTTTGTATAGCAATATTCAATTTAATTTAGTTACATTTATTCGAGGCCGCGTCTTCGCGCTTTCGAAAAAAATTACCTTCCTTCTTGGAAAGGACTATAATGTCAAACCATTTTCCACCCAAAATAAATTTTTCAAATTGCCCGCTGAACCCAACCGAACAATTACGAATTTTGAGGCTAGGAGGAGAACTATTGTAGGCAGACCTTCCAGTTTGGGATAGAATATCAAACCCCTGAGCTGACCAGGCTTTCAACTGTACAAGTTTATCGGGTAAAATTATGAAACTCACTCATTTCCTGATTCAAAACAAACATCCAGCCACTAGAAGGCGTAAAAGTTCGAAAGATTCATCATAAAAATTTTGTAAAGCTAAAAAAATTTTATAATTTATTTATCTTTTCTTTTCTTACCAGATCCAACTCAATGGAAACTGAATTTTGAATCATTAACAATTAATGTTCTCCTTAAGACCCTTCCAACACAATTATTTACCCTGAAAGCTTCAAAAGAATACTTGACATTCTAAATACGCGTCTTCGTATATTCAATCATAAATAAATGTAGATTTAAAAAAAATAATAATTTTTTTCGCCAACTGGGAAACTGATAACACCTATCATAAAAAAAGCTTTAGTAAGGAGAACTTCAAAATTTTGCTTCTAGTTTTACAACCTCCCTAGTGCACTATAACTGTTTCACACTTGAGCAGTCGATATTAATATTTTCCAACACATACAAACAATAGCTAAAAAAAGTTGACTGACATGAAGTTATGTGCACGTCGATATCAGCACCTGAAGTTATACACAAACTAACAATAAGTGCATCGACTTTCAAAAAAATGGGGAAAATAAAAAAAAACAAAAACAAAATATCAACAAAACTTCTTGCAACTATCATATCTTGATCGAATGTAAACAACAAAAAATACATAGGTATGCAACAGCCTGCACGCTAAAATAAATAATGAGCTGAACTGATTTCTTTTTTTATATCATCGTTCACTATATTTTTATATACATACATATTACGCTTAACAATATAAATTATTCTGGAGCTTTGCCAATTTGCACCGCAGCCGTACATTTTCATAAATTGAATGATAGACCCATTTGGGAGTACTTCACTTTTTCAAACAAACTGATTTGATTTTTAGTAAGCTTCTAATTGTTTCGTTTAAATTGAAGAAGAACTTTGGTTCCCAGATTTTCAAAGTGAAAACGAAAACTCTTCATTTTACCAACTGGCAAGACAGGGAAAGCAAACAAATAAAAACTGGACAATTTTTAAAGATGAATGAAAATCAAATCTAAAAAGCAAAAGAAAAAAATATCGTCATCTGATTACAAGAAATAAGTAACGTTGAAAATTTTCAAAGTAGAGATATTGTTGAAAACAGTTTTTGCTACACTAAGAGAAATTTCTGTAGTTTTCTTACCTATACTTTGTACACAAACCAATAGATGTTACCAAGGCCAAATTTACAGCTCAAGCGTTCGGGTACAACAAAATATTTACGCCCCCTCAATTATACAATTGCTGCCCCTCTTCCCATGATCGTAAATTTTTTCATGAATATTTATCATGGGTTTTAACGAAATTAAAAATTTACGAGTTTAATTTAATATTTTCTTACTAACATAATGATAATGATAATAATAAAAAAAAGTTTACATTAAAAACGAATTTTTTAAAGATAAGCTTTCATTTACTTTTTTTTGGCTTTAGCTTCATGCGAAATAAATATTATTTCGTTACGGAAGGTTGGCCGCAGTATTAGTATATTTTAAAATCGTAGTAGTGAGTCGAATAAAAGCTTATGAAAAGGTCCTAATTAAAATATTTGAATTTTTCTATATTTGAATTTCTCTTTATTTTTCTGTCTTTTGCGGAGCCCCAAAAAAATTCGGCACCTGGATACAGTTATACTCTTTGTACCCCCATAAATACAACCCTGAATGTTGCTAGCTTATTTAGATATGTTAAATTATTACTAAATTTTTGAACTACATAAATTCTGCTAGGTATGTACAGTTGACATCAAACGAAATTTTGGGTTACCTAATTCTCGCAACGGAGAGACGAAATGCAAAGGAAAATGACAAGAAAATAATATAGATCGTGAAGTTGATTGGCATTAAAAATAAAAATCATAAAACGACAAGATCGCTGATGCACCGAAACAATGTATGAAAAAAAAAACATTAATTTAGTTCTTATCAGCATAATATCCATCAAATGACAATTAAAAAATTGTTTCATAAGTGCTACTAGCTTTTAAAGGTGATTATTTCATGCGAACTTTCAGGAGTCGCCTGAAGTAATGTTGTTAAGGTGGTATAACCGGTCAATTTTTACAAAACACCCAATAAAATTGCAGTTTTTCACTAAAAAAAATCTAAATAATTACGTCAATTTGTCAAAGGAAAATAAAAAAAAAATTCATCACATCTTTCAATTTTTAAAACAGAACAGCTTGGCTCAAGGGAGTGGTCACATCCCAAAACCCCCACTTTCTCCTCTCGCGCGGTCCCTGCTTACTTTTTATATTATTCATTTAAATCTTTTCAATTCTCCTCCAATTTCTGCTTGAAACACAAAAAAATTCCTAGGAAATATAATTACTACAATGTTGGATGTATTTACATAAAAATTAATTGAAAGTATGAAAATGTTTGAAATACAATATTAAGGGCTGAAAGTTTTTTTTCTGAGATATTTTTGCGATAAAATCAATATTGCGGAAATAAGCGCAAAAAACTTCAAAAAAGGCTATTTTTTAATGAAATATTTTTGTGGCACTTTTGTCCTTGAATGAAAGAAAAGACCCAAATATTTGCAAGGAAACTTTACTCGTTAATTGATCATTAGTTTTTTCTTCTTTCTTTCGTAAACAAATTAGTATAAGCATCATCTTTTCTTCTACGCAATGAAGAGAGGAAAAAATGTTACCAAAAGGTCGAAATATAGGTAACAATAAAAAACATTGCCCTTGACGTTATTCGCATATAAATCTATAGCAAGAGTGATGTCATTATTCTTTCAACAAGAAAAGAAAAGTAAAATGTCGAATTTATTTTCCTCACATGAAAATGTCACTTAAATAATTTGATGACAAACAGGTTTTGAAACAGAATAAATTTTCATACAAAAAAAAAAAAAAAATAGAAATTCCAGATTGAAAAACCAATATTCAGCTCAAAACTAATAACAAAATTTATATTAAAAAAATTAAGATAATTTCAAGATTTTAAACCAGTTTTTTTTTTTTTTTTTTTTTTTTTAGTAACAAGTTACAGAAGAAACAAAATCGTATTTCCATAAAGTAATTTATAACAGGCAACTTAAGTAACTTGGCAGAGCACAATTTACTGTACATTTTTGATTTTTCAATTGCAAAATATCGTGTAGATTGTAGAACAATAAAAAATAAACTTACCAAAAAATAAAATAAAATAAAATAAAAACCCACATCAGAAGTAAGGTAAGTATCAACGCATTGCAAAGAAACAAAATAAGCAAATACGTATTTAGGGGTATTACTCTGATTTAGGGAGAAATTCAATAGGGCGAAAAGGTTGGAATGGTTTTATCATCTACGCAAGTGAATGTTCATATTTCCCTTCACATTTTGAACAACTTAAAACTGTCTGCATGTACGCCGCTTTTGAAGCGAGCGAGTAATGTAGATATGGTTAAAAATATCAGTTAGCATAAAGTGTAGGTTTTTATCAGAACAGTCGCAATATTGGTTGGAAACTGAGTACTCGGTTGGTTTTTTCAAATGGGAAAGGAACGTGCTCTATTTTTTTTAGCATGAAATTGGTAGTTCACATATTCAATGTACCTAATTCAAGAGCTTTCAAGTTCTATTTTTATACGCTTTTAATTTACTTGCTCATAATTTCAGTTTCATAAAGTATTTTAGGCGGCCACCACAGCACAAAGATCGCGATCGCTGGGTTCGGTTAGATGTCTATGTGAGTCCGCTAGATTGCACTAGGTTCAATTTACACAACGTTTTACACGTATCGTAAAATTGTAATATTTTTTTAAAATTAATTTTTAATGTAATTATTATATTGCTTCCATAGGCCTGCTGTCATGTACTCCATATGTTCTACAGGGTCTTTTCACGCTTTATTCTGCACGCCAGATCGATGAATAAAATTTTTTATATAATATATGACCAGAAAGGCAATGTTTACACTGGTATTTTTCGAGTGAAAAGTAGCTCATATCATTGATGAATATAATCTCTATATAAAGTGAATGTACCGACATGTAAAAACGTGAAGCATCTTTTCGTATGGAAGCATGTTCAATTACATCAAGATAGAGGTTACATTTTCTAAATGAAACGTTAAATCTGCCACAATGAGGAGATTAATATTTTATTCCGTTTTTTTAAATTTTCAAGAAAGACTCATCATTATGACAGAATTTTAACATTTTGTTGCTTTCTGCTCATTAATTATATAAAATATCTTCTTTAAGATTCAAAAGTGAGTTTACATGGCTCACTTGCTGCGCGTTTTGCAAACTCACTCACACGTAATCACTCATTTTTGAACCTTGATGTGTAATGTACTATTTTTTACATACATGATCAGAAAGCCAATGTTCACACTAATACTTTGCAAGCCGAAAGTAGCTCTTTTCATTGATCGAAGCATAACCTCAAGGAAAGAATACACCTACCTCAATTTTAAAATTTTTACAAGGAGGTTGTAAAGTAACAAGGTTTTTTTTTTGACACAACTTTAATCCATAAGACTGGAATCAAAATGACGAACTCCAACCAATACTTGCTTTATTATACTCTTCCTTTTTTCTTTTTATATGTTAAAAAAAATTACTTAAGTATTATTAATGGATACAGTATTATAAAAAAAAATTTTTAAATACCCTCACGAAATTCAAACCTGCAACCTCCTATGTGACAAACTATCTCTCTACACATAGCACCGCAGTTGATGATATTGATTAAAGTGTGTTCACCATATTTTATCATTTTGAAAGTACTCCAGCCATCATTCAAAATATTTATGAGGCATTTAATTAACGTTTTGTTGCTTTTTGATCATTAATTATGAAAAATATCTTTCTCAACAAGATTTAAAAATGAGTTTACATGACTCAGAAATTGCTCACTCGCTACTCTCACTTTGCAAACTTTCCCTTGCATGTAAACACTTACTTTTGATATTTAATATTGCAACTCTCTGTTTGAATATCTTAGAGAGTAGTAATTACGCAGTATATTGAAAAGTGAGGGTTACAAAATTATTTTTTTTAATGCTGTGAATTGACTCTGGTCCATTCCATCAAGTATGGTCAAGAGGTAATTTTCATTCTCTTAGCATTTGAACCAGTTTTCGGGAACAATAAAATTAAGATAATTTAAATAAATCGTCGGAATCGTTCCGTTCATGGGAAAAATGACTCATATTCATGCAATCAAATGATAGATTAACTTCTCGTTCAAATGATATACTAACTTCTCTGATTTTTTTGTGGGCATTTAAGCCTTATGATTTGAAAATGAATTTAAAATCACTAGTAGCGTAAAATAAATTCACCAAAAAGTAATAACGTCATAAATAAATGATACTGGTACTCTGAATAGGGAACATTTTCAGTAATCAATATTCAATGATGAAAATCAAGAAGTTTTTACGCAGTAACATCGCCAGAAAAGGACGGTTTAAAAAGAAAATATTTTTAAATCACTAAATTAGAAAAAGAGATGATAAAATTTCACCAAACACCGACTGTCTGGAAACAATAGGAGAACACTGAACTGATTTACTTCCTGAACAAAACAAAAACGGGCGTACGGGAAGTGCGGTCCGATCGATCCGGACCAAAATCAATAAGTCTGATCCTTTTTTTAGTATCTACCGATTTTTGTATCAAATTTTGCGACAACAGAACACAAATTGCGCATTTTAAAGCTATCACACCTCAAAAATTGGAACAAATAAGAACGTATTTGAGAGTACTGTTCGACCGATACGTACAAAACTCGGTAAGTCTGGTATTTGTACTAAATTTTTCGATTATCAGACAAAAATTAGACTTGTACCAAGTTAACAGGAATCAGTACAAAATTATATTAACACGAATTCGAGTTTCTGATGCCAAAAGTCATATTTTTTCATAAAATGAAAAACGTACCATATTTCATCCCCGGGTCTTTTCATGAGAAAAATTTCAATAAGCTGTTTTTTACATGGTGAAAACCTGCTTAAAATTATTTCCGGAATTTTCGAACAAACATGTTAAGAAGTTTCGAAGGCCAGTTTAGCATATTCTAACACCCACACATGTGTATATGCGACCAAAAAATAAAAAACGCAGGAATAAAACTACAAAATAGATAACAGATTATGAAAAAAATGAACGAAGAATAAGTAATAATTTTTATTTGATCATGAAAGAGTACGAAATAACTTTTTCAAATCTATATATTATTTCATGCATCTTCACAGGGGATGGCAAGATAATCTGGTTTCAATGACAAAAATAAATACTTAATAAAATTATTTCCACGGAAGTTATATGGCTATGATTTTTCTGGGAAAATTAATTTAAAAGTCAATTCTCAGAAAATGTAAAACTCGGGATGATCGTTTAATTATTACATTACGTTTCATTTTTAAGTCGATATTCACGGCTCGATTAAAAAACTACTAATTAAATTACAATTGGCAAATTTCGGGTCATTAACTACACAGCTATCTTCGTTTAGAGACTAAAACGAAAAAAAATAGTTTTTAAAAAATTTAAATTGGAAAAGCCAGTTCGAATCTATAATATTCGAAACGAAAATTTAACATAAACAAAATTTAAAAACAAGCGCCGACTCGAAAAGTTTTGAAAGAATCAGAAATTGAAATTTTTAAGGGGACTGAAAAAACAAGTTCTGAAGGATCAACATTTTTTGAAGCTAATTTTTCACGCTCGGTCAAAATGTAGAGGTACTGGCAGAGGCATAGCCCTCATTCTGGTCATGGAATACGCAAGTGAAACTGGTGACGTTTTTTAACGTATCCCTTTAAAGGCTCGAAAACTCCTCAAGGATTTTCCAAAAAAGCGCAAGGGTGTAGAATTTCTTCCAAACTTTCAGTAAAATACGGAAGTTATAATATTTATCGCTTCAATATAAAATGGGATTATTGTGAAAGAAATGATACAATGATTAACTGGGAGTGGTAACATAGTACACTATGTACAACAAATCGAACAACTACTGGAAAAAATACTGAAATAAATAATGTTCTGATTCATAACTATGGTAAAATAAAAACTGATAATTTCAGAACTAATAGTATCGTATGGAACCAAATTTAAAGGCAAAATTCGGTCAGAAATAAGTTGTCCAAAAAACTGATAAACAAAAAAAAAAAAACTTGACAGATAAACACGCTGTCTGCTGAAATCGAAAAAAAAAGAAAATAAGATGAAGAGCCCAGATTTGACGTTCGATTTTCGATGAATAAGTAGTTTTTAATTAAACCGTATTTTATGTAAATTACGTAACGTTTACGAGATTTATATTATTTTCTTTTCGATACCCCAGTCAGTTAATTGAAAAATTATGTAAAATAATGTAGAAAATCGCGAAGAATATTCCAAAAACGAAAAATCGAGAAAGAAAAATATTAGACTAGCGATTGAAAATTCTTCTACAAAACGAATGTTCCAAAAATATGGCTCACAGCGACAATTTCAACTGAAATTAAAAAACTAGGTTTTCACAGAAATATCGCTAAAAGACTACACATAACGAGTCTCACGTAAATTCTCAAGTCACCATTGATTTTAAGTATTGTAGCATTCGGGCCCTAGTCTCAGACCGTTGGACGGATTTGAAATCTGTGCTGAATGCTTCCATTCATCGTGCACAAATACAAATGTATAAATTTGAAAACTGAGTCAGGCTAACCTTGATTTTTATTCTTTCGGTTATAATATGTATACCTACTTTGTGTATGTTGATGATTCGAGGTGATTTTAAAAACCGGATTCCAGTATGATACTTCGAAAGATCAGTGTAGGTTTAAAAAAAAAAAAAAAAGTTGTAAATTGTGTTCCACTATGTTGGCCTTTTCGGAGAAAGACGAATATTAGTAGCCGGTTAGAATTTTTTAAAGGCTATTCGTGGGTTAAAAATGATAATATTTTTCTCGCCAGATTTTCATGTTATTTCGTTTTTGAAATGTTTAACATTTTGTGATGGTACTCACGAAACGAGTAACTCATCTTTATTTACGTTTCGTTCAGTTGTTCTTGTAGGAAATAATTACTGTACAATAAATTCATTATTACTAATCGAGAACGTTTTTTGGAAAAACGAAAATGCTCCTCGCTAGTTCATTCTTTGAATAAAGTTCTGAACGATCAGTGGTGAAACTACAAATGGACCTGTAGGCCATGCCTCCCCACCAAAAAATTTTCTCCGCCTTAACTTTCCCACAAAATAAGCAAGAAAAATTTAAATTACATTGGGAGGTGTGAGAGACAATTCAAAAAAAAACTTTATCACAATAATATACTGGTACCTCAACAAACTTTCATGGTCCTTCAATGCCCCCACCCCAAAAAGAAAAGAATTAGCTAAGCCTATCTGAACGAGGAGAGGTGTTATAAAGTTATTTGCCCATCAGATAGGTCTTGTCTTTTTGAAGGGGAAAAAAACCGAATTTTTCACGAATATTTTCTTGAAAATTCGTAAAAATTTATGTCATTTTACAACCAACGACATACTTATTATTTATCGGTTGTAGAATGGCTTTTTTTGATTATTTTCAATTGCTTGTAATGTGAAACATCAAAATTTCAATCGTATTACTACTTCACGCTGCTAAATATAGGAAGAATTTGATAAAGATCATAATAGTAATGGCACTTTTTATGAAAAGTAATTTTGCGAAATTAAAAGTATTTACTTCACAGAAAAATGGTGGTCAATGTTTTATATTACAAAAATGACCAACATGTTGTTGTCTTTCAGTTTTCAAAGGTTGTTGCATGCTGATCTAAAATTTTGAAACTGAAAGCTCGTGAGCATCCCTTATCAGTAAATAATGCCTAAATCCAGATCGCAACTCAAAAATGAAGACAAAAATCGATGCTGATAAAGAAATTTAAAAAATCTGAAAGAGGTAAATTTTGTTAAGTACAAAATGAAAACAGTGGAAATAGCAGTGACGAAAGTTTAGAATAGCATCCTTCAAAAATGCAATGACTAAATATCAGTATACACGAGAAACAGTTATTGCGGTTGTTTCGTTTTTCAGAAAAAAATTGAATTTTAATCATTAATTTGTCATCATTCAGAAAACGATTTTCTTGGCACCCATTAATTGGAATGACCATCTTTGGCAACAAAAGAGACGAAAATTTTTCAAAATTTGAGAAAACTAAGTAAAACGACACTAAATATAAAAAGTAAGCTGAACAATAGCTACCTAGCCAAAATTTGCAGCGAAAACTAAGCACCTGGCTATTTTAAGCTAACGATAACGAAAACAAGCGATTAGACCCAGTCGTTCTCAGAATTTCATTTTTTTTCCTTTTCCTTTTTACGCTTTAACAAATTTATTCGAAACAACTTTTTCTCCAACTGACTATTTACGAGTATAAAAGGTAATACGTTCCGGATAATTTGCCGCATGATTGGATAAAAATTTGTTTTTCATTCACAAACAGAAAAATCGACGAATATAACTCAATGTCAATTTAAAAATAATTGGCAACATTTGTTTCTTCTCGGACAAGCGGCAGTCAATGTTGAGGATACAACCGAAAGTAAATAATAATAGGCTAAGAATTTCTCTTTATTTTTGACCTAATCATGCGACGAAAAAAATCAAATTTTTCCTCTTCATTTTTTTCAAACTTTTTCCCGCCTTACCTTTGCAGTAGCGAATTTTATTTACAAAAAAATAATTTCGACATGAATAATTCACAATTAGACTAAATTGTAAGCCCCTCTTCCTCAAAGTTTTCTCTTGATAACTTAAATATTGATCATATTTTGCGATAATTTAAGGTCGTATATAAGGGGGTGGTCCCCCTTAGCCGAAGAAAAAATCTTGTTAATCTAAAAATAGTGATTTTGTCGGTTTAGGTGATTTTTTGTTGTTGAAGGGGGTGGTGTCAGAAGAGACCACTGAGAATATGTGAATCCCACCCCATTATGATGAAGGTATCTACGCCATTGAATAATATATCACAAATGGATTCGGTACTTTACTCCAAATAATATTAATATTACAAAGATATTTTTTAAAGTCATTAGAAAAGATTATTTTGACAAACAACACTTTAACGTCATGTCGCACACATTTCAGAATTCACGCACCCATGGATTCGATAATTTGATAAAATTTTAACCGACCCAAATTTCACAAATAAACTTTTGAATGGTGAATAATACTTACGAAGAAGATTAATGAGAATATAAAAGACAACAAAACTTCTCTGATCAATCTGACGAAAATAATATTTACGTGTTCGCACTAAAATAAAGACAGTAAGAGAGCCGCGTATTCGACCAATTAATCAGTCCGTATTAAACCACAGATCGGAAAAAAAAACATTCACCGTAGATTCTACAAAAATGAAACCTCGCTATAAAAATTTTTCGAAGCGAACTAGAAAATTACTATCAAATGAGTGAAAAACTATGAAGAAAAGGACATACAACACACATCATGCTACAGAAAAAAACAGAGAGGGAAAAAGAAAACTGAAAATATATTCGTTTCAAATTAAAATGCTATTTAATCAAAAAAATTCACGCGAATACTTCACGTTTAATTCATTCGAACAGTACCTAATATAATACCTGCTAATCTAAAATACTAAATTAAAAATGACAAACATTGCCACCCATACTTTGTCATTGCCTACGAAGACAAGATGGTAAATTTTTCATCGCAAATGCTACCGGAAATCAAGCACATTTTTTAACATGTTATTTTTTTCCCCTTTCTATTTACTGCAAGTGTGCCACTACTCTTTCCTGGCAGTTGAACTGACAATTGAAATCAGTACAACCTACGACGTTGTATACGTTTTACCACAACTAGTTTAATGTTTGTTCGATTGAGTTGAGAATTAAAATTTTAAAAAAAAAGTTTTATTTTAAATCGATCAATTGCTATCGATCATACACTATACTCATAAAAAATGACAAAAATGGAAGTAGTCGTCTCTAAAATATTCATAATGTTCTTCACATTTCTTTTTTTTCTTTCACAATAATCTCTTTTTTCCAAACCCTTTTCTTCCCCGCTACCATTTAAGCGCTACAGTTGATCTTGCCAAGCTCTCACGCATTTATTCAACATCATTTCCGGTATTTAAACTCGTCTTTCCGTAAAGCTTGTTCCACAAACTGATAATGTATCGGGCTCTATGAATCAACAAGACTGATGAGCAGTAAGTGTATACGAATGTATTTAATGTATAAAGTTCAAAATGAATTAATTCGGCGAAAGGCAGAGATGAGAACGAATAAATGTAAACTATACACTTCACAAGAGATTTATTTTACCCTTATACTGATTTAAAATTATTTTAAATAATCGGATGAAGATACTTTAAGAAATCTTCAAGAAGGATGTAATACAAAAGATTTCTGAAAAATTATGACAATAAAAGAAAATGTATCCATTTTTGATAATAAACTTTTTTCACATGTCCATGTCTTTAGACTAGAGGTCAGTCTAAAATTCGGAAGACGGTGATTTTGCGTCATAACTTCCCCTTTTTTTTTCCTTTTTCCCCTTAATTTGTCATCTTTATGTCTTTATCTTGAGTTTTTTCCCATTTTTTTCCATTCGAGGGGGTGATGACGTCATAATTATGGACTTCAAAATTTTAGGGGCATGGTGAAAGGTTTTAGAAGCGTCATGGTGACAATTATAGTTGGGTGAGGGGCTTGATTGTCATTCTGGCGAAGGGCAATGACCAAGGATGCCTAGAGAGGGCGATGACGTCATAATTATCAACTTATAAATTTTAGGGAATTTAGTCGGCTATAATTCGTACGGATAACTACATTTGACAGAGTAAAATATTTTGTAATTCATAAATAAAATTAAAACCATTAAATTCCATGTTTTTCCCCTAAACAAAATAACTGTCACCTATAATGTTAGTTTATAATTAAAACGACCAAAATAATTATGAATTTGCTTACACCCTTGATTTTACATCCGTCTCTTTCTAACGCCATTTCTTTAATTCTTTCTCTTTACAACGTCTCAGCTAACTCCAATAAGAACCAATCACAAGCCTGCTAACATACCCTCAATGAGTATATAAGCTGATGCAAATCATGTATAATTTGTTTCTTCTTCAACTGTGTTAATACAGTCAACAAGTCCTCACTTGTTTGTATTCTGGGTTACACAGTCTGTTCACAATTCAAATAAAGTTCAATTATTTTATTGTGTTCATTTTATATTATTTTGTACTCTACAGTTAAGATCGATTACAGTAACGTGGAAATTAATTGAATTTATTTAATTTTGCGTAAAAGTATTTTACATTCCCGAGTACCTTACTGGTGTTCTATTTATACCATAAATTCTTACAGGTAGTGTAACTTCGTATAAGTGGCTTTTTAGAGACCAGAGTATTACACTTATTGGCGTTACAGATTCAGCTTTTCTTGCGCTTTTCTGATACTTCTTAAAAAAAAATAAAACAACCACTACATTGTGTGCACGATAAAAATATATTATAGTCTGTCTAATAAAATATGATCCCTGCGGCTTGAAGCAAAGTTTCCAAATATCAATTTGTTTTGAATTTTGTATTTAAATTTTCACCTATTTCATTAACAACTTTGAGATATGTGGCAACAATGCCCATATAACTAATGTAAAATTGTCAAGTTGTTATGGATTGAGTTTGGACTGAGTATAGTATTTTCATTCTTTTTTTTTCAATTGTACATTTGTATTATACTTACAAAAAAACACCAGAAGGAGAGAAAACTGAAATTATTCAGTTTCTTAAGAATCTATTCGACTATTATAATAGAAAATTATGAATGCAAAATATGCATAATAAGCTAATTAAAAATGCAGCATTTTCTTCATATTATTTTAATTACTGAAAAGGAGAGAATTAGAAGGCACTGAAGTTTTACAAATAAATAATTTTTATAAATTAAAGTTTCAAGAGGAAAATATAATTTCAGTTATTTTTAAAGAACGACAACGAAACGAATGGTATGTTATAGTTGCAATTATTTAAATTTGTAAATAATTTTATTATTATTACGACTAAAACAGACGTGGAAAATTAAAAATTTCAGTGATAAAATTTAAACGACTTAATGACGCGAACATATCAATTCTAGTTCGTTCAATTTTGATACTAACATAATAAAAATAAATAAATAAAAGTATTCTGTACCAATCAACTGCAATCCTTCTGGAAATGAAGAAATTAAAAATATTTACTGCACTTTCTAAACAAAGAAATCCTGTTTTCTATTATTCATAAAAAAAAAGTTTCAACCAAAGTTTCAATAGTCTAGCAGAGTTCCTATATATTCAATTCATCCTTACCTGTAGTCAAATTTTGGTACCATTTCTGGTACTACAGGCAAAAATTCAATCAGAATATAGTAAATTTGAAATTCGTTTCAGAATATGAGTTGGATTTACAAAGGAAGAACATCAGAGTAAAAAACAAAAAAATTACAAAAGGAAACTAAGGTAAAGTTACGACTGAATTGATAATAGTTGAAATTTTATAGTTTTTATCCTCATATTATGATTGCCGTAGGCGAGAAACGACATAAAACAAAGCCAAATATAGAACACATATGAAATACGACAGGGAATATATTTTTACACAAAGCAGATAACAACTTCGTGAAAATGTTATAATTTATTCAGTATTGAAGTGTTTTGACCCAATTTCAAAATTTTTCACTATAAATTATACGGAATGGAGAATAAGTTAATTCACAAGAGATTCCTACCAAATATAAAACGATAAAACTAAGGTAGGTGATTATTGCGACCAGAGGCGTCGGGACAGGGGTTATAGGGGTACACAGTCTCTGAAAAAATATTTCATTTCACTTAAAAATATAAAAATATAAAATCGTAATATAACGGTTTACACTTTATTGAACCTACAAAAAATTAACATTTGATTTTTTATTGATTAATAATTATAGTTGCCTATATTTTAATACATCTCCTTTTGCTACAAAAAATCGTTAACCTTTTCCTAGCATGTAACATGCATGTAACCAGCAATTGATGGTCTACTATATCTACTTTGTGACGCTCTCCTTTCTAACGCCACCGTTGCTGAAAGCAATTGAATAATCGAAGAGATAAATCCGCAAACTGAACTTCTGTTTTTCATTAAACCTACTAGGGGATTAATACTTAAAGATTTGAGGAAGAAATAATGACAAGTCAGTATGTACAACATTTTACATTTCCATTAACACACGAAACTCATATTAATTATAGTTACTAGTTTTTAGGCCGCGAAAACAATTTTTTATTGTAACCGAATTGTAAAATTTCGATTTTCTCACGATACCTCTTCCTCTATCCTACTACAAATCCATTCATATTTAACCTGGTTTAATGACGAAATTTTCAATATCGACACTTCGAAGAACACCCAATAAATAAAAGAAATTCGCTGGACATGAATAAAAGTATGAAACACACTCCTCCATTTCGTAGTAATCATGAGGTGGAAAATTCGATTTAGAAGCTAAAATTTAATCGTACTCCTTTTCTGTATGACAATAATTACAGTCCAAATGGATCCAAAAAATATTTTGTATATCTATTCTATTTTTATAACAATGACTGATTTTTTAAAAGATTTTTATCTTAACCAGAGGGCAATAGTTTACGTCCGAAACAATTTCAAATTCACCATAAGCAGAAATAAGTTACGAAGATGAACGAAAAATTCGAAGATAATCGACCCACATCATAGTCACGTTGATGAATTTAAATCGCTGTCCATTGTAGTCATAACTCTTTCCAAATATACATTGTACTGCTAAGTGAGACGACGACAACACGCTGTAGTAGCTTTCATGAATAATAAGTCCTCACTCTTCACCCATGAAACATGCTCGCACAAAAATATTACAAGTTAAATGCGAATACAAAAGACCACACTCGTTGTCAACACAACAACGCTGAACAAATCAATGTTGATTAGTAACCAAGTTCTTTAGCTTATTTAGAAGCGCAATCACACCCTCTCACTGGGCAGAAGACAAACGACAATTTCGTTAATCGCAGATCACTCCAAAAAAATATAATAATATTAATAATAAGGATAACACCTAATAATACTAATAATAAAATGAAAAAACAAAACTAGACTAGAATTAAGGAGCAACTCATCTTTATCTTAAGAATAAAAATATCAACTTTCGTTTCACATCATTTTTGGACATTTATAATGATTAGAACCATAAAGGGATTAAATCACTCCTCATAGATAAATTAAGCTACGTTTTAAGCATTAAAAAAAAATTATGAGGAACTTCTCGCGAAATCCAACTTTTTCATCAGCAATGAGCTTCTGTCACGAGTTTTTCATAATTCGAGATTATAGTATTGAAATACAGAGAAACAACTAACAAAATTATTTATACTTTCGGTTAGATTTTGTTTTGAAGGAATTTAATGAGGTTTGTGTAGCGTAATAGTGAGATGCTCGAATTTGCAGTTGAAAGCTTGCGACTTCGAGACCGACCGTCATCACATCACATTCCCGATCTTAAAAGGCGGTGTGTCTGGTTCGATTATCCCACCATGACACCAAATATGTACTCCAGACGCTGGATAAAATGGCCAAGTAGAAGCAACAGTTCAATATGTGAATAATTAAAAAAAAAAAAAAAAAAAAAAAGAATTGTTTTAATTTCATTCAAAACACAGTCTTGGCGTAGAAAATTAAATAAACAAATAACAAGATTTCCTCTTGGAAATTTAATTTTTATAGAAAATCTTCAAAATTGAAAAAGTAAGATCGAAGAAAGAAAATTTGTAGAAACAATAATCGAATTCCAATGATGAAATTAACGACTCAGTTCAACATAACTTGTATGAAAGTTTATGGAATAACAATTTTCAAGACTCTGCGAGAGTACCACCGAATCACCGCTATTGGAATGGAAACTAACAAGAAGTATTAACCAGAATATTTTAGAATTTCATGGTTACATAATTCAAACGAAAACTAAAAATATTAAAATTAGTGGCAAGATGGAAATGAAAAAGTTATGGAAAACAACAGTTCAATTCTTACAATTTTTGTCCCATTTTAAAACCTCGGACTTCTAAAATTTCCAACAGGAAAACTCTGTAAGCTTAATTATTTGCAACGACAAAAATACCTATCCTTTTCCAAGTTACCAAAAAGTTTTAAAAATTTAAATTTTCAATTATTCTTCACATTATTCAAGCCTTACAATTTGAAATTGGCTTAAAATTTGGGAGAAAAAAATCAGTTTCATTTCAGTGAGCCAGTGCATCCCAATAAATTTAAAAACCAAGCAAATATTGACAACATTCTGCGTTTTATACTGATCTTTTCTAAAACGCAGAATGTTGGGCAATAGAGCTTTTCAGCTTTAAAGATAGAAACAGAGAAAAAAAATCGGAAATAAAAATCCAAATGAGGAATCAATTAACTTCAATTGTTCAGCAATAAATAAAAGCATTACATGCTATTAAACTTTATGAACCTTTCAAAAAAATTGTATATACAATATTACAGGATAATTACAATCCATGAAAATAAGTAAAAAGTATTTTTTAAATGATGTGTTTCCACTTTTATTGCCTTAAGTTGACACGTTAATAAAAACATAACAAATGAACTTTGTTTTCATGAAGAGAAATTTGTGCTAAAGAAGTTGACTATAATTTAACAGGGTATTCTGTTATCACTCTGCAGTTAAATCGTATAGACAAATTGATGTTTGAGGAAAATCTTTGCAAAAGATTATTTCGAACGCATAGAACATGAAAATATTCTGAGACAAAAGATAACTAACAAAACATGAGAAAACTGCTAAAAATTAATTAACTTACTCCTCAACTCTACATATTTTATGTGAGAGTTGGACGTTAATCGCCAGATGGGGTCATCTCTGACTCCAAAAAAAAAAAAGAAAAAAATAGGACGTTGAGACCACCTGAGTTCATATCCGATTCTAACAGATCTTTGCGAGCTTTCATCCACTCAATATATTTTAGTTCAAAAAGGATTTTGAGAAAATTTAGGGTTGATTTTCACAAAACTCATTTCAACTACACTTTACAAAGTACATTTTAGTAAGTAAAATAACACCATATAATTTATTTATTTTCAAAAATACATTTTTCAGCAAAGAGCATGAAAATCTCCAAGCTACTTCTGTCACATGCATGAATTTCACATTTTATATATTTTTCCAACGACTGCAGCATGTTTAACCACGTTTGGTAAAACCTTATTGAATAATAATATAATTTGAGTATCACGTTATACATTTCTCTGTCTTTGAAAAGTAAAATACACACTAGCTTCGAGCAGAACTTCCGTAATAAAAATTACATCATACCGAATGTTCGAATATAATATCAAAAGAATTTGTATTAGAACAAATCATTATTTTGGAGGAAATTCAAAAATACAGAATTCAATAGTTCATTTTCTGGTTCTAAAAATTTATTAAAAAATTTACACCCCGATGACAAAAACATGAACCATAAACAACCTACCTCAATCGGGAATTTAGGTTTTCCTCTTGCACTTGTGTGTGGAAAAAATTCTTTGAAAAAACAGCATGTAGGAACCAAGACTCCCTTCCCTCTTTTTTACGGACTCGGACCCGTCATTGACAGATGAGGCAATGGGCCATCTCTGCGGCCTAAATATTTAGTGTATCGCACTTGAAAAATATGCGTGTCATCTATACTAAAATATAAACGACAGTTACATAAATACTCATTTGCGACCTACTCCAACTGGTGGTACGTATGTATCTATGTACTGCCTGATAAAGTATGTGATACGTGTACCTATGTACACGTAGCGGGACAATGTTCACTTGTCCAGCAATTTTATGCTGACAAGTGACATAGGCACGAAATGGGCTGGCTACCCATACCACGAAATGAGAAGTTCCCAAACACGTAGAAAAACCTTCTGAAACATCTACAGGCTGCGAGTATCTATATTACACACAGCTAAGCCTAACTGATGACCCCGACGTGATTAACATTGTAGGGAATTGGCTTTTTCAGGCGTAATTTTTATGCTAACCAGGCAAAACTTTTACTTGATGATAAGTGCGACTGTCGCACTTTCTGTCACGCTATTTTATAGCTGATTTTAAATAAATTAAAAATCTGACTTGGATAATGGAAATTCCATCCAAATAAATATATTTTACCCCTAACTAGAAGGGTAACTTACAAAAATTCAATTAAATTCTGCAAAACTGGATAAAACACTTCATGGGGTGAAATAGTCCACAAAATAGTATTTCAACCTGAAAAAATCAAAAAATGCCAAAAAATGCCTGATAAAACACCCGAACAAAAAATGGCTAGAGAAAATGCCGAAATCGAAGACCAAAAACATCAAGAAATGTTGAAAAATTACATACAAACCACCATCTATAAAACCTTTGAAAAAAATTCGAAAATAATGATGATTTTAAAAATAAAAAATGAGTACAACTACCTGATTTCTCACCGAAGGACATTGAAACATGATTTATATAGCTAACAGGATGCTTCAGACTTGAAGAAATACCTAGGCATAAACGTTACCATCAACTTTGCGGAAATATGTCAGCTGAAATTATACGAGCATGAACCGATATTATGGATTACCCAGATTCAGAGAGTGATCCATATCAATGGTTTATTAATAGAATTAGAAATGTATTTGGTGTTACTCAACGAGAGGAAATACACCAACTAATGCATGTTATGTCCATGGGAGATGAAGAACCAACAGTCTTCATGACCAAATTAATGAAAAAGGGAGATAACCATGTTTCCCCAATGGTCATTGCAGATCAATTCTGCACACAATTACATACCCAAATAATGCAAGCTTTAGGTGCATTAAATCTAACTAATGCATTCACTGATGAGGAATTAATAAATTTAGCAAAAGCGGCTGAGACTGCTATGGAATACAATGGCAAAACTGTAATAACAATAGGTGCCATCTCAGCCAGCCAAAAATGAAATCGTTGAACTAAAAGCTGAAATAGCAGCATTAAAAAAAGTTCAAATGAAATGACACACAACAGTCGAAGTCATTTTCAAAACAGTAGAAAAAACTATACATATAGATCAAAAAGCAGAAATTAGAAAGATAAACGGACACACTCTAGAGATTGTAAAAATAGAAGGAAATCTCAAAGACCTGGTCAAACTCATTCAAGGAGAAATAAATCTTCAAAAAAGAGAGATCCCAATTGGAGACCAGACTACTGCTTTTATCACAATAAATATGGCGAAAAAGTAGATCCTTGTAATTCTCCCAGACAATATTTTGCTGAACAAATGGTCACAGACGAAACATGCAAAAAGAGTTACTGGCAGAGCTTGTGACAAATTATACTCACAACATAAAACAAACTAGAGCAGGGGGAAGTATTAGCAGTAGCCACCCCTCTCAACCAAATACTCTTGCCATCTGTTCATCAAGGACAGGACTAAAAGGAAGGAATTTCTTACTGATTCTGGTGCAGATGTTAGTATTCTACCTGCCAAAACAAAATATAAGAAATATGTTCCAAAATCTAAATTAAAAGCCGTTGATAACCACAATTTCAACACAAATGGTACAAAAACATGCAAAATCAATCTTGGTTTCAGTAAAGAGATGAAATGGACTTTTACTATGGCTGATGTGTGACATCCTAATTTTGATGCTGATTTTTTGGCTAAATATTACTAGTCAACTTGAAAAATAAACGACTGATTGACTCAATAAATGGTGAATTCACACAAGACAAAACAAAAACCACAGAAACCACAGAATTTCTGTAAATGAGTGCACTCAAACTGATAAGAATTTCTTGAAAATATTAACCGATTACCCCAGTATTACACAGCCAACCTTCAATTCAAATCCAAATTATTGACATGATACAGTTCACATAATCAAAACTGAAGGTCAGCCATGTGCTGCTAGAGCAAGGTAATTAGCCCTGGATAAACTAGCTAAGGCAAAAACAGAATTTAAACAAATAGTTAAAGAAGGTTTATGTAGACCTTCCAATAGCTCATGGAGTTCACCCATCATCTAGTTCCTAAACCTTGAGGTAAATGGCATACAGTGGGGGATTATAGAGCCTTGAATGCCAAAATTAAACCTGATCAATACCTAGTATCAAATATCATGGATTTTAGCATTACAATGAAGGGAAAAGGCTTGTTTACAAAAATTGATATTGATTGAGCTTTTCACCAAATTCTAATTTCCAAAAATAATATCCATAAAACAGCACTAATAACTCAATTTTGTTTATTTGAATATCTATGAATGCCATTTGGACTTGGAAATTCAGCTCAAACCTTTCAGCAATTCATAAATAGTATATTGAGGAATTTATATTTTGCATATGCATACATTGATGACATATGCATTTGTTCTAGTGGAGGCATAGAACAGCATAAGAAAACTTTATGAGCAATAATACAGCATCTGCACACTGCCAACTTGACAATTAATCCTAGAAAATGTGATTATACAAAATCATATATTGATTTTCTCAGCTACAATATTACCTATACTGGTATCTCATCTCAAAAGTTCAAGGTAGAGCCAGTATTAAAATTTCCAAAATCTAAAACAGTTGCAGAACTTCGAAGATTCTTATGCATAACAAACTTCTATCAAAGATGCACAAAAAATGCTGCAGCTGAACAAGGTAAATTATTCACATTAATTCTCACAAAAAAAAAGTGATAAAACCTCAATCATATGGAATGACGAAGCTGAAATAGCATTTGAAAATATAAAAAATATGGTGGCAAATGCATCATTATTAGCTCACCCTGATGAAAGTCTGCCATTACGCATTGCAACAGACGCATCAGATTTTACAAGTGGTGCAACACTGTACCAAACTGAAAATGACAATAATCAGTCATTAGTATTTTTCTCTAGGAAACTATCAAATACCAAAGAATTACTAGCAATGCACGCTACAATAAGCACTTCTGGACCATCTCCACCGCCTAAATATTTAGTGCATCACACTTAAAAAATATGCACATAGTCTATACAGAAATATAGACAACGGCAGTTACGTAAATACTTACATACCACCTACTCCAACTGGCGATATGTATGTATTTACAATTCATTTTTCAGCAACACAGAGAATGACAGCTACATTCTGAACCCAGAACCCACTCTTAATTGACGTCCGGGCATTGAATTATACAACCGGGAAATAATTTATGTTTTCAAAAAAAAAATTGTCGTGCGGTAACAAACGACTCAATAAAGTTTTAAGTAACTGTGACTTTAAGGTGAAAATAATTTAAGGAAAGCCGATATAAAAATTACACCGTTCTGAAATAAATAGTTAAGAAATCTTAGTTAATCAGAAGACGAGAAAACAAGTTATGAAATTATCAAACGTGAAGTTTTTCCAAAATTTCATTTAAACTATTAAATATTACGGGAATGCAAATAATTTTTGACGAATCAAATTTAAAATTTTACGGAAGTATTTTCATTTGGCACGAATCTCCTCCCTTAGAAATTACATGAAAATTGAAGCATTTCGAGAAATTCATTTCATTCGCCTTGTCCTACGTCAGGCTTCAAGGTCTATAAGAACTGCTCGACTCAAATTTTATTTCAATTTTGACATTAATAGCATAATTATTTTTAGATTCTCAATGACAACTTGAACGATTTCTCAAGATTCATTAATTTTTCGTTGCATTCTGACAATACTTGTAGTTTTTAAGCGCTAAATACATTTCTTTTCAGTGGAAAAATTTTTATCTTATCAATGCTGACTCCAAATGAATGATTTCCTACAATTAAATAGATTTTCGCTGTACTATAAATCTTCATTCTAGAAAATTTAATTACAAAACACTTAACAAATTACCACTGCAATGATTCAACTAATATATAAAAACTTCTACTGGATCGTAATTTTTAATTATCTTCCATATCAACTCTGTACAAGTATGAAGAAATAAGTCCGCTATCCTCAGGTCTTGACCAGTCAGTCAATCACGAATACGTAATTTACCGTCGTCGATGCCGCCGAAAAGTTTGAAGTGTAAAACTAACTCATTCATCAGTGAGCATCTACTACACCCTACACAGTTATTCGCCGAGTAGCTGAACCACCTCAACTCGTGTTATCGAGGGAATATTTTGTAGTAAATAAATATTTCTCTCCAATTTATAGACATTGCGCACTACTCATTTTAAAACTCAGACTCATGTGTTTGCTCACAATTTAATATAGTTTGAAAGTATAAAGTTTTGGTTAAATATTCAATATCAAACAATCACAAAACGTACAATTTTGTACGTGAAAGTGACCGTTTTCACTGAACTTGAAGAAATTATTTATTCGGCTCTCGAATGGAGGGGAAAGAGGGGTAACATCATTTCGTCTACATTTACGTAAGCACATACAACATTCAGTTCGAGCCTTTCAAAAAACAATATAGTCAAAATAACACCTCAGCTTCAAACACCTGGCATGCATTTATTTCATCCGCAACAACTGAACTCCATTGGCCAGAAAAATGCAACACTCGGAGTTCCAATTCTCGACAAGTGCTGTGAAAAGTTATTTCTTTTTTTTAAACTTACAGTTTCAACTCTTGTCAGTTCTGCGAAGTAGAAGAAGTCAAATATTGTATCTCCAAACGAACAATTTGAAGATCTTTTTGGATAAGAAGGAAATGATCAGACACACAGGCATGTGATACAAACGAACTTTTTATCAAAACTTACTTAATCAGAGTTGGGAAAGGAAACTCAAAATCTTTTTGCGAAAGAAGTTTTTTTCGAGTTCTACTGCGAAAAACTGAGTAACCTCTTAAGAGAACTAGTTCCAAACATTTCTATATCTAACATACTTAAGAAGAACACCAACGAAGATATGGTTGGGCCACCAAAAACGTCAGCAGCCAGCAGTACTAAGACCTCAATTCGTTTATAAAATAACCATAGAACCACTTTCTTCAAGAATGTACTTGTAGAATTGATTCAGCTTGCAAGGAAAATAATATATGCGAGAACTGTTGCTATCGCATATGCGAAGGAAGACAATCTCTCGCGAAAGCCTATGCCTCTAATATCGATCCTTGTCGAAAGCCAGCTACCATATAAAAACCACGCCCAATCAAAAAACCGGAAAGGAAACAAGCAGATGAAAAAACAGAAAAGGAAAAAAGAGGAAAATATAAAAGAAGAAAAAAGTGTCAGTACAATTCATTTGTTGCAGGGCATTGCTCCAGTAACTTTTACGGAATGCCCAACTTGTGACGATGACTTCTCTAAAGGGAAGAAATTGTCTCGAGGGTTGGGTGGGGAAAACATGCCGCTTAGGCTATGAAGCGGAACGTCGAATGTAGTTTCGTTTCTTAGACTTGCAATTAAAAAGATGAAAAATCATATAAGTCGAATGAAACACTTTCTACAGTATAAATATAATAGTATAGTCAAACTACCCGGAAAAAAAGTCAAGGTGATTTTTGGTAATATTTGATAGGTGGTTCTATTTAACATACAAAAAGTCCCCCACGTCTCCTACTTGTACAGAAGGTCATAATTTTGGGTTTTTACTTTTTATTTCATTTTGTACACATTTAACAGAAAAATATACAATTTCGTTGAAGCAAAAAAGATAAATACATGATATATTAGCTTGTTCAAGAATTTCAGCAACACATAGTCACAAGGAAAAAAATTCTATTACAAGAAATGCTCGAAAATGAAAATTATTTATTCCGATTTCTATAGAAAAAATACTTTTTCTATTATTAATTTTTTAATTATCATTCAAGAAATAAAAAAAAAAGATTTGACATTTCTTCAGTTTGACTTTTAGTTATTTTTAATGTGTATTCAATAATTATTATAATTTTTTTCTTTCCATTTTTCTTTAAATAAAAATGTTCAATCAAAAGAGTTTACATATGTACGCACACCCAAACGATCAGCCTTTAATCATTTTTTTTCTCAACAACCAATCACCAAGTACTACTTGTTTATGTCTTTATAACTAAACAAATTCTCCACTCAATACGAATGAGCACAATGGTTTTGATAATTAAGAAAAAAAAAATGGCGAAAAAGCGATACTGAATCATATAAATTATCTTAAGTAGGAAAATTTTCTTGAATTTCGTAGTATCAAGGACAAGTCATTTCTGAAAACGAAAATGAAATCTTTAAGCGTTAAAGAAAAAAAAATTCTTGATATAAATTACGATGCTGAAAGATTAATTTATGTAATTTACTGCAAAAATGTTGATATTTTTCATTTTTGAATTTGAGAACACGTGTTACACCGAAAGATGAGTCAATAATTTTTTCAATAAAATCATGTTTTAAAGGTGCAGAAATTCTATTCAAATCGAGAGCAAATATTGACTACATTTGCATTTTGCAGTAATATTATGCTCCACACAACTCAACATAAAAAGATTACTTGATAAATGATCATAAATGAAAAATAAGCGAACCAGTCGAGCTCTAGAGTGCATTTGATGAACGTGACAATAGACAATTTCTCATTAAAAAATGTTTCAGCTCAGCGGTCATCCTGCGAGTTGAGCAACAGTAGCCAAGTTTATTCGAACAATGTGGCATCAATATAAAACGCATTTTTCGTTGCAACACAACCAATTTAGAACGTTTTCACATGAAAAACTCATAAATAAAACGGAAAAGAACACTGCAGGATTTTTCACTGACATTTACATCATCCGGATTAGGAAGTTACGTTTTATTGTTCTCATCAATTTTCAATAGACTACAAGCGGAAAACCAATAAAGATACACATAAACGTCCAACGTGGAAACGCTTCTTTTTTTTAGTATTCTTCCAAACTAAAGAACCATTGGTGCTGGCAAGGGCGGGCCAGGCTTTAGAAAATAAAATTTCTGCTCGACCAATTTCCCTAGAAATTGAAGAAAATTGATTACCTAAAACTTCTCATGTTTTATTAAAAAAAAAAAAAAAATGAAAAAATCTCATTAATTGTGAAAAACAATTAACACCTAGCTACAAATTACTGTTTATACCTCAAATACACATGCATCGGCTCTTAATTGTTAATGTCACTTGTACTCTTCTAATCAGTGCTGACCTTCCGTGTTGCGAGACCAAAGACAACAAAATTGTGTGGCCAGGCAAGGCCATGGAGAGAAAATTCGAGCTCTCCAAAAAATTTAAAATTGCATCTGGATTCAGTTCTGTATCTAAAATTTATCTGAGGGAGTGCGGGTTTAACATTGTTAGAGAAGCAAGTAAGTGAAAAACGTTTTAGGGCGTTTTCCAATAAATTTTTTATGATAATCCACTTGTTTTTTTCTCTTTTTTTTGAAAATGCCAGGCCCTTAAAAAGCCCAGGCCTAAGGGAATCACCCTTCCACGCTCTCTCAGCAAGTCTGAAACAAGAATATTTACCCCTTCCATTTATATTTTTTCATTGGATTTAATCCTATTTGAAGGGAGGACACTTTCAATTTTGCTACACTTCCCCCAAATTCCATAATCCATATATATGTGTATTTTGTTTTTTGCTCGTTTAAATGTTGCTGCTGAAGGAATTTTTAAAAGGGTTATTTTTCTTTTTTACAGCATCTTTCTTCTTCTTCTCCATCTCCTCTTTTATTATAAGTATAAATGGAAGTGCTTTTTTTTTGTTACCTCATCACAATCTTCTTATCTCATGAATCAAGATATTTTGTATATAGATTCGCATTAATATCATTTAACACAATAGCAAAAAAAAAAGTTTTTCAAGTTCCACCATTTGGCCGCGATTGAACTTTAAACTTCCGATTATGTCAGTAGGTGTTTTCAACATTAAATGACCTCAAGCGATTCATGGACATTTATTCAAAAATTTGGGTAGTCTATACATTAATGTTGATGTTATCAGTAGACTATCTATTTTTTTTACAGTATAGCTAACATTTTTTCATGTTGTAAATTATGTTTGATAAAAATCTTTGTTATATATCAGTGAATTACTTGTTAAATTTTAGGGTAACTTATGTGGACTCGCAAGATTATGCTTCACACATGGCCAGTTATATGTAGCATGTTCTTGCGTGACAAATAATACAGAATTATATCTTTTTGCTCCTGAACAATATACTGATAATACTGTATGTACTCTAAAGTCTTATGAAATGGTGAGTAGATAATGTTAATTTACTATTTAATGTTTAATAGTGACAAGAATTAATCGATCATTTTTCTCAATCAATTAATCGATTGCCCAAAAATTTGAAAATAATCATGATTGATTAGATAACTACTAAGGGAATAGAGCAAAAATTTTGGTGGAGATAGTTTACATATAGAATCAGGTTATGCAAAAATTTTATGACCATTTCTTCATTAGTTCTAAAAAAAAGCTATAAAAACCATTAAACTTCAACATAAAACATCGATAGATGTTTCTCAAAGATATATAGAGGATGAGGACCAGAGATGAAACAAGAAAGAAAGATTTAAGCGAAGTTCCGTCCAAGAAGCGAGTGTATTTCGAAGAAGATACATAATTTAAGCAAAGTACATTTAAGATAGATAAACGAATGTTAACGGAAATGAATGAATGAGCGGCGGAAGTGGTAGATCAGTGTAGCTGCGAATAGATATAAATAAATTATGTATTTTATGTAATCGTGTGTTCGTATGAGTGAGAAGGAAGAAGGATTGGTGGTCTCAACACCCCCCTACAATCTTTTGAACCGATCACGACTGCGGGTGTTACAAAAGTGTTTTAAAGTTTACGAGTTTTTTACATTTAATTACATTATTACATAAAAAAAAAAATTAACATGAATTGGAAAAAAAATGTGTAAAAAAATGGTGAAATTGTGTATATATAAAGAATAAAAATGGTAACTAAATTGGACGAGTATGGTAAGTACATATTTTGAGTATTTAATATATATATAAGGTAGATTAAAAAATAGTAACATGCTTTTTTTTTTTTTTTTTGTATTTATGTAATAAGGTAAACAGCATGCAATAAACAAAGGTAAGTATATATAAGGTAAATTTATTTGAAATGAAACTTTTTAAATTATTAAAGTGAAATGTTTTATTGTATTACAGGTGTGGATCTGAAATTGGATATGACATGTTATCGATCAAGATTTGGGGATTCTAGGATTTTATGGGTTAGAGTAATGTGCTGCTTACTGGATAAGGCTTTTGTGAGTAAGTCAGCCAATTGGTCTTTGGTAGCTATTTGTTTGAAAGTGAAGATTTTATCGTTATAGGCTTGGGCAAGTCCATAACATTTAATCATGAGAGCTCGAAGACGTTTTTGACCTCCTCCGGAAATTACATGTATGACAGAAATATTGTCTTCGTATACTGTTACAGGAGTGTCAATTGAGAAGAATTCACGATTGAGGAGCCAAGCAAGTTCAATATCCTCAAAAGAATCGTGAAGAGCTATTAATTCAGCTGCTGTGGACGATGAAGCATGAATGTTTTGGCGATGAACACCCCAATTTACAAGGTCACCATACATGGTAATTAAGTAACCAGTTATAGATTTTCCTTTTTCTAATTCTGTTAAATTTATAGGTTGATCATCAATGTCGGGGGCATAGGATGCATCGACATAGGCGGATATGCCTTCAGAATTAGATCTATAAACTAGTGCAAGATCAATAGTGGATTTTAGGTATCGGATGATACGACGTACATGGTTCTTTTTGGTGTCATCAGAACAATTTTGGAATCTTGACAGGTATTAACAGAAAAGGATATGTCTGGCCTTGTGCCTCTAGATACATATAATAGTGCGCCAATCATTGATCTATATTCTTTGTTATCGGTTCCGTCAGATTTGCTCAACTTTAAGCCTGTCTCCATAGGCGTTTTGGAAGGGTTGGAATCACATAATTTAAATTTTTGAAGAATCTTTTGGATTTGTTGTTTTTGCGTGAGCTTTATAATTTGTGATTCACGATTTCTTTCTATTTCGAAACTTACAAAGTGAGATGGATTGTTTATGACTTTCATTGTGAAACGTGTTTCAAAGTGGGTGGTTATTTCATCAATCCACTCATGACGGTTGGTTGCTAGTAGGATGTCATCCACGTAAATTATCATGAAGGCAATGCCATCTGATTCATCTTTACGTATGTAGACGCATCAGTCGATTTTGGATTTAGTAAAATTGGATGTTGAAAGATGAGTATCGAGTAACTCAATCCAATTTTTACTTGATGTTTTTAAACCATAGATGGATTTTTCGAGTTTTAATAATTTTGTTTTATCGACATTACAACCTAGGGGAATATTTAGAAAGATGTCATTTTTGATTTTGGAGTTAAGATAAGCCGTTTTGACATTGTATTGAACTAGTTGTAAGTTTAATAGATTGGTTACGGATAAGATCCACCTAATTAACCAGAGTTGCACAACAGGTACATAGGTTTCTGTCATGGTGTATTCGGATCGATCCATAAAACCTTTAGCTACGAGTCTAGCTTTGGGGCACATTATTCCTCTTTCATTGGCTTTGGCAGTGAGTATCCAACGTGTATCAATAGGTTTGATGTTGGGTGGGCGATCTACTATTTTCCACACTTTAAGATCTGACATTGATTGCAGCTCATCATTGATAGCCTTAGCCACTCTTTCTTGAAAGGATTTTGATATATATCACTAAAGCTTACTGGCATACAATCTTCTATAAATTGTGAGTCTTCTGGTGAGGCTTGTTTTAGTACATTGACCCTATAGATTGCCTCAATTTCCTCTTCTAGTGGTTTCACTTGTAATTCCTCTGGTCTACAGGTAAAATCGGCTAATGTTTTCGTCTCATCAAATTTCACATCACAGGATTTGTAGGATTTCATTTTTACGGGGTCCAATACCTGATAACCTACATTCGAAAATCCGATTAGAATAGTTTTTATGGCTCGGGGTAGGAACTTTGGGTCGAGATGCTCCTCCTCATTCTTCTTGGCTTTGACTGCTGATTGCTGTCTTTGTTCAATAGGAACATGTTTATAGGCAATAGCACCAAAGACTCGAAGATGGGATATGTCGGGTTTAGTCCCGTATAATTTTTCATAGGGGGTAATGTTTCCTAAATTGATGCGGGTCGGACTTCTATTGATGATGTGGGCGGCAGCTAGTACAATTGTGGACCATAATTTGAAATCAATTTTTGCGTCGTATAATATAGCTCTAACTCTTTCGAGTAGGGTTCTATTTTGCCTTTCGGCTATGGCATTTAGTTCGGGGGTATATGCCACACCATCATCTAAAGTTATTCCCTTTTTGGAGCAGAATTGTGTCATCTTAGAATCGGAATATTCCTTTGCTTGATCAGTTCCTAATACGGAGATTGGATCATTTGGGAACTTAGTATGGAATGATAAATAGTACTCTTTAAACTTATCAAAGGCCTGTGATTTTCTTATTTTCAGGTTCGTTTTCGAGGATTTTTGAGATGATGCTCTGGATTTTGATGGTTGAACTGCGCTTCGGTTGTGGAGGACGTACTTCGGTGAGTGTTTAAGTTGAATTTTTGAGGTTTATGTTGATGCCAAATGATGAACTTTGATTGAGATGATGAATTTTTGAAACTTTTACGTTGGTTTCTGATCAATTTCTGATGGCTCAAGACGATTTATTACCAATATGATGACTTCGACGAATTAGTTTGTACACAAACAGGGCAGACACTAATGATTTTACTAACTTTTGAGCAACACAAGCAGGGCTCTCAAACAGTTAAGTAATCGACGAGTCTTGGAACTTTCGAACACTTGGCCAGATTATACACAAGCAGGGCAAATCCAATTCAGCAAACGACGAAACTCATTGAACGTTTACAGCACTCAAATATTTTTCGAAGAAAAAAATTATGATTCGAAAAAAAATGAAAACAATAAGTTGGAACTATGTTACCCAACACAAAAATAAAGTTACGAAAAATGACTAAAAAACATAATTATTCACGAAAAAAAATAATTAAAAGTTTGACTTAGAAAATTCACAATAAAAAATTTTAAATTATTTTACAATTGTTTCAGGTGCAAGGATTGTTACCGAGCGATACTACCATATAGAGGATGAGGACTGGAGATGAAACAAGAAAGAAAGATTTAAGGGAAGTTCCGTCCAAGAAGCGAGTGTATTTCGAAGAAGATACATAATTTAAGCAAAGTACATTTAAGATAGATAAACAAATGTTAACGGAAATGAACGAATGAGCGGCGGAAGTGGTAGATCAGTGTAGCCGCAAATAGATATAAATAAATTATGTATTTTATGTAATTGTGTGTTCGTATGAGTGAGAGGAGAGAAGGATTGGTGGTCTCAACAAGATATCAATAACTATCGATCATTTTCTACAATTGTAAAAGTATTTTGAATTTAGACAATAAAAAATCAACAGATTGATATGTTTGTCAGAAATATCAATAACAATCAATCATTTTTGGGAATTTTTAAACGACAGTATTTCAAATTCAGACAATGAAACATCGACTGGTCGATATTTTGGCTAAACGAATAGATAAATATTGATTTTTTTTCAATTTTTTTATGTTTTGAATTCAGATTTGTTGGATACCATGTAAATTGGCAAACTGAGTTTTCTGGGGAAGTTCTGCTGAACTTTTTTTTTCAAAGTTTGATCCTTTGGCTGTGATTGAGATTTAAACTATTGATGATGTCAGTAGGGGTTTTGAACATTAGATGACATCATGCGACTCGATGGACATTCACTCAATACTTGGCGTTGTTTATACGTTGTTATTGTTGCTTTCATAGGTAGACTAATTCTTTTTCTAACAGTATCAGTATCAGTTTTTTCATGTTATAAATTTATTTGGTTCAAAATCTTCATAGTGGATATTGATATAAAATTAATTGATCAATCTATTAGAAAGTTCAAAGATTACAACACAGTCGATACACCTATACTGCTTCATGTAGCCTACATTATCATTCCAACAACACTCAATCAAGCTAATATTATTATTATATAAGTACGTTTAATCACTTAATTATTAAAAATTAACTTTCACAGTCCCACCCTACAAAATCTGAATGTGGATTGTCTAAAACATATTAATTATATTTTTTTTGGGACAGTTTTTCTCTCTCATTTGGTCCAGGAGCGCGGTTTTGCAAAGCGCAAGCCCTCTGGCTGTTTCTTAAGTTTGCAAGCTATAAGGTCAGTCGGGTTTCTAACCTACAATAATACTGTATTACCAAGAAACAAATAATGCAATTGTCTTATTGTTATACATGAGCAGGTGGTCGGTGATCAAAATACCAGACCTTTTCACAATTAACAATGAGAATTGTAAAATTCTTTTACATCAATTTTGAATAAATTTCGTCTTTCTTTTTTAATTTTTCAAAATTACCTGAACTTAGGTATCATTATTTTTTTAATAATCGCCTACAAGAGCTTTGACTCCAGTTCTTGGTTCCTTTTCTTTTATACTTCAATAAGACACTAAAGGTTTTGCAGGTGATTAGTTAATTGGTCCTCCCTGGTCCAATCAAAAAAAGTCTGACTACTCCACTGGATCATCTTATAATGGACAGAGTAAACATGTATACACATATAAATAACAAAAAAGCCATATGTATAAACATATACAATTCCTGAAGCACAGCTTTGGAGTACTTCGGCTTGTGCTGGCCTGGTAACACTGTTCAATTTGTTGTTTTGATGCACAGATATCTACAGTATATACAACCTAGATACCCAACTTGCCTGTTTTCAGCCATCTTTGCTTCCCCTTAGCACACCACACCAAAGTAAACAAAAGTTGTTGGGACTTTACACACACAAGTGTACCCATTTATATTACACTCAAGCACACTCGATCTAATGATTAAATACAAAATACCTGATTAAAAATTACAAGAAATTCATTTTTTTGCCCTGTAACAATAATTTTTGGTATCCTGGTTTCAATCTTGGAACATCTACACCGAATATAACATCAGAACACAAATTAATAAACATACTGCACTTATTTGAAAATAGCCTTTTCTGCATAAGAAATGTATTGTACACAATTTTTTTGCCAAAAGGCCAGAGGATCGATGCAACATCTCAACACTCTATTAGGGTGAATGCTCAACATAGTGAAAATGGCAAGTTAGGTATCTAGCTTATACATAGTGAAGACATCTGTTTCAGTGTAACAATGATATGATTTTTGTTGGTTGATAGTTTGTGAATGCACAGGAATTTTTCAATAATTTTTGTACAGTTTAAACCAACAAAATGGGGTTATACATTTATTATATTGATATATACATCACTATATTAATAGTAATTTGTTCCCCTTTTTATGCACTAATGGCCTAACAAAAGTATATGTTTATACATATCAAATGAAAGTTCATAACCAGCAGATACAGCAAAACTAATTATTTTTTCAATTTGAGCTTTGGTTTGAGTTTAATTAAACTTTTAAAAATATTTTCAAGGAGAGCTAAATCTTACAAGGAATTTGAATACTGAGAATTAGAAAATAAATGTTTGGCAACTGCGCATTCTGCATTTTGAGATTTGTATAATCTTTTCATACTTTCAATTAAAATTAAAAAAAATTATTATTTTTAAATTATTTTCTTCAAATAGTTGCATGAACATAATTATTTATATCTGATAATTTCAGAGGAAACAGAATTTATTTAAAAAAAAGCCATTATAAAATTTCTTCTTGCAATTCACTACATTTCAAATTGACACCTCCAAATAATCATCAAAATAATATTGTATTACGTACTTATAGGATTCGCACGGAATCATCTTTTATGAATGTCACAAAGTTCATCAACCTAAATGTTGAAATATATGTTCAATCGCATTCTAGCATTGATCAAATTAATATAATTTTTATAAATATTTTAATTTTTCACACGTTTTAAAACATTGATAAAACTTATAACAGTGTAAAACAGTGCCTATAATTATTATATTTTATTATATTGTCGCGAATTTTGCGACAGATTAATAGGACTCATATTTCCTTTTGCAGTCCAATGATGCTTCAAATCCATTGTACGACAATCATTTGGTTCTGGAGCTCTAAGATGAATGAATTATGATCATAATACGCTAGGAAACTCCGAGAGGAAGTGAAATTAAAAATTTAACTTAAAAACTGCAAGAGATCTGCTCAACTCTGACTATTGCTAAAATTTGAGTGTGTAACATGAGAAACTTTTTATTTACAAGAATCCAACATTTTTCTCACCAGCTAGCAGTGGTTTAAAATAGCTATAGAATGTTGTTACCTTTCAGTAGGAACTTAAAAATTTTTGCGCATTTGTTCACAACAGGTGCATATTGTATTGTTATAATTACGAGTTTATTGGTTACTGTAGAGGTCAAAACAGATTCGAAGTAAAGCCATTCCAAACTACATCCAAATTTATAATTTTTTTTATTCCCTGCAACTTTTTTCAATATTGAATATCTTCATTGAAAAAACGTTGTTCGAATTTTTTGAGTACTAATAGGGAAGTGGGAAGGACTTCTAAGGTTAGAAGTCTTGAAACAGGGATAGAATTCCATAATGAGAATTAAAATTTCCAAAAGTCAAAATTCTTCAGGTATTAAAAATTGATATTTTATTTTCACGTTATCATATTATAATTTCGTTTTCAAACAAATACTGCCTTTAGTTTCTTATTTTTTTCATAGAGACTTTTTATGAACAGAAATATTTCACTATTTGACTAAGAAGGATGAGAATGCCGTTTTTTCCTTCCACATAATACAAACTACTTATCAATAACCATTTGATATTTATGGAACTCATAAAATTTTGAAAACAAAATGTCAATTCTGTGGTTTTACGGCTGAGTGATAAAGAATAACGACTGTAAGTTCAATACATCGCGTACATGTTACCGTATTTGACCTCGTATAATATACCTTTCTTGTTAAGTAAAATGTGTTTTTTTGAATAATTTTTTTACGCTTTTCTTTCGGCTAGTCACGATTTTAAACAATTAAATTTTTCATCTTAAGTTAACGAGAATCTTTTTTCATTTTCACTTCAAGTCCCATAAACGAAGAAATTTCATTTTATTCTCAAGTAACCCCAACATGAGACTAACAAAACAGCTAATATAACAAAAAACAATTATAAATATAAAAAATTATATTGGTTCGTTTTACATCTTATGAGAAAAAAGTCCAAATTGAATGACCGTTGAATGGTTCTTTTTCGAATTCTTGCTTTAATTTCTAAAAAAAATTGTTACCTTTTTTTCTCAACATTTCTCAAGTCATTATCTTAAAAAATAGTATTGAGCATTTACTCATGCAGATTAGTTACCAAAATAATATATTTTATAAGAATATTATTGACAATTCTTTGAAAAGAATGCAAAACGAAAACAGCGTCAATTTTAGATTAAGGTAGGTGATACACTTGATTTCATACATTCAAAAATAATGTTTTATTACAATTTAACTTTTTTGCACTCAAGAGATACATTCTGAATTCATGTGTGTTGTTATAGAATTGTAAAATTTCCAAATACACGCAGATTAGTGAATTTTGAGTGAGATGCCAATGCAAAAAGTCATAAACACAATTTGCATATATTCGGGGTTTTAGTCGCTTTCTCACTCACGCCATTCATTCCCCCAAAAATATCGTAAGTTAGAAAAACTAATGGAATTTAAATAATTTAAAGAACCACAGGCTAGAGATTTTGAGATATACTTTAATGAAAAGTAGGATATATTTTCGGATCGTGTCCTCCCTACAATTCTTCTTACGTCTACACTGACTTCCGAAACAGATATTAATAACTGAAAACTAACAATCTTCACGTAATACATTTGGAAATTATAACTTCGACCAAAAGTTTTCTTTTTATAACTTCGAAACAAAAACCATAAAGGAGCTAACAATTTTCTGCAAAGCAATGGAAAACTCCAACAAATTATGCAGCTTGACACCAAGACGTAATATCAACTTTTCCTCCCGCAAAATTCACCAAAAATTCGTCAACAATTTACTTCAGTGACCTCGAATAACAAGCATAGGTAATGAAAATCCGGTAACACTCATCTCAACTACTATAATAGGACGTATGAAAATAAAAATACAGGATCTATTGAAACGTAAATTCTACGGGTCGAACTCAGTAGCAATATTCAAGAATTACCAGTAACTTTAGAATTACTTATCCATAAACGAACATGTAGCGGTCAGACCAGTTCTCAAGAATTTTTCGAGTAATAAGCATCATTTTCATAGGGCCCTAAATGTTCGTGTTCCAATAACTGAAAATGAAAAATTGAAAATACTTGTAATGATAATTTCGTATCATTCATAATATCTCTCTCTTATATATATATTTCACATATATATCAATCACCTAAAACAATTCTCATTATATTGACGTCATGTAAACAAGTCTTTACTTGCCTTTACTGACACAGTTGTTCTACATTCAATGTTTATAAAAAAACATAAATACACTTTTCATAACAACTTTTTTCTATGAAACCATTCTGCAGATATTGCAAATACCCAAAATCACCATTTATGTCATTTCCTTAAACTCCTATTGGACAATATCCAAACTTGTATTGTCATAACTCTCCAATCATATCACTACCACTTCCACTCTCCAAGAAATCGCCATATTCTCTTCCCAAAACTTCTAACTATAAAAACTCAAGTAACCATGTACATTTTATCTTCTTTACCTTATCATCTTTACCTTTTTCTGTTAATCTTATTATTCCTACGTAACTTAGTATTTCACTGTTTTATATCTTGTTTAATACAACCTTTTAACATTTACGAGTATTTAATTATTTTGTAACCAATATTCTCGTTACAAAATATTGACGCCCGAACATAAAAAATCCTGTGTTTTGTTTTTTCAAAGAAAAGTCTAAAAAAGTATGAAATTTTATAAAAATTTTATTGAACTAATTTACAAAAAGTGTAAAAATTTTTTGGCGCATTTAACGTGCAGAATAAAAATAAAAAATATTTTTTTGAAATAAATTTAAAAAAGTTTCTGGAACCATCAAAAATCTTGCTGTCCAAGGGAACCATTCGAAGTGCTGTCGTGCAGTCATCAACCATGTGCAGAATCCAAAACACCTGTAGAAACAAAAGAAACAACAAAATCCTGTAAGTTTACAAAAATTAAACCCATGCACAACGAAGATTGGGATATTCAAGTAACTCCAAACGCACCTTCATTCAAAGCTAACCACTGGATTACATCCTTATCAAACAAAGATTTAAAAAATCCATGGTCAAATATAAATCCTCAACCCTTTCATTCAGAAAATTCTAGACCAGAAATCCAATTAGCCATCAGTCCCTATATCCAATCTCATCTAGATCCTATAATTAACACTCTCCTTAAAAAAGATAACGTAAAAGATTTAATATCATCTTCAAAAATTAATCGTGAAGCTAAAAATAAAGCCATAAAATTAATATCAAATACCTGTGATAAAAACAATACATTTAAATTAACAAGTGAATCTAAAACAGAACCTGAAGAAGAAACAGTAGAGATTAGTTTACAAGAATCTCTAATAGATTTAGTATCACCTCCAAAAGATATAAACAAATCATTTAGAATACCCGAAAAAATAAAAATGGTTAACGAAATAAATTCTAATATCAGACCTTCAACATTTTCGAACACATCTTCAGAAAATATAAAAACATTCCTAAAGCAATTCGAAAACAAATGCGAAGCTTTTGGATGGACAGATGATGCCATAAAAATGAAAAAAATCAAAATTGCATTTACAGGAAATGCACAAATAATTTTTAACGAATTAATTTCAGACGATGATACGTTAATAAATTGGAAAATTTCAAAACCAAAATTAGAAGAAATTTTTAGAAAAACAAAAACCTCAATTAAGAGAAAGGTTATGTAAACATCTATATAGAGGAGACGATGATTTCGTAGATTTTGTAATATTTGTGTCTAATACCCTAAAAGAAATAGAACCAGACATCACAGAAGAAAGAATTATAGATCACATCTACAGATCTATAGGAGAAAAAGAAAGAGAACACATAGTCAAAGCAAAACTTAAAACCCTACAAGCATTACACATAGCTTTCGATGATTATCTATATTGTAAGGATAAAACAAGAATACCTGTAGATCCTATTTTCACTTCAGAATTAGAAAAAGTAAAAAAACAATTAGAAACCTACAGAATAGCGATGGAAGAAGCAAATAATGAATTACAAAAAATAAAAACATCTTCAAAAAAACAAATTGTGGAATACCTTGTCATGAGAGATATTCTCACCAGAAGGAAATTCAACAGAATTTAAGCGTGTTCAGCCACTTTGTACGTAAGTACGGGTAAGCCAGAACCAGACCGAACACTGGCGATTTTAGAGCCAGTTTGGGCGGTTTATATACGGCTTATTTACACGCACACAAACACACGTACTTAAGGTAATACGTACGTCGGTGAAGGTGGCCAGGTCGCATCATCCCCTATCGTGATAAGAGATGGCTGGCCAGTTCGTGTACGGATCGTGACATTGTTTGGTGATGTCACAATTCGGTACTTGTACATTACCTGCATGTACTATCAGGTAATTACGATCGAACGTATTTTGTGTTTGGTTTAACGTCGTACAGACGAGTAATTAGCCTGCCCTTTGGAGCGGCGACTGTCGTCGAGGAGTCAGAGCCCCTTTACCTCATACCAGTGAATCCCCACAGCTACTCCCCCCAGTTTTTGCGCCGTAAAAATGATCAAAAATGCGCAAGGCCTGGGGGGACATGCGGGATTATGAGCGTCTCTTCTGGTCTGCCTCCCACTTAGCCAGCGCGCTCCCAACTGCAGCGCCGACGCATTCATACGATTGTCTTCTTGCGTCTGCGCGCGCCTAGTACTGAGAGCGGCTGCCTTCTCCCCTTTGCCTCAGTGGTAGAGTTTTTGTGTAGGCATGGGGGTGGTGGCGGGAGTGAGGGGGCAGCGGTTGTTTGAAGACTGGTTTCCTTAACATCGGAGAGTTTGAAGTCTCCGATGCTAAGGTAGCCATCTTAGCTTTCTTGTTCGCTGCCCACTCTGCCGTGAAGAGAAAATTCATTGGCTCCCTGGTCTCCGTGGGTTTTGGCACTGATCTTGGTGTTTCCGGTTCCGGGGCCGATTCTGTTGGTGACTGGGGAGGAGAGATGATTGGCGGGAGCGGAGTTGTCATTTCCGACAAGCCTTGATCAACGGGAGGAGCCGTATCCATGAGGAGCTCCTCCTCTATCCGGCCCAGCTCCGTTCTTTGCTCGGTCTTCTGCTGAGTCTGTGAGGGCTCAGCAGTTTTCCGGGCAAATTGGGAGGTGGCGGACTTCGGGATGGTAATTGGTAGTGACATAAGAACAGATTTATTAGGAAAAGGAAACAAAAATATCAGAAAACACGTCCAAGTATTCTGGCGGTTCTGAAATGGGTGATTTTACTTCATTTTTCAATTTACCATTACAGTTATTTTTCTTTATTTCCGAATCTTCTTATCAACATGTAGAGGGGATAGCGCTTAAAATTCTCGGCCGTATGCAAGTTTTCCGGTTAAGTTATGATCGGTTTAAGCAGAGTTATTCCTGAAATAAACTCAATAAATATAATTTTTCAAATTTCTACTACAAAGGAATCTCCGCTTGTGACGTCACAACGTTGAGATAATCTTTGTGTTTAACGGTAAACGCACGTTGCAATGTTTTGTTTCCGTATTGCACGTGGATTTGTTTATTCCTGTCATTTTCTTTTTGTTGGCATTCCTCGTATGCTTATCTCCGGAGTTTCTTGTCTCGTGGAGTTCCGATATTCCTCGCATATTTTTTAGCAGGTTTTAACTTACGTAGCGGATATTACTTTTTCGGGAGTAAATTTTATTTTCTTCGCATTAACCTCTTAGACATGCGAGAAGGGTGGGAATTTTTACATTTTTTACTGCCAGGGGGCCTGCCTCTTTTACGTGGACTTAAGGGGGCCTCAGGATCAAATGTTTTGGTTGTAACATTGTCCGAAAATCTTACTGACTTCTTTGGTGTTTTCTGTTGTGAGGTATTTTTCTCACTTTTTTCGACGGATTCATCTGTGTTTATTGGTGACTCCATCTGTATATTTTCTACATTTTCCTTCTGCAACCTTTTTATTCTTTTATCGCCACTTACCATGTATGCAGGCTTCAATCTGTCCATTGAAATTGCTCGAGGTTCGCCTGCTATGAGTATCACAAAGTTTTTCTCATCTCGTGATACTACTCTGTAAGGACCAGCGTATGGTTTTTCCAGCGCAGATCTCATTTTTTTGTCTCTAACAAATACATGTGAGGTATTGGCCAAGTGTTTCGAGACGTAAATCTTGGGCTGGCCATGGCGAGCTGCCTGTTTTAGAAAGTTGTTGGCATCATTTCTTATGTTTTGTACCATGATTTCGGGGCTAACTTCTTTTGATTCTGTGAAGAAGTTCCCTGGAAGGTGTAGCTCTTTGCCGAATGCTAATTGTGCTGCAGAATAGCCTGTATCGGTTTGTAGGGCAGATCGAAGGCCTAAGAGGATGGTAGGAAGTAAATCTACCCATCTCTTAATATCGTGAGACATGATGGAGGCTTTGAGTGCTCTATGCCATCTCTCGATTTTGCCGTTGGCTTGAAGATGGTAAGCTGTGGTATGACTGTGTTGAACACCAAGCTTATTGAATAGCTCTTTGAAGAGCGAGCTCTCAAATTGGCGACCTTGGTCTAGGACTATGACTTCTGGTATGCCGTACCTCGCAATCCAGGTATCGTATAACCTTGCAGCTACTGTGGGAGCTGACATCTCGTGCAGAGGGATTGCTTCTGGACATCGTGTTGCCCTGTCTATTATCGTCAACAGGTATCTGTGTCCTTGGGATGGTGGCAATGGGCCTACCAAATCCATATGAATTGTTTTAAACCACTCTGTTTGTTTGAAGGATTTGAGGGGTGAGCGAGTGTGTCTTCCTACTTTGGATTCTTGACAGTTCAGGCAACTGAGAGCCCATTTGTTGCAGTCAGACTTCATTCGTGGCCATACAAACCTTTCCGAAATTAATTTAGCACTACATTTTGGCCCAGCATGTGACAAGTTGTGTACACTGTTGAAAGCCAGCCTGCGATATTTTACCGGTAGAAATGGCCTATTCTTACCTGTACTGATGTCACATGTTAATAAAACATCAGTACTGGGAATTTTTCGATGTCTCAATTTGAGAGTAGTATCATCGTTCGATAACAACTCTTGCAATTTTGCATCCTTAAGCTGTGCTTTAGCTATTTCAGCATAAGGCAATTGGACAGGAGCCGAGATAGCTTCGATTTTACTCAAGGCATCAGCTGGAGTGTTAAGTTCTCCACTTATATACTGAATGTCTGTAGTCAATTGACCAATATAGTCTAATTGTTGTGCTCTTCTCGGCAATGCCAGTTCTGCTTTTTGTGTGAAGGCATATGTTAGGGGTTTATGGTCAGTATACACAGAAAAACATCTATCCTCTAATTGGTGCCTGAAATGCTTCAACGCAGCAAAAATTCCTAGCAATTCTTTATCGTATGTGCTATAGTTCTTCTCTGTTTTTGAGAGCTTCCTCGAGAAGAAAGCTAGCGGTAACTTTTTGTTGTCTTTATCCAGTTGGTACAAAGTTGCACCAATAGCAAAATCGGATGCATAGGAACTCACACGTAACGGCAGACTTTCATCTGGATGAGCCAATAGAGTTGCATTTGCCAGTATATCTTTGATTTTCTCAAAGGCCTTTTCGGCTTCTTCATTCCATTCGAGTGGAGTTTTGTCTTTCTTTTTACTTGTCTTAATTAGTGCAAACAGCTTACTTTGTTCAGCTGCTGCATTCTTCATGCAACGTCTATAGAAGTTCACCATCGCCAAGAAACGCCTGAGTTCAGCGACATTTGAGGGTTTCGGGAAGTTCAGTATTGGCTCTACTTTGGTCTTCAAGCGGGAAATGCCTTCGGTCGAGACTTTGTAGCCGAGGAAGTCAATTTCAGTTTGTGCGTATAAGCTTTTACCTACGTTGATAGTGAGTCCGGCGGCGTGTATACACTGTACCATGGCTCTCACATTCTCCTTGTGCTGTTGCTCACCACCTTCAGAGCAAATGCAGATATCATCCAAGTATGCATATGCAAATGGCAATTCCCTAAACAGTCTGTTGATAAATCTCTGGAAAGTTTGTGCTGAGTTGCGAAGTCCAAACGGCATTCGTAGGTATTCGAATAGTCCAAAGGGGGTTATAACCGCTGTCTTTGGTACGTCCTGGTCAGCCATAGGAATTTGGTGGAATGCCCAGTTGATGTCAATTTTGGTGAACATCGTTTTACCCTTCATGTTTGCGTTAAAGTCCATTATATTGGGGACTGGGTAGCGGTCAGGAACTGTTATGGCATTTAAGGCTCTGTAGTCTCCAACAATTTGCCACTCTCCACTTGCTTTTTTGGTCATGTGGATAGGGGAGCTCCATGAGCTTTTTGAGGGGCGATATACGCCCTCCTCAATGATGCGATGGAAGTACTCCCGTGCCGCTTTGAGTTTGTTGGGTAGTAACCTTCGTGCTCTAGCATGGCAAG